>CM056049.1:593736083-594225991 GCA_029574335.1 Rana kukunoris
TGATATTGAAATATTAGTGAACTATAGGAAATGTAACTAGAGAATTCAGTGCTGTCAAATATATATAATACCTGTTTTGCTAATGCAAAATAAAGCAACATTGAATTATCTCCTTTACACCAAATAATCAGTAACATTTTCAATTTAGTAATCATAAATATTGATTAATATCTGGTCACTGTTACATTTTATTATTATTTGTCAACACCCTGCATTACGTGGAATCCTAATGGGGCAGTCTTGTATACAGCAGGGATGGAGGAATCTCCCCTGTGGCTATTGTATTCTGCCAGCTGGAGGCAGCCACTTTTCGGCCTACAATTTTCCACCATAGTCTTTCAATTGTCAGGCCCACTTACTGTAAACCATACAGGGTAGACCCAGATCAAAGCTGACCATAGACAATCTTGTCTGGTTCAGCAGAAATGGGACAAAATTTGAACCATGGATGGGCAGGCTAAATGTACCCCAAGTTGATTGATTGATCAACTTGTGTACAGCCAGCCTGTCAGATTTTACATGCAATTATTGCTAGCGGCTGTTATAGCCACTAGCAATAGTCACTGTGTTTTCCCTAGAGGGATGTCTTCCTCCGCCCCCTGCCAGGAGAACACAATGGCTCAGAGGGAGCGATTTCCCCATCAACTCTGACTGTGGGGGAATTGAGTGATTTTGCTTTCTGTCTATGGCTGGCCTTAGTCTTTGTATTTGTTAGTTAGTGCAAGCAATACGTTTTCAAAATGCACTGCACCAGAACGCATGGTACTGCCATTCCATGCAATGCCTGCAAACACGCTGCTTTTGCCAGATGCATTTGGGGTGCCATTAACAATATATTGCCACTTGGATGCTCTTGCAAGGGCAGCACGTTCACCTGTCATGTGAGAAACACACTTGGAATGTGCTTTTCCCACAACACGTTTTGATGTGAATCGGTATTTAAACCAGATTCCTAGAATTTGTAGTTGTTTATACTGATTTGTCCATGTATATTTATGTCTGCTCCCACCATTAAGAACTATTGATTGCTAGGTAGAAGTGTGGGCATAGCACAGATTCACTTTCTAAACCCAAAACCAAAAATGTCATATATTGCAGCTTACGAGTTCCTACATGTGGTGACTGCCCTAGTTTTCTTATGTTCAGATTTTTTTTCTTATGTTTCTATCTAGCAATCCTGTCTCTGGATGGCTGTGTTTACTTCTCTACTGTATCTATGTAGTGAGTCGTGGTTGTTACACAGGTTGTACTAGCAATATGTCTGCCTTTGTTCATCTAAATTACATAGTAGCTGATGAGATTAGTAGTTCACATAGGAAGTGACTAGAAAACGGTATTTTTAGTAGAGACCCTAGAGAAAATAATGGCGGCCGTTGCAATATTTTATGTCACACTGTATGGGCCAGATTCAGGTAGATGGGAGCATCTTTAATCTGGAGTAACGTTTCTCATTTACGTTACTCTGGCGAAATTTTAGGAGCAAGTACTGTTATTCATGAAGCACTTGCTCCTAAAGTTGCGGCAGCGTATCGAAAATGAGCCGGCGGAATTCAAATTGGGCGGGTACGGGGCGTGTATTATTTAAACTAAGCGCGATCCCGCGGCAAACGTACTGCGCATGCGTCGACTGTCAATGCATCCCAGTGCGCATGCTCCAAATTCTGTCAGTGAACGTCAATGACGTCAAATCCCCATTCATGGACGTTTTACGCAAGCGACGCAAATTATTATTTTTTCGATGCGATGACGACGGCTATACTTAACATAGGATATTCCAACAGGGGGCTGCTTTATCTTAACGCCGCGTATCTCTTACGGAAACGTCGGAAAGTCACTGCGTCGCGCCCGAATACGATCGTGAATTGCCGATTCCCGCTAATTAACATATTTTTTCGGCGTTAATCAGCGGGAACGCCCCCGGCGCCATTTTTAAATTGAAGTTGCGATGCGATGGCGAAATTCAATTACGCCGCTCGCATCGGAACTCCAACCCGGCGTTTCTTGTTTTCTGGTTACAGAAAACAAAAACGCCGGCTTAAAGTGACAGTTAGGCTGGAGTATCACTGATACTCCAGCCTAACTCTACCTGAATCGGGCCCTTTGTGTATATCTTAGGCCACATACACACGATCAGACCGGTCCGATGAGACTGGTCCGATGGACCGTTTTCATCGGACCACACTGAAGTGGTCTGATGGTCTGATGTGCGTACACATCATCAGACCAAAATCCCATTGGGCCAGAATGCGGTGACGTAGAACACAAAGACGTGCTGAAAAAAACAAAGTTCAATGCTTCCAAGCATGCGTCGACTTAATTCTAAACATGCGCGGGTTTTTGGTCCGATGCTTTTGTGTACTAATCATCGTTTTGGTCCGACGGACAAGTGTCCGTCGGACAGATTTTAAAGCAAGTTTTATAACTTTGGGCCAATCGACAACGGTCCAATGGGCCGTACACATGATCAATTTGGTCTTCAGACCAGTGTCATCGGTCTGATCGTGTGTACGCGGCCTTACAGGTTCTGAAAAAATTCAGAAATTTCATACATCTATTTTTTTTTAACATTCATTCAGATTTTTTACTTATGTTTTGCTCAGTCACTAGAGCTGTTGGAGCACTTACCTAAGAGTACCTGGATCAATCCTGCTTTTGCTTCATACACAGTGACGGCCCACTCATTAGGGCACAAGGGTGTGTTGCCTCCCCTAATACATGTACTTAGCCTCGGGCTCTGGGCGCAAAGCACTGTGCCCCAAGCCCACTGTGCCCCGAGCTGATGATATGATTAAGCACCTTCATACAATGTGAAACGCGTCAGTGAGGTTTTCTGTAACATGAAGTGACTGTTTTAGATTTCATCTGCTCCACAAGATATCAATAAATATGCCTTCAACGATGTGCGGCTGTCCAGGATTTGTTCTTCTTCCTAAATAGAGTCCACCTGTGTGTAATTTAATCTCAGTATAAATACAGCTGTTCTATGAAGACCTCAGAAGTTTGTTAGAGACCCTTTGTGAACAAACAGCATCAGGAATGCCAAGGGACATATCAGACAGGTCAGGGATAAAGTTGTGGAGAAGTTTAAAGCAGGGTTAGGATATAAAAAATATCCCATCTCACAGAGCACTGTTCAATCCAACATTGGAAAACTAAAAGAGTATGGCACAACTGCAAACCTACCACGACATTGTTGTCCTGCTAAACTGACAGGCTGGGCAAGGGGAGCATTCATCAGAGAAGCAGCTAAGAGCCTCATGGTAACTCTCGAGGAGCTGCAGAGATCCACAGCTCAGGTGGGAGAATCTGTCCACAGGACAACTATTAGTCGTGCACTCCACAAATCTGGTCTTTATGGAAGAGTGGCAAGAAGAAAGTCTTTGTTGAAAGAAAGCCATATGAAGTCCCGTTTGCAGTTTGCGAGAAGCCATGTGGGGGACGCAGCAAACATGTGGAAGAAGGTGCTCTGGTCAGATGAGACCAAAATTAAACTTTTTTGGCCTAAAAGCAAAACGCTATGTGTGGCAGAAAACTAACACTGCACTTCACCCTGAACACACCATCCCCACTGTGAAACATGGCGGTGGCAACATCATGTTGCAGGGATGTTTTTCTTCAGCAGGGACAGGGTAGCTGGTCAGAGTTGATGGGAAGATGCATGGAGCCAAATACAGGGCAAGCTTAGAAGAAAACCTTTTATGCCGCATACACACGATCGGAAATTCCGACAAGAAAAGTTCCATGTGAGCTTTTGGTTGGAAATTCCAAACGTGTGTAGCCTCCATCTGACTTTTTCTGTTGGAATTTCCGACAACAAAAAATTGAGAGCTGGTTTTCAATTTTTCCGACAAGAAAAGTTCTTGTCGGAAATTCCGATCGTCTGTATGCAATTCCGACGCACAAAATCCATGCATGCTCAGAATCAAGCAGAAGAGCCGCACTGCCTATTGAACCTAATTTTTCTCTGCTGGACTAACGTGTTGTACGTCACCGCGTTCTTGACGGTTGGAACTTTGCGTGAGGGTGTGCGTGCAACACAAGTTTGAGCCAACATTCCGCCTGAAAAAAATCCACGGTTTTCTTGTCGGAATTTCCGATCGTGTGTACGTGGCATTAGAGTCTGCAAAAGCCTTGAGACTGGGGATATTCATTTTCCAGCAGGACAACGACCCTAAACATACAGCCCGAGCTACAGATATTTGTTTCCAAAGCATATTTATGTGTCCACTTTGTGTTGGTCTATCACATGGGTCATAGGCTAAGTCACAACAAAGTCATGACAATTCAAGTAAATGTTTCAGGACTTTCATAAAAAATGAACGAACTTTCGAACAAAAATCTAATAGTATATGGCCAGGTTTTCAATTTATTTTTGAGAATATCAAAGACACTTTAGCATAAGGGCTCTTTTCACACAGGGCGGATCAGTAATGATCTGCCCGTGCACCTCCGTTTGCTCAGCAGAGATCGCTCTGTTGATCTCCGCTGAGCTGCCGGATGACAGAGCGGTCTCCGCACACTGTGCAGGGACCGCCCTGTCTTTTCTCCACTCTCCCCTATGGGGAATCGGATGAACACGGACCGTCTGTCCATTCGATCCGATCTGCCAGATGGAAGAAAAAGTAGGTTTTACCTCTGGCATACGTTGGCGGATCGGAGCGGAACGGATGTCAGCAGACATGTATCCACAATCCCATAGGGATACATGTATGTCCGTTTTTCATCCAACAACGGATGGATGAAAAACGGACATACGGAATGTCCGTGTGAAAGAGCCCTAAGACAGCTACAATTTGTTTTATATAAAGTCGTATGGCATAGCTTCCAACTGTCCCTCATTTGGAGGGACTGTCCCTTTTTTTGGGACAGAGACCCTCTGCCCCACCCAGTTCACACTTGTGCGATGCGAGAACACCGCAAATCCACTGCAGGTTCCCGCATCGCACCCGACATGCACATAAGTTCACACTGCCATATGCGAACTGCTGGGGAGTGTCATTATATCTTAATGACATCCCCATTTCAGCTCGCGTATAGCAGTGCGAACTGACAGTTCGGACATGTGATCCGATTCTGGTCCGAACAGAAAAAAAAGAGTCCTGTGTGTCTTTGGACCAAATGTGGTGTGATATAAGCCATACTATCTGTATTTCTGATATCGCCCCGCACAGACATCGCATGTAATGTGAACAGAAGTGCGCTGCGGATTACATCCGAATTACATGCAATGTCTGGCATCGCACAAGTGTGAACCGGGCCTAATTGTCCCTCTTTTTTGGCCAGATGTATAGACGACTAATAAAATGTAATATTTATTAAAAGTATTATATTACAACCTTTCATCCTAAATGTTTGCATTTTTTATTATGAAAACCGTATAGCTGGAAAAATATAGTGGTGAAACAATCTTTTTTTGCATATACATTTTTTGCAGTCAACATATGGTGTGGCTTTTGGCTACCTACATCATGCTACACTGAGATTGATTTACTAAGACCCCTCTTACACTGAGGCACTTTACAGGCATTTTTGTACTAACAAATAGTGCCTCTTCTGCAGCCCCAGGGTGAAAGTCAGAGTACTTTCATACTGGGGCGGTGCGTTTGCAGGACAGAAAACAAACCCTTCAGGGGTGTTAAAAGCGCCGGGCTAATAACAGCGGTAAAGTGCCGCTAAAACTAGCTTTACCGCTAACGCCCGCACCGCCCCAGTGTGAATGGGGTCTAACAGTGGAGAGTCCAAAATCTGGTGCAGCTGTGCATGGTAACCAATCAGCTTCTAACTTCAGCTTTGACAATAAAGCTTTGACAAGAAAAAAAAAAATAGAAGCTGATTTTGTTTCGATGCAGAATTGCACCAGATCTGGCACTCTCCAGTTTTAGTAAATCAACCCCACTAAGTCCGTCTTTCCCATTTCAGAAAGTTGAGAGATATAATATGCTGGTGATGAAGATTATTATTATTATTACCATCATCACAAACAGGTACATTTTATATTTAGTATGCAGGGATTTTCTGTAGATATGAAAAGTATCCATTTATATGTATAACAAATAAACAAAGTATATCTAATCTCAAAAACAAAACATCTTGCAGCTAATCAGTCTTTAGATTTGTTGGCTGCATTAGGCCCCTTTCAGACATGCGGACCGTATGTTCGCTTTTTCATCCATCCGTTTGCATTGGTCCCTATGTGATTACGGGTGTCAGCGGATGAACATCCACTGACACCCGTAATCACCCGCCTACGCAAAGATACGATTTTGCAGACAGAAGAAAACACTATTTTTTCTTCCGTCTGCAGAGTGGAGCGGATGAACACGGACACACGGTCCGTGTTCATCCGCTCTCCCATAGGAGAGAGCGGAGAAAAGACTGGGCGGTCCCTGCACAGTGTGCGGAGACCGCCCTGTCATCCGACGGCTCAGCGGGGATTTACGTAGCGATCCCCGCTGAGCTTACGGACACACGAAGGCGGATCATTACTGATCGGCCCCGTGTGAAAGGGCCCTAAGTTTCCTTTTTTGGGCTTATTTTTCCTTTATATTCACCTGGTAATTTTACCAATATTCTTGTCCTAGAGCAGTGTTTCTCAATTCCAGTCCTCAGGCCGCCCCAACAGGTCAGGTTTTCAGGATTTCAATTATTTTGCACAGGTGATTTGATCAGTTTCACTGCCTTAGTAATCACCACAGCCTTTTCATCTGAGGGAAATCCTGAAAACATGACCTGTTGGGGGGGCGTGAGGACTGGAATTGAGAAACACTGTCCTAGAGTGACATCGCTCACTATCTGTACTTAGTGGCGGCTGCTCAATTTTCTATCGATCGCTGCTTCACTCGCCCGTTGCTCCCCAGGCCACCCAACCGACCCGCACTTACCCCATCCAGGTCACAGCTCCTTCCGAGTCCCAGAAGTCACTTCTCCTTCCAGCCAATCAGGACTTAGGACTAACGTGGAACTTGACGAGAAAAAAAGAGAACAAGTTCTCTTTTTTCTCGTCGGGAGTCTCAATTTCCTCGTCGTGTTCCTCGTCGGGCTAGTTTTCGACGAGAAACACGTTTGTGTGTATGCTTAGAAACCGGCGCATGCTCAGAATAAAGTATGAGATAGGAGCGCACCTTCGGTAAAAGTAGCGTTTGTAATGGAGATAGCACATTCGTCACGCTGTAACAGACTGAAAAGTGCAAATCATCTCTCACCAAACTTTTACTTAACACGCAGTAACATGAGATTAGCAAAAGCAGCCCCAAGGGTTGTGCCAGTGGAATCGAACTTCCCCTGCCGTCGTACGTGTTGTACGTCACCGCGTTTGAGAGCGACGAGATTTGGTCTTGACAGTGTGTACGCAAAGTAAGCTTGTCAAGTTTCTCGACAAGCCTAACAAGGAACTCGTCGAGGAAAACGATGTTTCATTTACGACGAGTTCCTTGGTCGTGTGTACAAGGCCTCAGGCTCTAAATATGTGCTTCACAAAAACAACAACATTGAAATCTATGTGTCTGGTGCCCTGCATGTAGATTAGGGGACGGGCGCATGGATTAGGTAGCGTACTGTATAAGCGGTCACTACTGTCTGTGTACTGTATCTTTGGAATAGAAGCATTGTAACGCTAGGCTGCACTCCTAGTTCAGATTAAAGCATTTTAGCATTTTAACCACTTGATACCCGCCCACCGTCAAATGACGGCGGGCGGGTAACTCTATTGTCCTGACTGCACGTCATATGACGTGCAGTCATAGAAAGCTGCTAGGGGAGCGCGCGCCGCCGGCGGCGCACGCGCACCCGTCGCATCACTGAGAACCCCGTGCGTGTGCCCGGCGGCCGCGATGGCCGCCTGGCACACGCGATTGCCGAGTAACTGAGCTGGGACGTGGAGCTCTGTGTGTAAACACAGAGCTCCACGTCCCCGTCAGGGAGAGAGGAGACCGATTGTGTCCCTTGTACATAGGGACACAATCGGTCACCTCCCCAGTCACCCCCCCTCCCCCCACAGTTAGAACACAAACTAGAAGAAACATTTAACCCCTTCCCCACCCCCTAGTGGTTAACCCCTTCCCTGCCAGTTACATTTATACAGTTATCAATGCATATTTATAGCATTGTTCAATGTATAAATGTAAATGGTCCCAAAAATGTGTCAAAAGTGTCCGATGTGTTCGCTATAATGTGCCAGTCCCGAAAAAAAATCGCAGATCGCCGCCATTCCTAGTAAAAAAAAAAAATTAAAAAAAAAAATCATAATTATGTCCCGTATTTTGTAGGCAATACAACTTTTGCGCGCAAACCAGTCACTATACGGTTATTGCGATTTAATTTTTTACATTTTTTACCAAAAATATGTAGAAGAATACGTATCGGCCTAAACCGAGATAAAACATTTTTTTTTTTTTTAAATGGGATATTTATTAGAGCAAAAAGCAGAAAATATTGTGTCTTTTTTTTTAAATTGTCACTCTTTTTTTGTTTATAGTGCAAAAAATAAAAAAAAACGCGCACGGGCGATTAAATACCACCAAAAGAAAGCTCTATTTGTGGGGAAAAAAAGGACGTCAATTTTGTTTGGGAGCCACGTTGCACGACCGCGCAATTGTCAGTTAAAGCGACGCGCAGTGCCGGAAGCTGAAATTTTGTCTGGGCAGGAAGGGGGTATATGTGCCCAGTAGGCAAGTGGTTAATAACGTTTAGTTAAAATAGTAATTTTCTATTTTTCCATCATTTACATTTACAGTACTTACATATTTTCTCTTTTAAACTCCATTATTTTACAAAGTTATTCTAACCAGTGGCGGCTGGTGCTTCAAATTTTTTGGGGGGCGCAAAGGGAAAACAAAATTGCAGTCTCACTGTGCCCAAATGCAGCCACTGTGCCATCAATTTGCACCACTGTGCCATGCATCATCAAATGCAGCCACTGTGCCATCAATTCGCACCACTGTGCCATTCCATTAAACCAGCCACTGTGCCATCAATTGTCACCACGGTGCTATGCCATTAAACCAGCCACTGTGCCATCAATTCGCACCACTGTGCCATGCCATTAAACCAGCCACTGTGCCATCAAATGTCACCACTGTGCCATGCCATTAAACCAGCCACTGTGCCATCAATTTTCACCACTGTGCCATGCCATTAAACCAGCCACTGTGCCATCAATTGTCACCACTGTTCCATGCTATTAAACTAGCCACTGTGCCATCAATTGTCACCACGGTGCCATGACATTAAACCAGCAACTGTGCCATCAATTGTCACCACGGTGCCATGCCATTAAACCAGCCACTGTGCCATCAATTGTCACCACTGTGCCCTTTAATGGTCGCCGCTGTGCCAATTGTCCCCACTGTGCCCTGTAAATTGCTCTCCCCCCCCCCCCCCGGCACTTACCTTTACTGGAGTCAGGCATCCACGTCCCACAATGTCTTCTCCCGCCCTCGATGACTGACAGGCGTCTCAGGCAATCAGGTTACCGGTAGCCAGAACCGGCCAACCTGATTGGCTGAGATGCCTGTCATCTTATCCAAGGGGCGTACAGTCTGTGCGCTCTGAGAATAAGCTTCCGGGACCCGAGGGCTCTACTGGGAAAGCCTATCAGAGCTGTTGGCTCTGATTGACATTTCCGTACAGCCAACCAGCTGGCGTTATTCAGATGGCCGGACATGAGCGCCGACCATCTGAATAACAGGGGCAGCGGCGATAATAACATAGATTTGTGCAATGCATGAATCTATGTTATTAGACTCAGCGGCGGTGAGAGCCAGAGGGGGCGGCGCTCCAGCGCCCTCTGTGGGCGAACCGCCACTGATTCTAACTAACACAAACTTATCTGTATCATGTCTGGGGAATTCACAGTGGAACAGGCTAAGACAAATAGAGAAATCTCTTATATATGAAGTAGAACTATAGGCAAAACCTTTTTTTTTGGACATCTTTGTCCCATTGGGGAGATTTCGCTTCACTTCCTGTCTCATAGCCAAAACAGTAAGTGAGAAGAAATCCCTTCAAATGTATGTAATCCCCTGGGTAACTAGTCACTAGTGTCCCCATTAGAAGATTTCCTCTCTTTAACTTTCCTGGGGACAACCCAAAGTTTGTTTTACTTTAACTTCCAATGATAATAGTAAACAGAACAAAGAGAAAGAGGGTGGATCTCTCTATGGCACAAGCAGCAATAAAAACCTAATAGGTTTTCTTATCCATCACCATTCTATCCAAAACGACAAAAAATATATATATATATATATATATATATCCCTTTAATTATACTTTTTTTGCATCCTGCTACTCCTGAGTGCTCATCTGTGGAAAATCAATGTTTTGGCACCTTTTATTTCAATCTCTGCTGAATTCAGATTAACAGTTGCCTAGAAGCTGCATGGACTGAACACTGTACTGTGTCTGAATGCTGCAGAGAATAATACATGTCTCTTGTCAGAGGAGTTAGCAGAGTTTGTGAAAGTCTGTTTTATACCTAATTATTGAATTATTGTAGGTGACACATTTTATTTGTAAGTGAGTGCAGAACCTTTTCGACAAATGCATATTTGCCTGCATTTCACTAAGGCAGAACATTCATTTTTATTATGCTGCAACGCATCACCAGCTTGCCAGACCTGACTCTTTTTTTGTCAACACAGTGCGCCACAATGAGCAATGCGGTGCACTGCAACATAGGTCTGTTGTTTTAATGTATTGAGGTGCCATTCAGAATGAACACATGCATGCTGCTACACTGCAAATGTGTAAAGTCAGTCTTTAAGATGAACTCTGGGCAGATAAGAAAAGAATACATACATAACTGCAGCTCTGTTTTTATTGATACATTATAAATAAATATAGGAGTAAGTACATCAACCCCTTGGAAATTAAGACAAATTATTTGTTATTCTGAAATTCGGATGTATTCAATGTTCCGAATTACAATAGTAACGAAATTAAACAAACCCGAAATAACAAATCAAAATTTCAAAGGAAATTCGAATTCAAATAGTTTTCGAATCAAATTTCCAAAGAGAATAGGAATAGAATAGAAAATAATATAATAGAAAATAATAAAGTAAAACAGAACAGAATAAATAAAAAAGGAATAGAACAAATGGAATAGAAAAAAGGGACAATATAGAAAATAAAAGAATAGAGAACAAAAAGAATAAAGAAGAATAAAAAATAAAAGAACAGAATAAAATCAAATAGAATAGAAAATAAAGTAATATAATAGAATAAAAAATAGAAAAAAAACAGAATAAAATGGAAAGCATATAACCATCTTCTGAATTTATAATTATTTTTTTTTCAATCAATAGTTTTTATTGTAGAAGTTTTCAAGGGGAACAGAAAATAAAAAGTGGAAATGTAAAAGCACAGGGTAATGGGGGAATGCACAGTATACAAATTGTACGTGAAACATAGTCTAGTACAGGACAAAGCAGGAATAGATGCAATTAAGACAGAGGAAAAAAAAAACATGTAGTCAATGGAACAAATATTCGAGAATCTTAGTAGTTTTGGGGCCATATGGACCAACACCGATCAAAATGTTTGGTCGTCAAGGAGTTAAGTGCTATAAGTTTTTCAAAAGTGAAATTCCTGTGGACCTCCGTTATTACATCAGAAATATTCACAGTGTTTTTAGATTTCCAATTCCGTAGAATGGACGTACGTGTTTCCAATAAAATGTGTGTAACTACTGTCCTCATGTGGAAAGGGAATCTATCAATGTGTATGTTGAGAAGAGCTAGCGCTGGATCAGGTTGAGTCAATATCCCTGTGATGGAAGAAATGAGTTTAAAAACCTGATTCCACAGGCTTCTTATATGTGGACAATACCAGAATACATGCATGAGATTGCCTACTTGACCACATTCTCTCCAACAGTTGGCTGGGGTACCAGGATAGAATGTGGCCAATCTCAGTGGGGTGTAATACCATCTGTTGGTTAATTTAATGGACGATTCCCAGTGTTTTACACAGTGAGATGCTTTATGAATCGTCTGAAAGGCACACGACCAATCCTCTTTCGTGAATCTAATACGCAGGTCTTCCTCCCAGTTTTTCATTGCAGTCGTCTTAGAAAAGTCCATCTTATCTTGAAATATATTGTAGAATAGTGATATGCCCTTTGAGGCAGGGTGAGCAGCAGAATAAAATTTCCACACCTTCTTAGGAAGGGATATGGTCGGGGAAGGTAATGAATGGAGGAAGCGCACAATTCTGTCACAGGTGTGGAAAGATCTGTCAGGTAAATGAAATTGGGATACAACTGTGGCAGGATGTAGGGGTGTATCATTCGCGTAGAGTTCCGAAATATCAGTCACCCCATGGGAATTGAGTTCAGAGACTGTCAATCTGGGTATTTTGGCTTCAAGTAGTTGTAATGGTAGTTGGAGGTCAATATCTTGAAATTCTCGATGGTCTTGGTTCAGTATATGTCTCCACGCTTTTAACGAAGTCTGTATGGTAGGAGGTAAAGAGGTCAGTTTCCAAGGGGACCATTTGTCGCTGAGCAACATTAGTTTCACGTTAGCCGTCGGTTAGAGTGTATTTTCTATGTTCACCCAGGGTGGAACGTCTAAGTCATGGAACCAGTGTTTAAGTTGGTCAAGTCGAGCTGCCCACATATAGTCATGTATGTCGGGTAGACCTGCTCCTCCTACTTTTTTGTGAGACACAAGATTGTTACGTGAACACCGTGCCCTTTTATCCTGCCAAATATACTTCCATCCCAACGTCGTGAGGCGATTAAGATAATGGCATGGTATACACAATGGAATTACACGAAAGAAGTATAGGATATGAGGCATAATCAGCATTTTAAAAGCAGAAATTCTACCCATCCAGGACACTTCCTTCTCAGAGATCCTTTTGAGTTGGGCTTCAATTTTTTCAATCAGTGAGGGGAAATTAGCTTTGATAAGCGTAGAGATACTACTCGTAAGGGTGATACCAAGGTATTTGATAGAGCCTGAGCTCCAAGTGTAGGGTAATCGGGATAGTAGGTAACTTTTGACATGAGGTGGTACCCCTAAGTCAAGGATAAGAGATTTTGTAAAATTGACTTTGTAATATGAAACCTTTCCAAATGACATCAAAACATTGTGAACTTCAAGCAAAGATTCAACAGGGTTGGTCAATAGTAGTATCACATCATCAGCAAAAAGACTGATGGTGTGATTTTCATGGCCAAATCGAAAACCTGAAATCTTTAGATTAGACCTGATGGCTTCGGCTAGGGGTTCTATTATTAGATTAAAAATTGACGGGGATAGAGGGCAACCCTGCCGTGTACCATTTGTTATAGGGAAAGACTCTGAAAGAAACCCAGAAGAGTACACTCGAGCAGAGGGACATGCGTATAAGGCCAATATCGCAGATAAGATAGAGCCCTGGAAACCAAATTTCTGTAAAACCATTTTTATATACGTCCAGTGTACTCGATCGAACGCCTTCTCTGCATCAATGGACAACAACAGAGAAGGCGTTCGAGTCTTTCCAGCATGGTGCACAATATCAATAATACGCCTGGTAGCGTCAGAGGCCTGTCTCCCCCTCACAAAGCCCATCTGGTCGCTTCGAACAAGTGTAGGGATGATATGTTTTAATCTTGTGGCTAAGAGTTTAGCATAAATCTTGGTGTCAGTGTTAAGGAGGGAAATAGGCCTAAAATTTTCGGGAATGTCTGGGGTTTTACCAGGTTTTGGAATTGTCACTATGTGGGCTTTTAACATTTCTTGGGGAAGGGAAGTGGTGGATATAAAATTGTTGAAGACAGTTGACATATATGGCGTCAAAACTGCATGGAATGTTTTGAAATATTCGTTGGAAAAACCATCGGGACCTGGTGATTTCCCCATGGGAAGGGAGTGTATGACTTTCAGTATCTCCTGTGGTGTGATAGGCAAGTTAAGATCTTCCAATTGTTGGGATGTTAGAGAGGGAAGTTTCAGCGTATGAAGAAAGGATTGAATCTCATGTATACTAGGTTGGGGAGTATTAGCATCTTTTTTGAGGTTATACAGAGAGCCGTAGTATTTTGCAAATAAATCAGCAATTTTTTGGGGGTTTGTGACTTTGTGTAGGGAGAGTGGGTCAGTGAGGAAAGCTATCCTAGATTTATTGCGCATAACTTTCAATCTATTTGCTAAGTATTTACCTGCCTTATTAGCATTGTTATAATGATTGAGTTTAAGCCTTCTCAAGTGTTTATCATATTGTTGCGATAATAGTTCCCGAAGTTTTTCTCTAAGGTCTTTCAATTTGGCGGTCAGGGGGGGGGGTGGTGATTGTTTATTACTGTTCTCAGTATCTTTTAGGTCACTAAGGACATCTTGGATTTCTTTGGTTCTTTTTCTTTTTTCTACTGCCCCTATTTGTATGATAATACCCTGTATAACTGCCTTGTGAGCATTCCACAAAGTATTAGGATCATTTACAGAGTTTGAATTGAGGTGGAAATAGTTATTGAGGTGTTCGGTAATGGTTTTTTGGTGGTGTGGATTTAGTATAGTTCTGTTGTTACAGCGCCAGATGGATGAGGAGGGAGAGGACCCTCTTTCTACAATGGACAAGGAGATGGCAGCGTGGTCAGACCACTTAATGTCATGAATTGATGTTTTATCTATGTCCTGTAGTAGCCATTTGTCTGTCAAGAACATGTCTATTCTTGAGTAGGAACCATGTCTCCCTGAAAAAAAAGTATAGTCGCGTTCATTTGAATGAAGGCATCTCCATGCATCAAATAGTTCTTCTGAGTGTAGAAGCGGTAAAAGTGTTGGGACTCCTCTTGTCCTTCTAGGTGAGGAGTCAATCATCGGATCTGAAATAATGTTAAAATCACCGCACACCAACAGTCTGCCATATTGTTAAGAATTAGCTCTCTTAAGCACTCTTCGTATGAATCTCAACTGGTGGGTGTTTGGAGCGTAAAGTGAGACTATGGTATATGGTTTAGCATTCATGTCACCAGCAATTATCACGTATCTGCCTTTAACATCAGTGATAACATCTTTAGGTTTGAAAGCTATAGAATTTTTGAACGCTATCAGGACACCTCCTCTTTTGGCTGTCGGGTTGGAAGCAGTATAGATAGAAGGAAAGTCCCTGTGAGTAAATTGTGGAGTTCTATTCGCTTGGAAGTGTGTTTCTTGCACACATAGGATATCTGCGTTGGATTTGTGAACCTCTTTCCATAGTGAAAATCTTTTTGCCGGGTGGTTTAGTCCCCTAGCATTAATAGACAAAATTTTGATCACCATAGTGAGGTTGGTACAGCAGTGTGGTTAACAATTGTGGTTTGGTACTCACATATCAGGTAGGGATCATTGCCGTTGGCACTCACAAAGACTTTGTAAAGGAGGAGATGTCCTGGGGAAACCTGTGCATATCATGAAAACAAACAAACAGGGTAGGAACAAAAAAAGCATAAACAGTTAACCAAACAATCTTAAGAAATGGATCCATTAACTGATCCTAGCGCAGACGTAGCTGCTATTAAGCTGACAGGGGAAAAAGGAGCTGCCGTGTAGCAACTCTATACCGGAGATATTTTAGGTAGGGCTTGAGTCAACCATGGGCTTTGCTGCCGTTTGTAGATTTCTTATTTTTCTTGCGGGAGACTACTTGCCAATCGTGTTGAATTCCTTGGGGGATATTCATGGTGCGTGGATCCGTGGTTTGGTCTGGGACTATTCCCCAACGGCGAAGTAGTGTCAAACCATCTTCCAGGTTGGATACTGAAATATCAGAACCGTCATGGGTAATCACCAAGGTAGCAGGATATTTCCATTTGTGTGGTACTGCGTGGTTTCTCAACGCTTTGGTGATTGATAATAGATTTCTACGGCGCTGCAAAGTGTGCCTGGAAAGGTCAGGCAGGACCCTGAGATTTCCGTATTGTTGGGGGAGGCTCCCTGGTCTGCGTGATGTTTGTAAAATTATGTCTTTCACATGGAAAAAATGGATCCTGAGTAAAACATCTCTAGGGATTTCGTCAGGGAGAAATGACGGTTTAGGGATCCTATGTATGCGGTCGATTAGGAGATCTTGGGCCGTTGCTTCTGGTAGTATTGAGGAGAATAAAGTTTGTGCATATTGGAGGAGCTGATTAGGAGGCACTGTCTCAGGCACACCCCTTAGTTTGAGGTTATTCCTCCTAGATCTGTCCTCGAGGTCCGCCATTTTGTCTTTGATCCATGCAATTTCATTTTTGTGACTGGAATGTGCATCCACCATAACATTGTGCGATGAGACAAAATTCTCCATTCTGTGTTCAATTGTGTCCACTCTGGTACCCAAAATGTGTACCTCTCTCTGACATTCATTTAAACCTCTGTAAAGATCTGCTTGTAGGGAAGAGCGAAGAGAGAGCAGCATTTCCTTAAGCATTGTGTCAGAAATTGGTTTATCAGCTGTAGGAAAATTTGCTATGGGATCCTCTTCTCTTTCCCTGGGGTTAAGAGAGGCCTGAGAGTGGGTGGTCATTTCCATGGCGCATTCTGGCCTATGTGGGGAGTCTCTCCTCAGTTTAGACTTAGCCGGGCTTCTGGTAGTGGGACTTGGGGTTCCTGAGGGAGTATCACTCAGTGTGCCACTCTGGAGCGAGTCATCATGTCGCATACCTTCAATGGAGCAGTGCGGTGTGGCCTGCATATTTCCTCTCACAGAAGCTGCGCCATTTTGAGGAGTCCCGTGCGTCGTGAGGGGAACGACATTTTCCATCTTTTGAGGCTGCAGCGTTTTTTTGCGGTTTCTTCCCATCATCTCGTTGTTCAGTGGAGATTCACGACCAAACGGGACGTCTTAACGATCGAAATGCCCTCGGTGTGCGCTGTTGTGGGCTGAAAATCTCCGGTGTGTCACGGAGCTCCCAGGTTAAGCGGCCATCTTAGAGGCCGGTAGCCACGCCCCCTCTGAATTTATAATTTTGAATAGAACACATTTGAATAGAATAGAAAAGAATAGAATAAAATAAACAATAGAAAAGTATAGAATAGAATGAACATAACTGTTTTCTGAAATTCAAATCTCAAATAGAATACATTTCATTCAACTTGAATAGAATAGAAAATAATAGAATATACTAGAAAATAATAAAAGAGAATAGAAAAGAAAACAACAGAACAGAAAAAACAATAGAATAAAATGGAATAGAATATAACCTAATACAAATTGTAATTTTGACTAGAATAAATTTAATTTAAAATTGGAATTTGATACGAATTTGAATAGTTCAAAAGATTCAAATCAATTCAAATTAGAATAAACAAAACAAATTCCAAACACGAATTAAACTAATTTAACAAAAGTGATTTATAATAACGAATTGATACAAAACAAAACTTTTTACGTTATGCACATAACATATGCTGCAGTGCAAGGAGCATGCTGATAAGAGGAAAGAGCAGAGTGACAGAGGGATAACTTCACCAGTCTGCTGCTTCTTCTTTCACTGTCCAAACCCAGCTGGGGAGGGAACTGTAAGCATTACTGAAGTGGAGCAGACTAAAATTCTCTTGGCTAGACAGTAGGGGTGTTGAATATAATCGCAGCTTTGGTGCATCGTGATTCAGACGTTAATGATGCTGCACCGATACTGTGAGTCGGCCAAATCGATGTCTGGTGATGTCATCTCTCGCTCCTTCATGGTAAATAAAGCCCCCTCCCCTCCACTGAAGCAGAAAGTCAGCTGATGAGCTGACAGCCAGTACAGTACAGGGGGGAGGAGCTCAAGGGGACCCGACATCAGGAGAGGCTTCACTGGAGGCACTGGAAGGAGAAAACTGGAACATGAACAAGAAAACACACTGAGCAGAATGAAGGATGGGGAATCGACTGACACTGAGAGCTGGTGAGTTCCAGTGTCACTGATCCCATCCCTCCACTACCATCACCCCTCTGCCTGATTCCATCTATCCCTCTGCCACTGATCCCATCCATCCCTCTGCCTGATCCCATTTATCCCTCTGCCACTGATCACACCACCCCTTTGCCCGATCCCAGCCATCACTCTGCCTCTGATCCCAGCCATCCCTCTGCCTCTGATCCCAGCCATCCCTCTGCCTCTAATCCCACCACCCCTCTGCCTGATCCCATCTATCCCTCTGCCACGGATCCCACCACACCTCTGCCAGATCCCAGTCATCCCTCAGTCTATGATCCCAGCCATCCCTCTGCGTTGGATCCCATCACCCCTCTGCCTGATCCCATCTATCTCTCTGCCACTGATCCCACCACCCCTCTGCCTGATCCCATTTATCCCTCTGCTACTGATCCTACCACCCCTCTGCCTGCCTGATCCCATCTATGTCTTTGCCACTAATTCCATCCATCCCTCTACCTCAGTGGTTCTCAACCTGTCTAGTGCCATGACCCCTTGATAACATTTCCTAAGTTGTGGGGACCCCTAACGGTAAAATTATTTTCTTATCGTGCGTTGTCAGCACCCAAGGTAACACAAGTAATTTGCGCCCCTAACCCACGGACATTTAGCGCTCCCTGAGTCCCTTACACTCGTACAGTATTAAAACCCTGTATAGTACATTTTAGGATGTACTACTCTTTCTCTTTGTTCTCCTTTCTATCCCTTTTATCTCTCTCTATCCTCATTTCTTGTTTGTTATCCCCATCCCTCTCTAGATGTCTATCTTGTTCTTTCTCTTATTCTTTCTCTCCCTTCTTTGTTCCTCCCACTCTTTTACTCTCCCTTCCATGTGTTCTCGATTTTTATTCCTTCTCTTACTCCCTGGTGGGGAGTATGGGATAAGTGGCAGTGCTGGCGGGGAGTTAGGATCAGCCAACTTAGGTGCTCTTGATCAAGGTTACCTGCTAATCTGAGAACTGTAATGGGGACTTTTAAAGGCAACTATAATCACAGGTAGTGTTACTCACTGTGTCTCCGACTTTGTGATTTCTCGTAGCAGTGACACCTATGCTGAAATTGGCAGATAGGGTCTCTTTCAGCCCCTCCCACTTCACATTCCTCACCAGTCACCTGACTTCTAGTCCCTGCCCCCGGCTATGCCGTAAACGAATTGGGCAGCTGGGAAGAGGCAGAGTGGGCGGCCCCAGGCTTCAGGAGGAGCCCAGGCTTTGGTGACCCCTGGCAAATCCTTATTTGACCTCCAAGGGTCATTGCTCTACCTGATCCTACCACCCCTCTGCCTGATCCCAGCAATCTCTCTGCCTCTGATTCCACCATTCCTCTGCCTGATCCCAGCCATGTCTCTGCCTCTGATCCCACCATCCCTCTGCCTCTGATCCCACCATCCATCTGCCTCTGATTCCACCATCCATCTGCCTCTGATTACTCCATCCCTCTGCCACTGATCCCACCATCCCTCTGCCACTGGAGTTTTTCTGACTGTTATGCCCCATACACACGATTGGAAATTCCGTCGGAAAAACCATGGATGGTTTTTCATATGGAATTCCGCTCAAGCTTGGCTTGCAAACACACGGTCACACAAAGTTCTCTGAACTTTCGACCGTCAAGAATGTGGTGACGTACAACACTACAACGAGCCGAGAAAATTAAGTTCAATGCTTCCGAGCATGCGTCAAATTCTTTCTGAGCATGTGTCGGAATTTTGCGTGTCGGAATTGCTACGGATGATGGGATTTTCCACCAGCAAAAGTCCGATGGCGCATACACATCAGAATTTCCGTTCAAAAGCTCACATCGGACTTTTGCTGTAAGAATTTCCGATCGTGTGTACGGGGCATTAGAATTTTTGGATAACATTTTTTAAACATGCTCACTTGCGCAGTTTTCATGATGCATCGTGGAATCAAACCGTATCGTGCACAGGATAATCGTAATTGAATTGTGAGGCCAGTGACGATGCGCACCCCTATTAGACAGGGTTATTCTGTGTGGCAGAGCTGTATAAATCTCGGGACAGGATGGACAGAAATAAAAACAATTTTTAAAAACAGCTCCTGTATAGGTTTTTCCATTGTCTATTTAGGTGTTTTTTTGGAGGTTCACTTTGATATTTAGACGACCCCCTATTTTTCCATGAAAAATGTTGGTTTTGGGATATACTCACCATATAAGACTACCCCCTTCCTACTAGTCTTTTTGGAAGCTGAGGGGTAGCCGGAACAACCGCTGACAGAAACAGACTTTTTTCAAATCTCACTGTGCCATTACAATACATGCCTCACTGTGCCATTTACATGCCTCACTGTGCATTACATTACATGCCTCCACTGTGCCATCACTTGCCTCCACTGTGCTATCACTTTCCCCCACTGTGCCATCCCTTGCCTCCACTGTGCCATCACTTGCCTCCACTGTGCCATCATTTGCCTCCACTGTGCCATCACTTGCCTCCACTGTGCCATCAGTTGCCTCCACTGTGCCATCAGTTGCCTCCACTGTGCCATCACTTGCCTCCACTGTGCCATCATTTGCCTCCACTGTGCCATCATTTGCCTCCACTGTGCCATCACTTGCCTCCACTGTGCCATCAGTTGCCTCCACTGTGCCATCAGTTGCCTCTACTGTGCCATTACTTGCCCCCACTGTGCCATCACTTGCCCCCACGTGCCATCACTTGCCCTCACTGTGCCATCACTTGCCTCCACTGTGCCATCAGTTGCCTCCACTGTGCCATCAGTTGCCTCCACTGTGCCATCACTTGCTCCCACTCTGCCATCACTTACCCCCACTGTGCCGGCCAGATGATCTCACTACCTTATTTTTTTTTAAAGATTCTGGCTTCCAGGCTGCGGGCAACCATGATTCAAAAGCAGCGCCTTCTTCTCAGACTGTTCTGTGATAGGTGGAACACAAATTTTCCCAGCAGGGCCTCTGTTCAGTGTTCCGCCTATCACGGATGTCCTCTCGTCCGAGGATGGGAAGGCAGCCGTGATAGGCGGAACACTGAAAAGAGGCCCTGCTGGGAAAATTTGTGTTCCACCTATCACAGAACAGTCTGAGGAAGAGGCGCGGCCTTTAAATCATGGATGCCCGCAGCCTGACGAGACTGTCATCGGCGTATAAGACGACCTCTGACTTTGGATGCATTTTTTTGCATCCAAAAAGTCATCTTATACGCCAGAAAATATGGTACTTATAGGCTCTGTATGAGTCTTTGTGCAGCATGTCCCATGTTATGTTTCAGTTGCTCAGATACAGTCAGTGGGAGTAATGGTTGTTTCTGTTAGTGGTGATTTCAATTTTTTTTTTTTTTTTTTTATGCAAGCCAAAATCTTTGAGACTAAATTATAACAATTTATGAGAGGAAAAATTGCTGAATTAGATAAAGCAAGTGTTTAATTGTCTTCTTTTATTGTTCCAACCCAGTGTTTCTTAGCCTATTTCCAGTATAGGCGTCCTGTTGAAAAGTATTTTCATTCTCGAGGCACCCCAGTCTAAAGCTTGGCTTGCATTACTGCGTGTCGGAAATGTGCGCAGAATTGCATACATTCCGACATGCAGACAAACATGCTGTTCTTTAGCAGACCTGCAGGGGTGCCATTAATTCTAAATAGTACCCCCATGCATTTGCAAAACAGTACATATTTAGTGCAGTTTGATTTTTTTTTTAAAGGGTCAGGGACTCCTTTTCATGCATTTCTGAAGGTAGGGCAGCTCATTGAAATTAATGGACTGCCCTACGTGGAGTATACAGCTGCACAGATGTGAACCAAGAGCTTGTTCACATGTAGGGTTGGGGGTGGTAAAACCATGTGGTTAAACCATGCTTTTACCACCCCCAACTGCTCCTCCTTTAGCTGCAGAGGCATAAGCCAGGGTTGTAGCTGAGCCCCAGTGATGCTGCATTTAAGTGGTTAAAACAGTCGGTAAAGCAGGCCATACACGGTCGAATTTCGAACAAATTTTCTTTTCAAAATCAGAACGTTTTTTGTGATCCGAACATGCCATCATTGATTTTCTAAATTCGGCCGACAAAACCTTCATGTTGCCGGGAATATTCGTTTCTCTCCGGGAATATTAGTTTTACTCCGGGAATATTATTTTCTTGCACATACGTATTTTTTTTCTATTACGGTTCTCCCATCAGAAAATCGTTTGTTTTTCAAAAAATTTCCAACATGTCGGATTTCCGAATTTTTTTTGCCGCACAGGAAAATTGGCTGTTGCTGCAGACCACTAACAGGCTGAAATTCGGGCTGTTACTTTTTCATTGCCTGTCAAATACTTTTGAACAGCAATCCTAGAATGGATTTATTTTCAGAGGGTTTGTCGCTATTATGAAAAAGCCTCAAAAAAAGCAGTTATGATCTTACATAATTAGGGGTCAGAATTAAAAGTAAGATGTAGACATACATACACACATACTGTACATATACAAAAATACATTGGTGGTCGCTCACACACATGCTCTGCCGATTGATATTAGAAGGGCACTTACACATACACATACATGCATAAACACACGCAGCCTGCTTAAAACCTGCAGTACTGCACTTGGTACTAGACTGTAGGGGGGAGGCAGAGAGCTCCAGACACAGAAAGTCACCTCCTCTTTCCTCTCTGCTCTTCATTTCAGTCTCTCAGCCAGGATGCCCCTAATGACCTAAGGTGGCACCCCAGGGTACCAAGGCATCCGTGTTCAGAAAAAACTGTTCTAACCTGTACTAAAATATTCAGGCCGGATTCACACCTATGCGAATTGGTTGCGTCTTAAACCGCATCTAATACGCAGAACATTTCTAAATACATTGTTTTCAATGAGGCTGGTTCACATATGTGCGATGCATTCGCACTGCGCATTGCAGTAAAAACATGTGCGGATTTTATGTCTTGCGGTGCGGCTCAGGTGCGAATTCAGTCCCATTATCTTCTATGGGTACGCAGCTGATTCGCAGATGTGTTCATTTCTCTTCAGGAATTTCTCTCATTCAGCTCAATACATTTCTCCCCCACTCTCCTCTCACCCGGAACTTCTCCCAGGTCTCCAAATTCGCAGCTAAAACGCAATGGATCTGCTGAACACTTCCCTTATCTATCTGCAGAGATTACAGAGCTGAAATTCGCACCGCACAAGTGTGATTCCGGCCTTAAAGTTGGAAATATATATTTTTCCGAATGTAATAGTAATAAAAATATTATTTTTCTATATTCAGCGGTGATCTCCCTCTTCTCTTCTCATGCATTTCAAAAGAATCACATTTTTGATCTACAGGGCCTGTTCTGTACAGAGAAATTACAATTTGGCCAACCCTGGTTGCAGGGACCAGTGTACCCTCTGGAGAACATGATACATAGGGGTTGATTTACTGAAGGCAAATAAGCTAAGAGGAGGGGTTTGGGACTTTGAATGAGACGTGTGAAATCACACATCTCCATCCCCAAATCTGTATACAAAAAAGAGGGGCTTTGGGGCTTTAAACAAGGTAATTACAGCATGGCTAAAGGATGAGTCAGTGTTAAAAACATGTTTCATTTTCTTGAACAGTAAAAAAACATGACATGCTACAATGAGTATGTGTATAATAAAATAAGCATAACAGTCAACATATATCCACATCTGGTGGCAGTGTCCACTTGTAAGGAAATTCTGGTAAGGGATTTTTAGAATCGCGTCTAAAATATTTGACTGTATTATATTACCAGATCCAATGACGGCCTTACTTAAACCAGAAATCCTTTCTCGGAATCAGCATAAGTTATTTCTTTTATTTATGATAGCCGCGAAACAGGTAATAGCTAGTGCATGGAAATCACCTGCATTAATGTTACCGGAAGCTGAAAAAATAATGAATCTTTCATTCGTACATGCTAAACTAGAAGCGCTAGACAAAAATGGATTGGAAAAATTTGATAGCATATGGAAACCCTGGGCCATATACTATACGTCAGACACTTTTGACTCAAGAGTTCTCATGTCATGGTATTGATACCCTTTCATGGATAATAGTGAAATAAAATAAATTAAATCCACCTTTGGAACACCACTACCCTCTCCCTTCCCTCCATTAGTTCCCATTCCCATTTATTAGTAACTTTTTTTTTTATGTTTATTTATATCTGTATTATACTTCAACTCCTACAACAGTACAATTATTATTGCATTTATCTGTATTTCAATGCTGTATCTCAAATGTCTAAGTTGTTGTCATCTGACATACTGTAAGACCGCGTACACACGATCAAATCTATCTGCTGAAAACGGTCTGACAGACCGTCTCAGCAGACAGATTCGATCGTGTGTATGGGCGAGCCGACGGATTTGGCCAGCAGACAGATTTAAAATCTGTCTGCTGGTTAGTACGCTAACCAGAAGACATATCTGCCCGCACATGTGTCGAATGGATCCGACGCATGCGCGGAAGTGTTTTACTTCCTGGTGCGGTGACGTGGCGGCGTCACCGCCACGTCACCGCGCTGTCTGCCGGCGGGGATTTTGGTTTGATCGTGTGTACAGCGATCAAACCAAAACAGCCAGCAGACAAATCCGATCAAATCGGTCTGTCCGACCGATTTGAGCAGATTCATTTGCTCGTGTGTACGGGGCCATACTGTTGTAATCTATTACTTTAAAATAAAAACATTATAAACGATAAAAAAAGCATAACAGTCACATGTTATAGACCAAATATTCATGGGATCAATCATAGCAGTATAGTAATGACATATTGTGGTATAGGACAATTGTCCATCATATTGTAAGATCGCTAAATAACAAAATGGTATGATGACCTAGGAGTGGATGAAATAATAAAAAAAAACATATAAAGGCAAAAACATTGTTAGCTTTGCAACGGGATTTTCCCCAAAGCTTACTAAATGTGGTAAATACCAGTTACAATGTTTCAGATTTGAGAATGGACAGAGTCAATGATCACTGATTCTGTTCATTCGGAAAAGAGCAGCATAATGGAGGGGGACATGGAGGGGAGACACGGAGTGGAGTGCGGATCAGGAGAGCAGCAAAATGGAGGGGGACACGGAGCAAGGAGGGAGGACACGGAGCGCGGAGAGCAGCACAATGGAGGGGGACATGGAGCACGGAGGGGGGACGGGGAGAGCAGCACAATGGAGGGGGACACGGAGGGGGGACACGGTGCAGAGCAGCATAATGGAGGGGGGCACAGAGCACGGAGGAGGACAGCAGCAGTACAAATGGGAGACTGGAAGAAGATACAGTCAGCAGTGACCAGTGCGGCTTTGGGGGGAGTTGCAATCACCGATCACCGCTGTAAAGATTCCACTAAAGCAGCTGAAAGGGGGGGGGAGCTGTCAGGCTTTATAGAAATCTTTACAGGTAGATCTGTTTTTGTAACTCCCCCGGCCACACCGATCATCCCTGACTGTACAGGTATCGAGTGAAGCATCGGAGCATTTGCCCAAGTACTCGGGCAAATTCTCAGTATCGAGGTATCCCACAATGGGAATGCCCAACGTAAATAGGTGATGACCCCAAATAAGGTATAGAGATCCGGTTATGTGAGAGTGTCAATCCACATCAGAAAAACTATTCCAAAATAATGATATATGTCAAAGTAACAATGCCGCCATTATTACAAACAGTGTGCAAATCATAATAATGAATAAACTAATCCAATATTAAATTGTGAATATCCATAAAAAGTCTTCTAAGCAGTCCAAATGCAATGATGGATATATGCAAATGATAATGTCCTCTATTGAATAACTTTCCAGCATATAGGGATTGCATGTAACCTGTCCCAATTGGAACCAGAAGGAGAGACTTTTAGTACTGATCAGTGTTACACAACTCTTCTAAACTCCACATTCCTGTATAGTAGGCGTAAGGTAAAGATGAAATTGCTATGCTTACCGACTGCTGTAGACCCACAGCTCACCATACGGTGGGGGGTCCCTTGAGCTTGAATGGGCTGGATACCCGATCACTATCACCGTGCAGATCTTTCTGTGGATGATCCTGCACCCCAGTTGATGTCTTGTTAGACGAAACCGGTCGGGTTATCACTGGAATTTACCTGAATTTCTTTGCGCTTCCTGGACTTTTTTATTCATTTTTTGTTCCTAAATGTGGAATAGTGCTGTGGTGTGTTGGGACATTTAAGTTTTTATTTTGCATACACCTTTACAAGTTTTTTCCTTCTTGTACTAAGGAAGTCTTTTTTGATTTGTTTTTAACGTGTACCTACCTTTTAAATAAAACATTTTTACACTATGAGGAGACGATTTTCTCCCTTTTTTTCCTATCTCCCATTTCCTGTTTGGATCAATCTTGCATGAGGATACAACTATATTGAAAACCCTGGCTGTTTCCTTGCGAGGACCTCTGGATCATCCACAGAAAGATCTGCACGGTGATAGTGATTGGGTATCCAGCCCATTCAAGCTCAAGGGACCCCCCACCGTATGGTGAGCTGTGGGTCTACAGCAGTCGGTAAGCGTAGCAATTTCATCTTTACCTTACGCCTACTATACAGGAATGTGGAGTTTAGAAGAGTTGTGTAACACTGATCAGTACTAAAAGTCTCCTTCTGGTTCCAATTGGGACAGGCTACATGCAATCCCTATATGCTGGAAAGTTATTCAATAGAGGACATTATCATTTGCATATATCTATCATTGCATTTGGACTGCTTAGAAGACTTTTTATGGATATTCACAATTTAATATTGGATTCGTTTATTCATTATTATGATTTGCACACTGTTTGTAATAATGGCGGCATTGTTACTTTGACATATATCATTATTTTGGAATAGTTTTTCTGATGTGGATTGACACTCTCACATAACCGGATCTCTATACCTTATTTGGGGTCATCACCTATTTACGTTGGGCATTCCCATTGTGGGATACCTCGGTTTAATTGGCGCTGCACTTATCACATTATTCACTTACAATATTTTCCATTGTTGTGTTGGCTGCCTCTACCCCTTTTTTTTTCCCTTTATTTTCACGTATTTTGTATAATACTATTGTATGTCACAAATATTTAAAAAAAAAATTCACTTTGGATTAGCGCAATATATTTTTATATAATAAATTCTCAGTATCAGTTCCGATACCGATATTAGTATTGGTATCGGGACAACCCTAGTCTTTTTGCTCTTAGTAATTCAACCCCATATGGGTGCTAGCTGCTAGGACACAGTTGAACGCCATTAGAATATGTCCCTCATTCAAATTTAAACAACTGCAATGGCATAGAGTATATGGAATGCCATACAAACAGAATTAGTTAAGAACATCCATAACATACAGAAAAGTGACAAGTCCATAGAAGGGGTATGGTTGGCTACTAATCCTGCACACGATTCATGCAGTTATCTCCCATATGGAGTCAGCAGAGGGAAGAAAGAAAAATCAAAGAAGTCCCTTCTTAATACAAGTGATAGATCCAGGAAGTATTGAGAGAAACGCAAACTGAGGGGTGTATGGTACATCACAGGAGGTGACACGGGTAAATATAGTGAAGACAGTGATCTAAAAGGTTTGGTAATTGAAACAATCCCAACAGATATGTGTTACAGTAGCTTGTCTCCTCTGTATCTCCAACATTAATCCGGAATGGAAGGTAGCACTCCATGCAACATATAGAGTGAACGATACCATAGAGCTAGAGGCTTAAAGCTCCTCTCCTAAACCAAGGAGGCCACTGTAAGTTTATGAGTGAATGTAAAAGACTTGAGTAGATCTGAATCAGAGAGTACAGTTAAGATCCCTTTTCTAGTCCACTATATAGTATGGCCTTGTGAGATATGATTCAAGAGGGGGTTTACTGCCCCAGATATATCAGAAGAGAACTGACCGTAAGTGTGCAAAATAAGTCCAAATGATAAAGACCAGGAATGTTTTAATACCTTCATACTCTTGTTACAGCTATCTACCATACTAAAACCTTGTGCCTTGTACTCCAAGGTCTCAGGATCCTTTTTCTATTTTGCTCGTAGTACTTGTATTACCTATGAAATTTCTGGTAAATGTTCTGTCATTCAGATGGAGCTGCTGGAAGACAACATGATCCAGAAGTGCATGAGTTAGGATCAAAGAATTCTATATTGGCAAAAAACAGGGTCAAGCATATAAACTCTGCACACTCTGCTCACATACATATATCTGTACATATGTGTGCATTTATGAAACTGTGTACAGCGGTGATCCCAAGGATTGACACTGATCTCAGCTCATAAACAGTTTATGAAACAGATGATTGGGGAAGAACATGTTCTCCACCAATGATCTCCACGTGCAGAGAATCCGATCTAAGCTGCGATCTAAGCACTTTACTGGCGATCTGTGTCAGTATTCAAACTCCCAATTCACCAGCTCAGAGGTGGCGAATCGGGGAGTGAAGAGAGGATTCTGGGGGAACTGAGGGGGAAGGAGGAAGATTTCCTTCCTTCTAGCTCGTTCAGATCCCCCAAAACAGTAACCAAGTCATTTGTGTATATATATATATATATATATATATATATATATATATATATATATATATACTGTATATATTCTAGAGCTGCACGATTCTGGCTAAAATGAGAATCACAATTTTTTTGCTTAGAAGATAGATCACGATTCTCTCACAATTCTCGCGGCGTAACATCTTTTACATTAAAACAAAAAAAAAATTGGGCTAACTTTACGTTTTAAAAAAAATAAAATCTTCATTGAAGTTTTCCCCCAATAAATTGCATTTGAAAACCACTGGGCAAATACAGTGTGACATAAAATATTGCAGCAATTGCCATTTTATTCCCTAGGGTCTCTGCTAAAATATATACATATACATATATATATATATATATATATATATATATATATATATATGTATGTATATATATATATATATTGTTTGGGGGGCTCCAAGTAATTTTTAAGCAAAAAATATTGATTTTAACTTAGGAAACAAGTGTCAGAAAACATTTGGACTAAGTGGTTAAACTTCCTGCATTTACACAGTTTGTTCTAAGAAGGAAATTAGATACAATGTTTCATGTTGTTAAAAAAACTTGGCAGAGGGATTTTGTTTACACACATATAGCCAGATTCAGGTAGCTTTACGCCGGTGTATCTCCAGATACGCCTAAGTACAAATGTGTGCCTTTGTACTTTTACGCAGATTCGCGAAGCTAGATATGCCGTAAAACAAGGCGTCATCCGCCCGACTTAACTTGCCTACGCCGCCGGTGTATCTTGGGCACATAGTTACGCTGGGCGCATTCGGCGTTCCCATGTTAAATATGCAAATGAGTAAGATACGCCGATTCACGAACGTAGATGCGCCAGGCGTAAAGATACACGGTTTGCTTAAGGGTTACGTCCGGCGTAAAGTTATTCCACCATATAGGTGGCGCAACCCATTCAAAGGTATGGACGTCGGAACAGCCGGCGTCTTTTACGTTGTTTACGTAGTACTACGTTAATAGGGCATGGCGTAGGTTACGTTCACGTCGTAGGCATTGAGCTGACGTATCTCAGGGAGTATATGCGACGTGATTCTCAGCATGCGCGTGCATGCGCCGTTTAATTGGCCATTCATTTGCATGGGGTCACGCCTAATTTAAATAGATGACGCCCACCTCCTTCCTACTTTGAATTAGGCGGGCTTACGCCGGCCAATTTACGCTACGCCGCCGCAACTTACGGAGCAAGTGCTTTGTGAATACTTCACTTGCCTCTCTAAGTTACGTTGGTGATGCGCTACGCCGCTCTAAAGATAAACCCCCTACGTGAATCCGGACTGCCCGGACTTTTTCTTTTGACAGCGACCAAATAAGTCTCTCCACTTGTTATATAAAAGAATCGTCAAACTCTGCATTGGAGATCATCAGGGGGGTTGAATCCAGATCACAGTTTTTTAACGATTAATTGTGCAGCTCTAATATATATATATATATATATATATATATATATATATATATATATATATATATTTATTATGTAGGGGGACTATTTATTTTATTAACATGAGGTGGGCCGTCCGTCCATGTACTGAGCAGTGATAATTTATCACTGCTTAAGCCCAGGTTCACACTGAGCTGAGGCAATGAAGCTGTGCGAATTCAGCTGAACTTGCACAATTTCACTCCCGCATGTCAGTCGCGGTTTCGGCACTCGATTTTTAGAGACATCTGCACAGATGTCAATGTAAATCACAGCCCAAAATTGCAAAAAGTAATACAGAAACTACTTTTTGAAATCAGTGCGGTGCTGCAAATGCAGATTAGGATGTACCATTGCCAGCAACTGTAATGTCAAATTGCATGTCAAATCGTACCAATGTGAACCAGGGCTTATAAACGAACACCTTTGTGTTTCGGCGAATTTCTGGTACTGTAATCTCATTATGTCTCACGAGATTCCAGTATCAGGGAGCATTCTACACTGTTTGAAGTGTTTGTAGATCGCTTCACATCATAAAAAGGGAAGCGATCTACACCACTTCATAAACTGGCACCCAGAGGAGGGAGATCTCCTCTGTGGATGCCGGAGAATGGAGCAGTGGATATTTTCAACTGCTTCATAACTGGACAGCATAAAGGGGAAAGTCCTCAGCTGAATTACTAGATAAAGTGAACTCATGGTATTACTAATTACAACTCCTTTACTATTTGGATAGGTAACCCAAAAGTGTTTGAAATTGATCTGGTGACATGTGTGAACAATTTCAAAACAAAAACACTACTATACTATAGACCAGAAGAAAGAAGAGTTGTTCTCGGTCTCAAACCACCTTTGTCACTAGACACGAAGACCCTTGGTGTAGGCAGTGAGATTTTTATTCCCAAAATAAAATTTAACACAGTATAACACTAAATTCAATTAGCCTATCATATGCAAGAACAAATCCAGTTTATTTTTTTATTTTTTTATTTGCACATTCACTTTGCAAAGGAATAATATGGCTGTACCCAAGTACATACAGTACATAATTACAAATTATATATAGATTTTTTTTTTTTAAGACATTGATAATTTCTATACAAATGTAATTGAAAAGATTACACATTCTCTTTAGGACATCCTCTTTACAGCAGAGATTCTAGATATTGGTGCATGCTCATTTACTTGTCTAACAACCAATCACGGTGTGTTTTTTTTTTTGTATAATTAAAATGTTGACCAGCATATTTTGAGCACACTGTTGGGCTAATTTTTTTAAGGAGTTGAGATTCTTAACACTATAAATTGTGGGAATATTCACTTCCATTATCCAATAAAGTGTAAAGTAAATTCCTTTTCACTTTCACTGCCTTATTCTTCATAATAAAAAAAATAATTTAACTTACCCCGACATAGATCCTTATTATCCATTGGGCCATGTTGACCACTTGTGCTGATGTGTTGTTACTTGACATGTCATGCTTATATTATGTTGAGATTTTAAATACAATTTTCAACAAAAAATCATAATTTAAACCTCACAAAAGAGAGAATATGTCACAATAGTCACAGGTGTGCAGACCAAACCACCCAAGAACCGAGATCACACAAATAGAATACCAGAGAAGTATAAGAAACTGGCAAACACAATTATGTTTACCCTATAGGCCAGTGATGGCGAACCTTGGCCCCCCAGATGTTTTGGAACTACATTTCCCATGATGCTCCACTATACTACAGAGTGCATGAGGATCATGGGAAATGTAGTTCCAAAACATCTGGGGTGCCAAGGTTCGCCATCACTGCTATAGGCAGTCTATAGTAGCAGAAGCATTGTTCCTTTTAGTACTGTTTAAGTTATAGATTCAATTGCTAACCCTCTTATGCCGTGTACACACGACCGTATTTCATGACGAGAAAAATTACATTTTTTAAATTGGTCATGAAAAACGGTCGTGTGTATGCTCCAGAGCATTTTTCTCAAAGAGAAAAATGCCCGTTTTTTTTTTTTAAAACCTGCTCTATTTTTCTCGTTGTTTTTTACGTCGTTCTTTTTCACTTCATGAAAAACGGTCATGTGTACGCTTTAACAAGGGAGGAAAAAACGTGCATGCTCAGAAGCAAGTTATGAGACGGGAGCGCTCGTTCTGTCAAAACTAGCATTTGTAACGGAGATAGCACATTCATCATGCTGTAACAGACTGAAAAGCACAAAGACTTAAAACTAAAAAGGCATTCCCGAGGTTAAGATATCGGCGGGCACATTCATCATGCTGCGTGCCTAACTGATTAACAGAGCGCGTCACTGAAAAGCGGCTCACAAAGACTTAAACGCGCTGTATGCGTCGGTCGGGCGAATAGGCACGCCCATCTCTGAGAAACACCAAACTTTTATGTTAGTTTCTTTTTAGGGGAGCCTCCACTTTAAAGGGCGAATCGTCTCTCACCAAACTTTTATTAACACAGGGTAACACAAAATTAGAAAAGGCAGCCCAAAGGGTAGTGCCATTCGAATGGAACTTCCCCTTTATAGTGCCGTCGTACATGTTGTACGTCACCGCGCTTTGCTTGAGCATTTTTTCACGAACGTGTGTATGCAAGGCAGGCTTGAGAGGAATCACACCAAATCACGTTGAGAAAAACTTTTTTTTTGCATGACATGAATAACGGTCGTGTGTACAAGGCATAAGACCCATTTTTTAAAGGAAAATTCCTGCCTATGTTTAAAAGTCCTCCATCCCCAATTCTGCCACCTATGCTGCCTAACCTGTGTATAAAAGGTTTGTATACTTACCTATTTTTATCTGCAGCTCCAGCTCCAGCTCCCTTGTGTCAGTCAGCAGTGGCTGCAGGGGAGAAGAGGGAATGCCGACAATGGCTGGGCTAAGGGTGCTTGGTAATGTCACAGAGAGGACACTTTTAAACATAATTAATGTAGGGCATGAATTTAACTCTTATTCTTATCTACTATCTACCTGCAATGGATGATACTGGAAGAAATATTCAAGTAACTATTTATTCACGTAGCATTGGATGAAAGAGAGAATCAAACACACTGTTTGTTTTAGCAGCGTTTTGCTTATGGCTCAACTAATCTTTCACCAGAAAAAAAAATAAGAAAACACTAGACATTCCCTGTGCTGTAACACACTGTTCCACATTTGATTTGAGACATTTGATCCAATACAGATATTATGATTGCCATTTTTCAAGTCGATTTGCAGGACTAGAACTGCCTGCAAACACCTGCAAAATGCCTTAAACAAGGCAGCGTGAGCAAGCTTTTATTCTTACCTTGTACATGCTAGTCTGAGAGATATCCCATTCATCAATCAATTACAAAAAGATGGCAGATCATAACAGTTGTAGCCCTAAACCAACTTTTAACAGACGTTCAGAATCAACAATGCGGGAGTTTGCTTAATGTCTGTTAAAGCCTACTGAAGTCATATTTATAGCTACAGACAGGACTTCCCTAAGACCTGCAATCTGTACTCCCAGATTGGAGCTAAAGCCTGCTTTAATGGCTTGAAGAAGATTGAAACCATAACTGGATAGCAATTTGGAAAGCACTGTGCATCAAAAAATAATTGGCTTGTTCTTTTTTTTTTTGTTTTTTTTTCTTAAAAGGTGTGAAAATATATATTTTTATATTTTTTTTAATTTTGTTTTGTGTATCGTTCCTGGGGACTCTTTTGTTTAAATGCACACATGACAGTGGCAGCTGCATGTCACTGCTCGGACTGGGCTTCCCAATGGTGTCAACTGTGGACCATGCATGCGCATTGAGTGTCAGCACAGTTGGTCATTGGAAGTACTGGTGTGATAGGACAACCATGCAGAAAAATTGCCTGGGAGGCAAGGCCAGAGCATTTACACAGAAAGAAAATGCTCCTTAGCAAGCACATTATCATAATGTAATATTTTAATGAAAGCAAAAAAGTGTCACTAAACCCACATCATAAAAATAAATGCTGTATTACATGTTGTTTAAACTCACTCAGTCACTATGATATTAGTTTTCTGAATTCTGCAAAAACCTTGTTGAGCCTGTTGCTCTCTATCTCCACCTTCTGTCCTTTTCCCCAATTTAGCTAGGGATTTTGCAGCTGTGGTGGCAACTCTGCACATGCTCAGTCTTCAGTGAGTTTCTATGTTGAGTCACACGTAGGTGTATACACAGTGGTAAATGACAGCCCACTCCCTCCTTCCTCCTCCATGCCCATCAGCTAAACACTATGGGGACAGGATACTACATGTAGATTAATAGAGGCTTTACCTCCCTCTTATTCTAAGACACAGACTGAAGGGGCATACCACAGCCTGTGACAGGCAGAAATCCACACACCATGTTATTGCCAAAAAAGAAAATAATGATTTGATTTAAAATATATATATTTTTATGATAATTTATAACAATTTATTACAAAGCAGTTTTATTATCTTGAACATGTGACCAACAGCAGAGGACTAGAAGCTCCTCCTGCTTATTATTGGGAAAGAACCGAGTCATGTGTAAGAGCTGAGTCTATGTATATAGATTAGGAAAAAAGTACTTTGATTTTATTTTTTAATTAAAATAACTATAGCGCAATCATCCCAATACAGGGACAATGTAAATTAAATGGTGTGTATTTAGAATCACTTTAACCCCTTCTCGTCCACACTATAGCTGAAAGACAGCTACAGCACAGACTTCAATTACCAGGCGGGCGTCCATGTACGTCCTCTCATGCATGAACTGCCTGCACGCTCTGTAAACAGTGAGTTAATGAGACTCAGCTGATCATAGATCGGAATAAGGGGCAGATTCCGACCCCTTACCGCGTAATCAGCTGTCAGCCAATGACAGCTGATCCCGTAATGTAAACAGAGCCAGTATGCGAGGTCAAGATTTGCTAATACTCTAGCATCTAATTTCCCAGATATCTATGTACATCTTTAAATTTTCTATGGCAATCTAATGCCTGTTTGATGATTACAATTTTCCGTTTGGGTAAATAGCAATTACACATACTCAGAGTAAAATCTTATCTGATCTCTATTGTTTCCCATCCAATAAGTCAGGGTAATAGTAATATGCAGCGCCCTTTGCCCTTCTCTGCAGGTCTAACATGAACTGTTGCTAAAGCAGTCCCTATTATTTAGATACACACTGGCTGGCACAGAAATGCAAGGGTGATCAGATCATACCTAGACCTTAGACTGCCCTCTAGTATTTATGGCCAGTACAACTAAGCAACAGTTAAGCATGATAGAGGAATGTGGCAGTACATATTTTTCCAATACTCATTTTCATTTGATTGAATCCAAATGATCCCATTCTTTTCAAGTAAACAGCGTTATTTGGATTTTACTGATCATCATACACACAATCCCTGAAGGTTCAAAGCTTCTGCTATTTATTCCATGTAGTGTTTGTCATGTTCACAAGAATAAATACAGGCCTTGTAGAAGTAACATGTCTACATCAAAGGTCTGTGGAAGATTCAAGCAGCATTCTGTACATGCTCTTATCAGAAAGGTTATGACCCAGGAGAACAAAGGCTGGAGGCTTAGTTCATCAAGGGCAAACCAAGTGTCAGTGTTCCACAGACAGATAAGAAAAATGTTTAATAATGTACAGCTTGGAAAACCCAAAGGACTCAGCATAAATAAATATTAATCTATTTACTCCAATGTATTTTTATTGTTTGTGAACAGGTTAGTTTCCATCTTTTGTATCTAATTATTACAAGTTTTTCACAGCAGGCTTACTGTATGTGAGAGACAGCAACTGGAATTGTGATTTTCATTTATTGGTGTAAATTACCAGCCATCATAGAAAATAACAAACCTCAGTCACAATAGTAGACTTATCTCTGCAGTTGAAATGTTATCCAGTAAAAGGTCAAAGAACACGTATGCATTTAGGCATTTGTGGCCCATTCTGTATGTACTGGCCTGTGTAGAGGCATCATGAAACATGCATGCAGTAAACTATCATAAACAATGTTTACAAGGGGAATATGGTCAAAGCTTTTTTTGACCTATTGTCTTCTGAGTCACAAAAGTGCACTTACTTTTGCTCTCATGTGACCCAGAATTAGAGAAACAGTTAGAGCTGGTCCAGGCCCTGGAAGGCTCCCGATAATACTGTCCACCCAGATGCCTGATGGGCAGCAGCCGCTTCAGCTTCGCCGCTTCCGTTCCCTCCCCAGCAGTGAGTCAGAGTGGAAAATGGTGACTGACAATCAGAACAGACTGAGAACTGATCATGTTATCACTCAGGTCTTGGGCTTAGAGCTGGCAGGGGACATGGATCGTCTAAAAGTGGACAGAGTAGGAGATAGTCTGACAGATTGGGGTAGGGAATTCCATAGGATGGGAGAAGTCCTGGAGGCGAGTGTGGGAGCAGTTGACAAGGGAACTAGAGAGTGGGAGGTCTTGGGAGGAAGGAAGAGTCCGATTAGGTTAGTATTTTGAGACTAGGTTGGTGATATAGCAGAGTCGTGGATGGTTTTGTAAGTTATTGCTAGTATTTTTCATTTAATTTGTTGGGTGAGTGGCAGCCAATGGAGAGATTGGCAGAGAGGGGTGGCAGACACTGAACTGTTGATAAGGCGGATGAGTCTGGCACCAGCATTCATGATGGACTTTAGTGGTATGGTCTATGTAAAAGTAAGCCAATGAGGAGGGAGTTGCAGAAGACGAGGCAAGAGATAACAAGAGAGTGAATAAGGACATTTGTGGTATAATTTTGTAGAGTTTTAAGAGCCAAGCTTTGGACAATGATTGGATGTGGGGCCAAAAGGAGAGTTCAGAGTCCATAAGAAATCAGGTGAAGGGGCACATGGGGGTGGAAATATTTTGAACTTGGTTTTGGATAGATTGAGTTTGAGGAAGGAGGACATGGTGTGACATCCGAGATGTTCGGTTAGTAAATTAGTGATGCGTGAGGAGACTGATGTTGTGCACTGAGGGGTAGAGAGGTAGATTTGGGTTTCATCAGTATAGAAATTATATTGAAAGCCATGGGAGGCTATCAATTGACCCAGGTAGAAGGTGTAGATTAAGAATGAAAGAGGTCCAGGAACAGAACCTTGGGGGAGAAAGAGGAGAGGGGGAAGTAGAATTGTAAGTGACACTGGAGGTGCACTGGGATAGGTATGATGAGAACCAACAAACAGTACAGTCATGGAGACCAAAGGAGAAATGGTTTTTTTTTTTTGTTTGTTTTTTTGAGGAGGGGGTGCTTAACCAAATTAAAGGAAGCTGAAAGGTCCAGAAGTGGGAATACAGAACAGTGTCCATTGCTTAGTAAATCGATTGTGAGTTTTAGGAGAGCAGTTTCTGTGGAGTATTAAGGGCAAAATGCAGACTGAAGGGCGTCAAGAAGGCTATATTAATGAGGTGGTCACTTAAATGGTTCTAGACCAGGCATTTAAGGATTTGGGATAAAAAGGAGAGCAAGGAGATGGGTGTAGGTAGTTAGAATTTGTGGGGTCCGAGGAAGGGTTTTTAAGTATGGTGGTGACTAGTGCATGCTTTAGAGCGTTGGAGAGAGGGCAGAAGAGAGGGAGAGATTGAAGATGTGAGTTAGAGAGTGCAGTATTGAGCCAAAGGGTAATCACAGTATTTGAGATGGAATAGGGTCCAGGGGACAGGTAGGCATTATTTTAGCAACCTTGTCTAGAGTAGCAGGGTTAAATAAGGGAAGTGCGTGTGCCTGTGGACAAGTGTTAAAGTGTTTGTTTACCTAAAAAAAAAAAATCCTGTTCCCAGTGCTTGTGCTGTGTATTTTGTCCCCTTCTATCGCCTAAAAAACCTGGCTGAATTTACCTAGTTATACCTGCCCCCCTGTAAACTGATCACGGTTTATCATGGCTGCTGAGCCCTGACACTGTAGTCAGTTTCTGTGCCTCCATCATCCACAGCCCTGCTCTGTCCTTCTCTGTCCTCCTCCCTCCCTGCCTGTCTGCTAATTCCGTACCTGCCCCCTCCCCTACTGCTGCTCTCATAACTGCTATAAAATCCTTCCATCCCCTCTAAAAAATAACAATATGTGTCCCCGTGCCTGTGTTATATAAAAAAAAGCTGATTTGTACCTATATCAGAGTGGCCCCCGGCGCTCATGTGACTCGTCTGCGGTAGTGCTCAGCCCTGCCCACTGAAGTTGTCAGCCAGGCAGAGGAGAAAGCCAAGGAGTCACATGAGCACTGGGACCCACTCTGATATATGGTATAATCAGCATTTTTTTCATATAACACAGGCACAGGGACACATGTTACAGAGGGGATGGGAGGTGTTTATAGTAGTGGCTTAACAACCACTTTAAGTAGGGGGGATATCTGAAGAGTGGAGATTTCATCACAAATGGTGATCTCCTGGGCATTGAGTGAGTGTGCTAAGTGAAGAATAAAATGTACTCATCTACAGTATGTTGATCACTCTTTTAGGGGTAAGTGCAGCTGATGTTATCTTCACATAAAGTAAAAATTCCCGGGGGCGTGGCCTGGAGCGGCATGAGATAGGACGCATGTGAGCTGAGTTCCGCCGACCGAAAATCCTTGTACCCGCTATCCTTGGATATATCACGTTTTTTTTAGTCCCACCAGACCGGGCACCTTGTGGGAACATGTCGCCACCCAAAAATAAGTCCGGTGCGATCGCTAAATTGGCTCAATACCGCCATCCGGAATCTGACTCGGCGGACCAAGATGGCGCCAACCACACACGGAGAGGAGGCAGGGGCTCAGAACTCGGATACAGCACGGCTTCTCCAGGCCATTACAGCGTGCCAGGAGGCTGTTGCGTCCTGCCAGACTACCCTCACAGCACGGATTGAGGACGTGAAGGTGGATATATCGCTGGTCAGGCAGGACTTCCAGAAACTAAGGAACAGAGTCACGGAAGCTGAGACTAGAATCGGCATGGTGGAGGACTCCCTCCCCCCCTCACAGCTCCTCCAGAAGCAGGATGAAATTGAAAACAGACTGCGCAGGTGTAACCTTCGCTTCATTGGCCTGCCGGAGGGGGTGGAGGGAAGAGACCCCCCAATTATCCTGGAGACCCTGCTGTCAGACACATATGGCAGGGAATTGTTATCATCTACGTTTGTGGTGGAGAGAGCGCACCGCATGGCAGGCAAACCGCCACCTGTGGGGGCACCCCCCGCACTTTCATAGCTAAATTTCTAAACTTCAGGCATCGGGATGCCATCCTCCGCCTCAGCAGGGAAAAGGGCAACATCCCGTTTGGAAACAAGATGGTGGCAGTCTTCCCGGACTTCTCGGCGGATGTGCAGAGAAAGCGAAAGACCTTCACTGAGGCAAAACGTCGCCTGCGTGTCAAGCGCGTGAAATATGCGATGCTGTTCCCAGCCAGATTGCGTGTGGAAGGGGAAGACAGGGTACACTTATTTGAAGACCCTGAAACAGTCATAGCGTGGCTCGAAAGACAAGATGAGCGCTGATAAGTATGCTTGCTTTCCCTGATCCCTGCTTCCTCCTGTTTACTTCCCTGCATCCCCCTCCTTCTCCCCTTAAATTTTTTGAGGTATCCTATCCACATACTGCTGCTGAGCGGGCGGGGAACTGCACGCTGGATGTTGCTCACTGTTTTACATGTTCCCTTAGCCTGGGGCTCTGATGCGACTCCCTTTCTACAGGTGGGTGTCTGTTTGTATCCTCACCTTTACTGTAAGCATACACTGCCCCTGCTATAATATGCCCCCTTGCTTCGGTGGGGACTTGACGGGGGTGAGGGACTACATGTCTACGTGAAAATGCTGCACCCTGCTGTTCCTTCCCCCCCTCCCCCCCTGCCTTAACCATATGGAAACATGGATGCAAACTTTGGGAATGTTACCTTACAAACCTTTTTACTTGCATAGACCTAATTTAAACTCCCATACCTCCCTTTGGTCGGCGGAGGGGCCTTCTTATGAGTGAGCTCGTTCTGTTTGGTGAGCTAAGTCCTATAGAAAGCCGCACATTGCAGCAAAGTTTCGCCTCGTGCGCTATTGTGTGCATCCTGTGTTGGACTATCTGGCCTGCAGTCGGTAGTTCGACTGCTAGAGCCCATGCATATGCTGATTTACTAACATACCCTTCCTTCACAGGTTGCGCACCGTTCATGCTAAGTTGGCAGTTAGGGGTTGGTGCCCGCACCAGTTGGGGTCAGTGCAGGGCAGGGAGGGGGGTGGTTGGGTTAGGGGGGCTAAGTTGTTGAGAGATGGTCTTCTTATCGTGTTATCTTTAATACACATGCATGTCAGTCCACATAGCTATTGCTATGATGCCTTGGTGTCGTTTACGGTCGCACCCGGCTGGGTGCGGCCCCATTGCCCAGACACCCTAGACCTTGGTGCTTCATATTGGATTTGTTTTAATCCATGGCCACGTTGAAGGTCCTCACGTGGAATGTGAGGGGTATGAGAGATCCCATTAAAAGATCTGCAGTGTTTGGGCAATTGAAAAAATTTAGGGCGGACGTGGTAGCTCTGGTGGAGACTCACGCTGAGGGCTCCATGCTAAGGGCGCTTAAGAGGCCTTGGGTGGGCTGGGCCTTCCACTCCGTACACAATACCCACTCCAGAGGAGTATCCCTTTTGATTGCCAAAACAACCCATTTTGAGCTCCTAGACCCACTGGGCAGATTTGTATTTCTAAGAGAGAAACTGTATGGAGATATGGTCCTTATACTAGCCTTCTATGTCCCACCCCCGTTTCAATTTGATGTGCTCACTGAGGGAATCAATTTCATGGCCCTATACCTGGCCACGCCCACTATTTGGCTGGGAGATTTTAATAATGTACTTGATACAACTAATGATAGGTTGTCCGGGTCATGTCGACCCCCATTGGGCCCACAATTGACAAGATTTGCACGCCTCCTTGATGATTTTCATTTGGTAGATACTTGGAGACACAGGTACCCCACCTCACGGGCCTACTCGTGTTTCTCTGCCACCCACCGCTCCATGTCCCGCATAGACCTTATACTTTACTCTAGACCCCTCCTTCCCAGACTCAGGGATGCTGGGCTCTTGCCCAGATCATTATCTGATCACTGCCCCTGCTGGGCTACACTGTCTTTACCCCACGCCCGGCCACCGCTGACATGGCGGCTGAACCCATTTTGGCTGACATTGTTACCAGAAGAAGACGACGTGGGGATTGACTGGGGACAATTTTTCACGACCAATGACGGCTCAGCATGGCCACAGGTAGTTTGGGAGGCTTTCAAACTACATGCCCGAATGACCCTTACTACTCGCATTAACCAAATTAAACGGACCTCGGCAACGGTGGTCGATAATGCAACGTCTGCCTTAGAGGCGGCGGAAAGGGACTTTCTGAACAATCCCACTGTGGACAGGGCAGGTAATCTTAGAGTGTGCTCTAGGGCACTTGATCAGGCACTCTAGGAGAAGTCCAAACGTAAACTATTCTTCCTCAGACAGAGGTCATACGAGCATGGTGAAAGAGGCGGGAAACTGCTGGCCTACCTCGTCCATAGCGAGGAGAGACCCCCCGTTGTGATCTCCCTGCGTTCCCCAGACAATACCCTGGTGAATGCGCCTGCTCAGGTTGCGGGGATGTTCCGTGAATTCTTCACCTCCCTATATGACACCACAGTTTCGGGTGACCTCTCTGTGATGGAGTCCTTCTGGGAAGGGATACAGGTTCCGCGTTTAACCGAGGCCCAGACTATAGAGCTAGAGGAGCCCCTGACACTGGAAGAGATCACGGGGGCTATGGCGGCATTCCCCGTGTCCAAAGCACCGGGCTCTGACGGCCTACCGGTGGAGTTTTACTCCACTTATGCGGAGGTATTGGCGGCCCAGCTATTAAAATTGTATAACTCCATATTTGAGAACTCTGAAATGCCGACCTCTATGAGAGAAGCTACTATAGTTCTGATCCCCAAACCGGGCAAGGATCCTTGCCGCCCAGAGTCTTACCGCCCCATTTTCCTGCTCCAGGTGGATGTCAAGATACTGGCAAAGGTGCTTGCCATCCGCCTGAACAAAGTTATCCTTTCATTGATTCATGGAGATCAGGCGGGGTTCATGCCAGGCAGGAACACGTCATTTAATCTTCGGAGACTATTCATTAACCTTCAGGCCCCTCATAATAATCCTGGATCCAGGGTGATTGTAACCTTGGACACTGCCAAGGCCTTCGATTCTGTCGAATGGCGATATTTGTGGACCTGTTTAGGTAAGTTCGGACTAGGGCCCAGCTACTTCAAATGGGTACAACTCCTCTACCAAAGCCCGGTGGCTAGGGTCCTGGCCAATGGCTGGCTCTCGGACCAGTTCTCTCTTCACAGGGGTACTAGGCAGGGGTGTCCTCTGTCGCCGCTGCTGTACGCGCTGGCGGCAGAGCCACTCGCCATAGCAATCCGTGCCCATACGGGTATAGTTGGTCTGCAGAGAGGAGGGGTGGTGGAGAAGATCAGTACATACGCAGATAACACGCTTCTCTATTTAGATGACTCAACTAACTCCCTGCCCCTAGCTTTGGACCTCATAAGAGACATTTGGCACATTTTCTGGCTTAAAGATTAACTGGGACAAGTCTCAGGTGCTCCCGCTGGATAGTTACCCTACCCCTACTGAGAGTTAGTGTTATTAAATATCTAGGCATCAGGACGACCAAAGACCCCGGGGACTATGTCTCTCTCAATATAGACCCACTGTTTGGGATGCTCAAACAGAAGACACAAACTTGGGCCCGTCTCCCATTGTTAAAATGGTCATACTGCCCAAAATTCTCTATATGCTCTGGCACTCCCCTGTTTATCTTATCCTATATTTCATGGCGTTCGAGGCCCTTCTAAAACCCTTTGTTTGGGGACCCAGCAGGCACAAACTCCCATGACACAAACTTAAACGCCCGACGGACCTGGCGGGTCTTGCCCTACCCGACTTCAATTTATACTATCTTGCAGCACAGCTCTCACAATTGTTTCATGTGGACAAGACGGATAGGGACAGATTCTTGTGTCTTCTGTGCCCGAAGTGGGCCGAGACGTCATTAGACCCCATGGTGGTGATCGCGGGGGAGACTATGGGAAGGGGTGGGCCAACTGACTGCAAGACGCTTTTATACCAGTATAAGAAAGTGTGGACCATAACCTCCAAAAAGTTACATATACCGCTCATAAATGCCTTTACTCCCTTATGGCATAACTCAACCTTGCCTGAATTCGCCCACATCCTAGACACTGGTTGGTGGAGCTCCAGGGGTATTCTCTATCTGTCCCACATTGTGGCCAATGGGAGACTTAAATCACTGTCCAGCATACAGCTAGAGTTCGCCCTTCCCGACCCACTGCATTTTCCTTACTTGCAGCTACGTCATGCCTACAACACACAATTTCCTCTGGGGGATGTCTCCCTGGACGCTAACCCACTGATGGCGGCCATAAAATACCCTGATCCTAAAAAACTAATTTCACAATTTTATTCCATGCTGTCGCTCCCCTCGGCAACTGTTGGGGCATATGCCGTGAAGGCTAGGTGGGAGGATAATTTGGGCCCGGTGGCGGAGGACGAGTGGAGTGATGCTCTGGACGCATGTAGGTTGGTCTCTACCAAGCTGTCAGATCGGCTTATCCAGATCTTTAAAATCCACAGGTCGTATCTCACACCCCTAAGAATTTCAAAATATAAACAGGATTTTCCCTCTACTTGTCCCATGTGTGCTCAACCGACAGACAATTTTTTCCATCTATTGGGGTCCTGTCCCAAGTTGCAGGCCTTTTGGTCGCAGGTGGTAAGGTTTCCACACGACAAGATGGGCTCCCCTGTAACACTCCAGCCAAAGCTATGTCTGCTAGGTATCTTCCCCAATCCAGATGGTAACAAGTGTACACAACGGTTCTTACACGAGACACTTTTCTCAGCTAGGAAAGCGATTGCCAGGGGATGGATGCGTCCTGATCCCCCGCTGCTATCGCACTGGCTAGCGGAGGTCAATGCTGTATTACCATATAAGATACTAATGTACGCACACAGGGGATGCCCAATTGCCCATCCAAATTCGAAAAGGTCTGGGACAAATGGTTAAAATCTTCTGATACCTGTATGTAATGTGACGCAATGCGTTCAAGGGATGTGTCCTTTCCACTCTCCATTATTCTGAAGGCCACACTGATAGTTGGGGGGGGGGGGGTCTGGGGGTTGGACTGGGGTGGAGGGTCATCCTGGGATGTGGGACTCCATGTTGGTTGTCACATATCTGCGGGTACTTCCGCTGCTCCTGCTTTTTCATGTACGCATTCATCTGCATACTTCATTGTACTGTGATGTGAACGTTACCATAGCAACTTTGTCAACTGCATGTATCAGTGTAACCCAATTTTTCATGTACCACCTTTGTTCAACTTCTCAATAAAAGACTTTGGATAAAAAAAAAAAAAAAAAAAGTCAAAATTCCCAATCATGCAGAGTACAAAAATCAAGGAATTATTTCTAAAAGATCCTAGGTGTCAAGATAAATACGCCCAGTAAAGATGACCTGCAGGCTCAAGGGTTGTCACTCTTATCCTTGCTTTACTACTCAATGAGGTTGAGTTATTTCAGTAGTGTATAAGGTGAAGTTGTGTTCACTTTACATACTGTGAGCAAGGGTATTAAAAAAACAACAGGTGATTGAACTTAATACAGCTCCCCCTTTATTACTTGCTGAACATTCATTATGAGGACTCTCTGTACTGTCATGATCATAAAAGAGTTTGTTTTTTATAAGTATAAAATTATGTATATAAGATACAACAAATTGCCAATCCATGATACACAAATTTGCAAATAAAAGTTTGTGAAATTGGAAATACAATATGTATGTATTTAACTTTACCACTTAAAGTGGAGGTTCCCCTAAAAATAAACTTTTAACATTGCATTCCCGAGGTTCATGACAAGTAGAATCGGCGGGTTTTAAAAAAAAAATATGTCTGTACATACTGTTTTTCATATCCCTTCTCACCGCCGCTTCCGGGTCTGATGGTCGGGGATGGGCGTGCCTAACTGATTGACAAGCATCTCACCGACGCATACAGCGCGTCACGAGATGCCGAAAGAAGCCGAACGTCGGTGCGGCTCTATACGGCGCCTGCACACTGACTTTCGGCTTCTTTCGGCATCTCGTGACGCGCTGTATGCGTCGGTGAGATGCCTGTCAATCAGTTAGGCACGCCCATCCCTGACCATCAGACCCGGAAGCGGCGGTGAGAAGGGATATGCGAAACAGTATGTACAGACATATATTTTTTTTAAAACCCGCCGATTCTACTTGTCATTAACCTCGGGAATGCAATGTTAAAAGTTTCTTTTTAGGGGAACCTCCCCTTTAAGGATCGGGCCTATTTTTCATACTCAGTGTTTACAAGTTAAAATCATTTTTTTTTGTTAAAAAATTACTTAGAAACCACAAATATTATGTATATTTTTTTCTAATACCCTAGAGAATAAAATGGCGGTTGTTGCAATACTTTCTGTCACACCGTATTTGCACAGCGGTCTTACAAGCACACTTTTTTTTGGAAAAAATACAAATTTCTAAATTAAAAAATAAGACAACAGTAAAGTTAGCCTATTTTTTTTTTATAATGTGAAAGATAATGATACCCCGAGTAAATTGATACCCAACATGTCACGCTTCAAAATTGCACCTGCTTGTGGAATGGCGGCAAACTTTTACCCTTACAAATCACCATAGGCGCTGTTTAAAATTTTCTACAGGTTACCAGTTTTAAGTAACAGAGGAGGCCGCTAGAATTATTGCTCCCACTCTAATGATTGAGGCGATACCTCACATGTGTGGTTTGAACACCATTTTTAAATGCAGGCGTTACTCAGGTATGCATTCGCTTCTGTGCGCAAGTTCGTTGGGACAGGGCGCTTTAATTTTTTCATTTTTTTCTTATTTATTTTACTTTTTATTTAGACACTGTCCCTTAAAAAAATAAAACAACAATTGGGTCACTTTTTTTCCTATTACAAGGAATGTAAACATCCCTTGTAATAGAAAAATGCATGACAGGACCTTTTAAATATGAGATCTCATATTTACACTAAAATGCAAAAGAAAAAAAAAATTGTAATTTAAAATAAAGGTCAATGCTATGGAGCCGAGTGGGGGTGATCTTCCCCTCACTCGGCAGCCAGCCAAGCAGGGGAAAGGACCCGATCATCTCTGCCACTACTATCGGCTCCGGTAAGCGGCTGGAGGGGGCCCCTTTCCCGCCACCGATAAAAGTCATTTTGCGGTGAATCCGCCGCAGAGACTACTTTTATCTGAAGGAGGACTGCCCTCTGAAGAAGAGGATAACAGGGTTATGGCAGCTAGTTGCTGCCATAACAACAATATTTCTCTTCGAAGTGCTGCCGTATATTGACGGCGGACGATCCGTATGGGGTTTAAATATCTATTTCTATATGTTGCTTTATCTATTGTTGTTACTTCTATTCAAGCTAAAACATAACGCAACAACATACCATAACTAAAACGGAGTATATATTGCCTACTTTACCATGGATTTTTTCTCCAATGGTCATTCTACAGAGGCTCAAATAGCTGACTTCTGAAAATTATTTAATGATTTAATGATTTCAAACAACTAGTCATAGATGTCCATGTTTCAAAGGATCTTTTACTTAAAAATTATTGTTTAACCAGACAAAGAAGATATTCAGATCTCTCTGCTGAGCTATTGTGTTCTGAAGGGGGGACTGCCCGCCAGTTTTCCAGCATGTGCGTTTATTAAAAGCCAGTCCCTAGACCGGCTTCTGTCGGACAGTCTGCTGTATGCACGGGCCTAATGTCGCCCGGTTTCTGCTGAACCAGCCCATACCGTCTGATATTCAGCCCGTGTGTACCAGCCTTTAGGAACAATGGTCACCAAGAGAATTAGAGGGGTATGTTTTCCCAGAGGGGACACAGGCATAAATGAAAGCTTGATAAAAGTTCTAACCCTTCCTTAGGCTGGCCATTCAAAGAGAAATTCACTTGATTACCCCATCAACACAGACAGTGTTGATACAGGAATTTCTCTTGCCAGACCATAATCTTCTCCCAGCGGGGGGCATCCCCGCTGAAAGAAGACAGTGCTTACTGCTAGCACCTATAGCAGCTGCCAACAATAATCACAGTTAAAACCTGGCATGCTGGTTGCACCCAAGTTGACCGATCAATCAACTTGGTACATTCAGACTGCACATTCACGGCTCGAAACGGATTCAAACAAACAGTGTATGACCTGCCTGACTCTGTACTAAGTCGGGAGTACTCAGTACTCTATAGACGAAAAAAAAAAATTACAACACGCACTTTAGTGTTCATAATGTCAGCATTATCTTAAGACCCCTTTTACACTGAAGCGTTTTTACAGCGTTTTAGCGTTAAAAATGCTCATAAAACGCTCTCCATGCATCTCAATGGACCCTTTCACACTGAGTCCTGCATACAGCATCTTTGGAGCTTTTGGGCGCTGAAAAAAAACGCTCCAAAAACGCCCCTCTCCATTGAAATGAATTGAAAGCGCTGTAAAAACGCCTTACCCTTCACACTGAGGCGTTGCACTGGCGGGGCGCTGAGAAAAGTCCAGCAAGCAGCATCTTTGGAGCAGCTTTTGGGCTCTAAAAAAACGTGCCAAAAAACGCCCCTCTGTTGAAATGAATTAAAAAGCGATGTAAAAACGCCTTGCCCTTTCACACTGAGGCACTGCAAAAACACCCTAAACGTTAGGGTCTTAGCAGCGCTTTACCAGCATTTTTCGGGACCTGGCAGTGTGAAAGGGCTCTGAAAGCACTCAGGCTTTCACATTGGGATTGCAGATGAGGCTTCTTTCAGGCGCTTTACAGGCTTTTTTTTAAACGCCAAAGCCCCCTGAAAAACGCTTGGTTAACGCCTGAAAAACGCCCCAGTGTGAAAGGGGCCTTACTGTGGAGTTCAAAATTTTTAAAATATTCCAAAAATTATTGTATAGCCACTGTAGAGTTGACATTATACTATGTCCATCAAAAGTTACCTTCTTTAGAAATGTTATTTGCATTTATTTGTTAAACAACACAATATAAAAATCTTCTTATGCTATAAAAAGAATCTTTCACATAAAATAACCTTTGTAATAAGGCTACAGGCCCTTTAAATTTCATTGCAGGGCACTTAATTCCAAGCAATAAGTGCACTGCATTAAATGCCAATCATAGGTTAGACACAGTGAGGCCTATTGACACAAACTGTCAACAGCACTGAGACAATGCTACTGAGATGTACCTGGCATCAGTTAGGCAGTTTATTTTTCTCCGAGAGCACTGTTTTGGGCGACAGAGTGGCGTCCGGTTACTTCAAGTTGTTGTTCTGACATACTGCAGTGATGTTGAAGGCAGGGAGTCTGAGAAAATCTCATTAATCATTTTAAATTAAATCCAACCATCCTGTCTCGCAGTGGCAAAAAAAAAGCTAACATTTGCAATTACAACTTCCCTCTGAAAGAGCCGTGTGCCTTTTTTTTATTTTGGCTCTTCGGTTTAATTGGAAAAAAGAGAGAAAAAAAATCTCAAATTCTAAAAACAAACAATCGTCAAGGTACAAATTACAGAGAAAAATGAATACGATGATCACGTTCTTCAGAGGAGAAAACCTTAGCTCCAAGGAGAACACTTCCTCCTCTCTCCATGTAGAAAGAACGGTTGGGTATCACATTTCTATTTTTCCAGTTATCAAACCATTTTACCAAAGTGCGGTTAGAGCTGTTTGCATAAATGTACGGTAACTACGCTGAGTGTTTTCTTCCAGGAAAGCATTTCCCTTCGTTTTTCAAACCAGAAGTTAATTTTGTTTGAAATTGTTTAAAATGTGGAGAAATAAAGAATCAGTGTTCAAACGGCCATGCTTAAACTGCACTTTTTTTCTTGACCAAGAATTCTAAAATTCCATCTCTCTTCAAACTGAAAGTATTATATACCCATGGGAGAAGCAGGAAATCCTCTGTGCCTGTCCTTTGTCTCTGTAATTGTACTTGTGGGATTGGAAAGGACAATTACAAAGTCAGCCAAGGAACCTTTATTAGAATCTACAAGCACACTTACAGATTTTTTTCTCTGGCTTTTAACAAAATAATAATTAAAATATTTACGATAGTCAATATAGTACATTGTTTTTTCATCTGTGATTAAATGGTTAAGTAGTACTTTTTTTTAATGCAACAAAATGCATGGACAAAAAATATACATTTTCAATAGGATCTGTTCACACCAGTATATGTTGGGAAAAATTCCTGATTGCTGCTTTTAAGGTGTACCAAACTACATTTTGCTAAGTCAATTGTAAGGGAACCCACAAAATTAACATGTCTGGATGTCAACGCCTTAATGTATAATACAATAAAGCAGAATTACAAATAAATAATAATAAAAATAAAAAAATGTATTTAAAATGGTGGTCCGGGGGGAAAAAAGTTAAAAGCCAGCAGCTACACATACTGCAGCTGCTGGATTTAAATAAATGGACACTTACCTGTCCTGCTGTTACTCAATGTCAGCACCGCAGTGGATGTTTCCATCAGCTGTCGGGTGCTGCCGCCGCCATTGCGGGTAAGAGAACCCGGTTATGTAGCCTTTCGGCTTCAAACCAGGAACCCTACTGCGCATGTGCAAGGCCCCACTCCTCTCTCCTATTAGCACGGGGTGGAGGAGGAGGGAGCCACGCAGTGAGGTCACTGCCGCGTCACGACCGTGGCCGGATTCCCGGAAGTGGGTCTTTGACAGGTATCCTGTCTCTCCTCCCCCCGAATGGTGCCAATTGTGGCACCAGAGGGGAGGAGGAATCAGATGAGTGGAAGTTCCGCTTTAGGGTGGAGCTCCACTTTAAATTGCCAAAATGGTAATGTAGGGATGTACTATTTTTTTTTATTCTTTTTTTTTTGTAGATTTGATCATTCTACAGGAATCACAGATATTTGGTTAGTTTAGCTATGTGTCTGTTAGGCCGCATACACACGATGAGACTTGTTCGCTCAAACATGTCCGACGGACCGTCTCCAGAGGACATGTCTCATCGGATTTTGGTCCGATGGCGTGTACACACCATCGGACCAAAATCCCCTTGGGCTGAGGACGCGGTGACGTGGTGGTGACGTTGACGCCGCCACGTCACCACTCCAGGAACATGGTCGGATATGTCTGCTGAAACGGACCAGTTTCAGCAGATAAATTTAATCGTGTGTACGCGGCATGAGTGTTCTCAAAGTATTGAGTGTATTAACTCAGTCATTGGCTGTGTAATGCCGCATACACACAATCTAATTTTCCGTCAGAAAAACCTTGGATGGTTTTTCCGACGTAATTCCACTCAAACTTGGCTTGCATACACACGGTCACACAAAAGTTCTCCGAGCTTTCGATCGTTAAGAACACGGTGACGTACAACATGACGACGAGCCGAGAAAATCAAGTTTAATGCTTCCGAGCATGCGTCAAATTATTTCTGAGCATGTGGAATTTTGCGCGTAGGAAATTGCTACAGACAATCGGATTTTCCGACAGGAATTTTTTCCGTCTAAAAATTTGAGAACCAGCTCTCAATCTTTGTTCCTCCTCCACTGAGGAGGAACTGCAAGAGAGAAATTCAGACAAAGAAAAAAAAACATTTAGAAGGGAAATCGAAGGAAAGGGTAAGTGAACCAACAATGCACTAGCTTAAAAGGAACCTATTTAGAAAATAAAAAACAAACCTTTAAAGGACTATAGATTTTCTAGTTTTTTGGGGGGGATTTTTACTTTAATTTTGTTAAAATAGATACAATAAAGCTAATAAAGGAATCGGTGCGCCAACACTGAAACTAGAACAATATTTGTTTTGGTCACTAATTCCATTTACTCCTTCTGACATGGTATCTCCCATCCCTTTCATAATGCCATGTGCTTGCTCTCAATCCTCCTGTGTGGTTTATCTTTTTTATCCATCTCTCCATCTATCATATAAAATGTATCCCTTCAATAAAATTCTCTTTTTTTTTAACCTTTTTCATTTTACTGTAAATTGATTTCACTAATAAACCTCACTTTGGGTTTTATCCAGATGAGAGATGATGATATGTCAAAACTATGAGAAACACCATAGTGCAGGAAACATGAGCATGGGCACCTGACATCATCATACATTATAGGAAGGAGATACTCCACCCAAAAAGCTGAAATAACTTGAGGGGGTTGTATCCCGTACAGTCATATGCTTGCCAGTCTGTATTCCATGTCAGAATACGGCCACTGGCTCCTTAGTTACCGGCCTATAAAGCATTCCACTAGCTACATTTCTGAGCTATCTAACAGAGCTAGATATACAGGCATTTATCTTCAAAAGGCATGTATAAAAGATGCTAGTTATAAGTAGGTTTAGCAACTCAGGCTTTCAGACACAAAATCCTGTGCACAAATTTACATAAATAAGGAACTTTTAAAGACATGGTGAATTACACTTTCTAGAGCAACACAAAAACAACAATGTAGAGTATAAGATTTCCTATCATCTGTGCCCAGTCTTGTCACAAAGAGTTAATCCAGCTCTGAGCAATCCTCTATTTTTTCAGTGAGATAAATGGACAAACAGGAGAAACGTTTGTCCGTTCTTCCCCCCTTGCTGTGAATGACAGGCTATTTACATATCTCATGCACTAGCCTGAGACAGGCATTATTTTTTAATTCCCACCCTCACTCCTTTTCTGAAGTCATGTAGTAACTTTTCTGGATTTTGACTGGATGTCATTATAGGAGAATTTAGTGTAAGGAATACACAGGAGAAAATGCATGTTGACAAGGGGAGTGTAGAGGTGGTCGGGGAGTCTACTGATATCACGACTCCACCCACCGAGCTCCAAACAGACCCACCCACAGAATCTGCAGTTTTTCAGTTCTTATAACAAACAGAGGGGAGACATTTGACAGGTAAGGATACATGCAGGAGGCATTTATATCCTTATAGATCAGCACTATGGCAGTAGTTTAGAAAGGATGAGAGTGGGTTTACATCCACTTTAAGGTGTTTGTTGAGAACTGAAATGGCAGAATGCATTACAGGAATGACCTACAGTACAGACCAAAAATTTGGACACACCTTCTCATTCAAAGTTTTCTTTATTTTCATGACTATGCAAATTGTAGAGTCACACTGAAGGCATCAAAACTATGAATTAACACATGTGGAATTATATACATAACAAACAAATGTGAAACAACTGAAAATATGTCATATTCTAGGTACTTCAAAGTAGCCACCTTTTGCTTTGATTACGGCTTTGCACACTCTTGGCATTCTCTTGATGAGCTTCAAGAGGTAGTCGCCTGAAATTGTCTTCCAACAGTCTTGAAGGAGTTCCCAGAGATGCTTAGCACTTGTTGGCCCTTTTGCCTTCACTCTGCGGTCCAGCTCACCCAAAACCATCTTGATTGGGTTCAGGTCCGGTGACTGTGGAGGCCAGGTCATCTGGCGCAGCATCCCATCACTCTCCTTCTTGGTCAAATAGCCCTTACACAGCCTGGAGATGTGTTTGGGGTCATTGTCCTGTTGAAAAATAAACGATGGTCCAACTAATCGCAAACCGGATGGAATAGCATGCTGCTGCAAGATGCTGTGGTAGCCATGCTGGTTCGGTATGCCTTCGATTTTGAATAAATTCCCAACAGTGTCACCAGCAAAGCACCCCCACACCATCACACCCCCTCCTCCATGCTTCACGGTGGAAACCAGGTAAGTAGAGTCCATCCGTTCAACTTTTCTGTGTCGCACAAAGACACGTTGGTTGGAACCAAAGATCTCTAGTTCAAGTTCAGACTAAAGCACAGATTTCCACTGGTCTAATGTCCATTCCTTGTGTTCTTTAGCCCAAACAAGTCTCTTTTGCTTGTTCCCTTTCTTTAGCAGTGGTTTCCTAGCAGATATTCTACCATGAAGTCCCGATTCACACAGTCTCCTCTTAACAGTTGTTCTAGAGATGCGTCTGCTGCAAAAAGGTGGCTACTTTGAAGAACCTAGAATATGACATATTTTCAGTTGTTTCACAATTTTTTTTACGTATATAATTCCACATGTGTTAATTCAGAGTTTTGATGCCTCCAGTGTGACTCTACAATTTACATAGTCATGAAAATAAAGTAAACTCTTTGAATGAGAAGGTGTGTCCAAACTTTTGGTCCGTACTGTATCTCTTCCTAATATAATTTTCCATAAGACAAATTTCAGGAAAAAGGCTTAGGATTGAGTCAGTCCTCATAAAGTGCATAATCAATCTGTGAATGTTGTGGAAAAGTCTTACTGGACATAGTCAGTTTTTTAGTGCCTATAGAGCCTCGTTTAGGCTGTGAAAGCGGAGGTTCCGCGGTTTAACGATTTTTTACTTTTAGGTGCAATGCATAGTGAAACATATCACAAATTCACACTCACTTGCTAGCCGATTTAAATCGTATTGCCTCGTTTTCTGGCCTAAAGAAAAAGTTTTAAATACACATCCAGGCGTTCTCCATCTTGCTTGTGGGCATTGTGAAACCCACAAGCAAAGACTTCCTGGATGCGGTGACAATACAGATCGTCTCCTGTGAATCTTGTGACATCACTCCCAGGAGACATTGCGATCAGCACCCATAACACACTGGGGCGTCGGGGAATAACGAAGGACACGGCCACTCCCACAGGGAACAGTACCCGGAAGCTACATACAAAACAACTGATTATAGGTAATCGTTGAGCTACGGGAAAAAAAAAAAGCATGGATGTACTAAGCGTGCGGTTTATAGTAATAGAAACTTCAAATTTAGGGTGAACCTCCGCTTTAAGGATCAGATGCTGCTAGACAATGACTAGTGTGCACTGTGTCAATTTAGTCTGTCCACATCCACAGTAGAGAATAGCTTGTTAGGGTTGGAGACCGCACTGGATTTTTAGGGTGGTGGCTGCTTCCTTTGGGTCTGGACTTAGGGTCATTCTACATGTAGACTTGGAAATGAGGGTAAAAAGGGGTGTCCAGTAGGATGCAAGTTGGAAGGCAGGTTAGAAGGCGTTTATTAAATATACTAAGAGATTTGCATAAAACCTGCACCAATCTCTAATTTTTTTTAATATACAAGACTTTACTGCACTCCTGTTTTATGTTCTAACTGGCTACCCTGTGAGGAGGGATGGAGTTTTATGTGGGTGATTTGAGTGGGGATGATTGCAATTTAAGTTGGCTGGGAGAGTTCCTCATGTATATACACTATTTTGTGCTGTCAGTAAGCTGCTATATGTTGCACACGAGAGCTGGAGCACAGCTCTCATCAATTTAATGCACAGAAAGCACTTTTCATCACAGTTATGTATTAATCTTCATTGCTGTGGATTTGCACTGGACCTAAATTGTATATACTGTATATAAATTAGTAAATTGTTTTATGAACAGAAAGCACTTTCCATCACAGTCATATACTGATCTTCATTGCTGAAGATCTGTACTGTGGATTCGATTCTTATTTTTTGCTCAGTTATATAAATTGAAAAATGGCTATTTTGCACATTTTTATTTTTAATAGTAAGGGCACTTTTTTTTCCTTTTTGGTTTATTGAATATAGAAACAAGTACATTGAGCCAATGCCTTGCTGCCTCTGCAAACTCAGCAAACACTCTGACAGTTATCCCTCCGATTTTTTTGTCATTGACACACCAGTTTGGGAACCCTTACCATTTATCAACATGCGACAACAGCGCCGAAGAAGGGGGGGTTCCGGTTACCTGAAACGTGTTGTCTCGATGTATGTGATATATTCAATAAACTCCTTCTAACTTACCTTCTGACTTGTATCTTACTAGACACTGGGCACTCCTTTTTACTCACCTTTCTAAACAGTAGAGAGTATGGATGAGCCAAACTACTCTGGGCTAGTTTTTGAGGAGGGCTTGGCAAACTTCAAAGAGGCAGGAGATGCAGAAATAGAACTCCACTGAAATCCATGGGAGACAATTCTCCCAAATCAAAACTTCCCATTTTTTTTGGGGGGGGGGGGGGAGGCATCCAGAACATGGCTGAGCTGAACATACATGGAGCTTATGTGCTGCCGACTTACTTATTACCCCATGAAGCACAAACAACAGCACACCCAGGACTATTCCTGAACAGGAACAGCCCCTATAGATGAATATATATGTTTCTGAACTGGACACTTACTGTTTTTTTTGCCTCTCAAACCTTGGATTAGCTGGCCCACTCTCGCCCGACAGTGCAGTCACTAGGTATCCCTTCACCTGTGCCAACGCAGAAAGATGAGGACTTTGGTACTGCATAAGCCTGACACAGCTGCGTTTCTCCTCGTGCACTGTACTGGCTGAACAGGCTGCCTGTGGAGATTAGAGAGCTGCTGAAATACCCGTCATACCAATCGACTAAAGGGGACTTTAATGCTTTATCATGGCTGATGGAAAACTCCTTCCATTGGGACAATGACCCTCTGTAGCAGACAACCTCTCAGCTTGTGGCGAGATTGGATTCTGTGGAATCCACCGTCACGGACACATCACAGCAGGTGCAACTCTCCTCCTGCTGGGAATTTTTAGCTTCTGGGAAAGGTATGTCTTAAGGATAGAGTGGTGTGCACAGTTCATAGGACCCTAGGTCCCAAATCCCAGTTGCCCATGTGATGTTTTAGATCGCATCCACTTTTATATCCAAAGGGTGGAAGTGCTCCCCAAGGCCTGGCAGAAGCAAAGGATCAACTAGAACGGAGTTGCAAATCCTTCTGCACTTTTTCAGGAATACCTTATGACGGTGGGCAATCCTAAGACCCCTTCTAAATACTTTTCATGAGGTCAGTGCTACCTATGAATGGGTGTATGCTCCGCATTTGATAGTCTGAAAGGGTACAGATGCATTCCCAATCCTTCTGCCCTGGAATGCCTGGGGATCCCACAGTTACTCCTGGATGACAGGCTCTGTGTGCTGCAAGACTTTAATCCCCCACACCTGCAAAGGCAAAGGGCACTGCGACAACAATTGACCGGGTGGCTATAGTCCTCTGCAGTGGGGAAGATTGAGGAGTAATGTCATTTGACAGAACTTGTAGTGACACCTTCCACACTTTTTTTCTGTCGGAACTATTTGGAACGATGAGACCTGTGCAAGTTGAATACGAACAGTCAGGGTAAAACTTGATCAATGTCCTTGTCAGGCCATCAGGCTTATAGTTGCACGCTAAATTGCCAATTCTTTGTGCGAATACCTGGCAATGAGTGTGGAGCTAGATCTGCCCTGTATTTGTATCCTCTCAAGTTGGACATATTTATGGTATTATGTTTATGGAGCATCTCCTGCTACTCCGTTATACTGTGCACTGCTGACGTTGGATTTCTTCCATGAGCGACTCAGCAAAATGAAACCAGAAAATCTACCCTTAAGGAAGAGGACAGCAGAAGTCTTAGTGGAATCAACAGATCTCTGCCACCGTCTTATGTCTATGCTCATGGATAACGCAAAAGCCACCCTCGTTTAACCCCGGTGACATAGTGGCCTTGAGATAGTGTATCCATCTGGTTTCTCGCTGGAGGACCGGTCTATCAAAATCTCCTCCTCTAGGGTCCTCCAGTACATGGTCTAATGCCATAAAAATCAAAGCTGATGCACCATAGTTGTGTTTTAAACCTATTTAGTGTTCAATAGGAGTAATACGTTTTGGTACATAATATACATGCTTGTAGAATGGGCACTTCGTTTTTTCCCCCCCAAGCAAAAAGCACCATGGGTGCAGTTTAAAAGACCATAACTGTTGTGGTGCAGTTTACATGGAAGGGAGGGCAAAACTGCTCGCCATTGGGAAGCACTGTCAGTGCTCAGACCATGCGCCACACCCTGCATCAAATTGTTCTGCATGGCTTCTTCTAAAGATGATGCACAAGAAAGCCCTCACAGTATGCCCAAGCCAAGCCGACTAAGGACATGGATTACTGGAACTGTGTTCTGTGGTCTGATGAGACCAAGATAAACGTATTTGGTTCAGATGGTATCAAGCGTGTGTGGGGGGCAACCAGAGGAGGAGTACAAAGACAAGCATGTCTTGCCTACAGTCAAGAAGGGTGGTGGGAGTGTCATGGTTTGGGGGCTGCATGAGTGTTGCTGGCACTGGCGAGCTACAGTTTGACGGAACCATGAATGCAAACATGTACTGTGACATACTGAAGCAGAGCACGGTTCCCTCCCTTCGGAAACTGGGCTGCAGGGCAATATGCCAACATGAGAATGACCCCAACACACAGACTATCACTGCCTTGCTAAAGAAGCTGAAGGTACATGTGATGGACTGGCGAAGCATGTCTCCAAACATTAACCCTATTGAGTATTTGTGGGGCATTCTCAAACGGAAGGTGGGGGGAGCGCAAGGTCTCCAACATCCACCAGCTCCGTTATGTGGTTATGGAGGAGTGGAAGAGCACTCCAGTGGCAACCGGTGAACTCCATGCCCAAGAGGGTTAGGGCAGTGCTGGAAAATAATGGTGGCCAAACAAAATATTAACACTTTGGGCACAATTTGGACATTTTCACTTATGGGTGTACTCACTTTTGTTGCCAGTGGTTTAGAGATGGCTGTGTGTCAAGTTTTTTTTTTTTGATTGGACAGCAGATTCACACTTTTATACAAGCTGTACACTCACTACTTTACATTGTAGCAAAATGTAATTTCTTCAGTGTTGTCACATAAGATATATTATAAAATATTTACATAAATGTGAGGGGTGTAGTCACCTTTGTGAGATACTGTATATGGCTGCGGACATAATAGATCCAGGTGTGGTTGGCAATATCAATAATGAAGTCTTTACAAATTAAAAATACCTAAGCATTGCACTTCACTTGCAATGCGACTCTGAAGCACTTTACATAAAGTGTATAAGAAAAGTATTCACAGCGCTTCACTTTTTACATTTTATGTTACAGCTCTATTTCAAAATGAATTTAATAATGACAACATGAATTTTTTTTTTATAAATTTACAAAGATTAAAAAAAAAAAAAAAAAACAACAACAACACACAAACAACACACACACACACACACACACACACACACACACACACACACACACACACACACACACACTTTGCTCAATACTTTGTTGAAGCACATTTGGCATTAATTACAGCCTCAAGTCTTTTTGAGTATGATGTATGTATGATGCTACAAGCTTGGCACACCCATTTGTTGCAGTTTCTCCCATTCCTCTTTGCAGGACCTCTCAAGCTCCATCAGGTTGGATGGGGAGCATCGGTGCACAACCATTTTCAGATCTCTCTAGAGATGTTCAATCAGGGTCAAGTCTGTGTTCTGGCTGGGCCACTCAAAAACATAAAACAAAAAAACAGAGTTGTCCTGTACCCACTTATTTGTTATGTTGGCTATGTGCTTAGGGACTTTGTCCTGTTGGAAGATGAACCTTCACCCCAGTCTAAGGTCCAGAATGCTCTGGAGAAGGTTTTCATCAATGAAGTCTCTGTACATTGCTGCATTCATCATTCCTTCAATCCAGACTAGTCTCCCAGTGCCACTGAAAAACATCACCACAGTATAATGCTGCCACCACCATGCTTCACTGTAGGGACGGTATTGGCCAGGTGATGAGTGGTGCCTGGTTTCCTCCAGACACGACGCTGGCCATTCAGGCGAAAGAGTTTAATCTGTGTTTCATCAGACCAGAGAATTTTGCTTCTCATGGTCTGAGAGTCCTTCAGGTGCCTTTTGGCAAACTTCAGGTGGGCGGCCATGTGCCTTTTACTATACAGGCCTTATTGGTGGAGTGCTGCAGAGATGGTTGTTCTTCTGGAAGGTTCTCCTCTCGCCACAGAGAAATACTGGAGCTCTGTCAGTGACCATAGGGTTCTTGGTCACCTTCCAAACTAAGGCCCTTTTCCTCCGATTGCGCAGTTTGGCCATGCGACCCGCTCTAATCCTGTTGGTTCCAAACTTCTTCTATTTACGGATGATGGAGGCCACTGTGCTCATTGGGACCTTCAACACTGCAGACATTTTTCTGTACTCTTCCCCAGATCCCTGCCTTAATACAATTCTGTGAGAGGTCTATAGACAATTCCTTGGACTTCATGGCTTGGTTTGTGCTCTGACACGCACTGCCAACTGTGGGACCTTATATAGATGGTGTGTGCCTTTCCAAATTATGTCCAATCAACTGAATTCACCACAGGTGTGCTTCAATCAAGTTGTAGAAAAAAACAGAATGGAAACAGAAAGCACCTGAGCTCAATTTTGAGTTTCATGGCAAAAGGAAGGAAAAAGTGAAGCGCTGTGAATACTTTCCAGATGCACTGTATGGATGCGTCATGTGACTGACCTCTCCATTCAGGGAGTTCTCTTCTGCGTAAATCTCCACACTGTGGACTATTACATCTTATGCATGGGCCAAAATATTTAATGTGGACCAATATTGCTGTGTCCAAAAGTGAGTGGATAATATCTGCTATAAGCTATAAACAGACTACTAATTTACTTATTATAAATTTGATTTTTGTTCCATAAACTATTACAGCTTTCCAAATCAAAGCTTGCAACTTCACTCAGGAAACCATGCTCACAAGATCAAATCCTGTTATTTGACAAAATGATTTTGTATTAGAAGATGGGAAAAATAAATAACCAAGTCAAGAAATGAGAAAACAGCAAAAAATAAATTAAAATACTTAACATATTTAATATTATGATTATAAATCTCTTTAGTTTATGTACAAATTACAAGATATTAAAAAAGAAAAACAATGCATTGGTAAATGCTTTCATAAACAAAATCTAGTGTTTTTTTTAGATCCAACACCCTGAAAAAGGCCTACATTGTAATGTCAGTTTAACAGTCATAAGTGGCTAAGTCAGTCTGATGGCACTGGTATGTGCAGGAAATGATAAGCAAAACTATTAATAAAAAAATAATTCTGCAATCATATTCATTGCTAAGAAAGAAGAGAACACATAATTAGATTGCAGCCAGAGGTTAGAATGACCAGCACTAACATAACCCCAATATTTGCCATCTCAGTTGCAGCACAGGGGAGCAGTCCTAGGACTATACTTAGGTTTTAGACTATAAATTGTGCATCTAGACAGCAACATGGCCAACAAGGTAAATGTTGTCATAAAGATGCCCTACAAATTCTTCACTAATATTCTGAGCAGCACGCCGTGTGTTTCTGATAAATTCTCGCTTTGACATTTTGTTCTTCACATGAGGACTGGCGAGGTCGATGGAAAGCAGAATCAAAGAATAGCACAGGACATACACTGCATCTAAACAAAACACAGAGAAAAATAAAATAAACAGGCTGACATTAATACGAAATTGGCAAAAAGAAATAACAAATGTCATGCTTGGGAAACCTTTGACTAACAAAACACATACTTTCTTTAAATGCAGAAATATTACGCTGTATTCTCCCCAAGTGCTGACTCAATTAGTATATTTGTATTTTTTTTTTTAAACAAGCAAAAAAAAGTATACTAGGCTTCATTTAGGATGAAATTGAAAAAAAAAAAAAAAAAAAAATCACATATACACACATATATATATATTATATAAAAATCCAATGCAGAATTTGAAACTAAATTTTAAAATGACTCTATGTGGCTGTTATAAAAAGGCAAATAACCACATGATCAAGAACCACATGAAAATGAATTAGCCACCTCTGCTGTGAAAATCATAATGAACCAGTAAGGGTCCTTTCACACGTGCGGACCGTTTTTTAAACGGATGTTAGAGGATCGGATGTTAAACTGATCATCCGCTAACATCCGTTTTTCGTCCGTTCCGTTTTTTTGACGGAAGAAAAATAGGGTTTTCTTCCGTTCAAAAAACGGAGCTTAACGGATGGAAACGGACGTTAGCCGATGCATTGCGGTCCGTTTTTCATCCGTAAAAAACGGACGAACGCACGTGTGAAAGGGCCCTAAATGATTCACATGTCCATCTGCCTTCCCACAGAGAGGTCTTGCTTCAGATGTTAGCCAATTTATCCTTCAAAATTTTCACCACAGGGTCACTTACGAAAAAGACTAGCCCTGAAAAAGGCACCTTACTTACCTTTCCAGCAGCTTGTCTCTTAAAACATTGCCATTTTACTGCTCCCTGGCCAACACAGGTCATTCGATTGGTCAGGTGGGTGAAATATCTGCTCCATCCATCACACACACAATGGTTCCTACCAATGGTAGAAACCATTGCTTGTGGTGAGAGAACAAGGTATTTACACATCCGAGGTATGCCATATTTGCAGCAGCTAGAGAGCAGCGAAGCAGTGCCGATTCAAGACACAGGTCCCTGGAAAGACAAGTACACTGTATTTCCTTGATCTTTTTTTTTTGGTCTGTTTTATTTTTTTAAGTAAGTGATCCTGTGTGTGACTGGGTAGTTTAAAAAAGGGATTTTTAAATACAGCTTACCTGTAAAATCCTTTTCTTGGAGTACATCACGGGACACAGAGCGGCATATTCATTACTATATGGGTTATATGGAGTACCTTCAGGTGTGGACACTGGCAATCTCAAACAGGAAGTCCCCTCCCTATATAACCCCCTCCCCTAGAGGGAGTCCCTCAGTTTTGTAGCAAGCAGTATGCCTCCCAAAATGGTCACCCAAAAGAGGGGTGGGAGCTCTGTGTCCCGTGATGTACTCCAAGAAAAGGATTTTACAGGTAAGCTGTATTTAAAAATCCCTTTTTCTTTCTCGTACATCACGGGACACAGAGCGGCATATTCATTACTATATGGGATGTCCGAAAGCAATGCTTTAATGAGGGGAGGGAGACATCTTCCAAAGAAGGATTTAATTTTAGAGGTATACTCAGATACTAGTAAATCCAACTTAAACGAGAAATGTAAATCCCAAATCAAATCAAGGGAGCCCCCTCAGATCCTGAGGAGCTTGAATCGCGGCCTGTAGTACTGACTGCCCAAAGGCTGTATCCGCATTCCTTCTTACGTCCAATTGATAAAATTTTGTAATGACTACGTTGCTGCCTTGCATATTCGAGCCCTAGAGATCTGATGATGTGCTGCCCAGGAGGTGCCCATGGCCCTGGTAGAATGGGCCTTTACCGACAAAGGAGGAGGCACCTCTTCACACCGCAGGCCCGAACAATTAATTGTTTAATCCATCTTGCGATGGTGGATCAAGCGGCTGCCTGACCCATCTTGGGCCCTTCCGGTAAAAATGAACACCACATCTGTTTTCCGAACCTTCTCTGTAGCTTTAAGATAGGCCCTTACGGCCCTGACAATATCCAACGTATGCAGCAACCCCTCCTTTCTAGAGGTGGGTTTTGGAAGAAGGATGGAAGTACCACATCCTGGTTCAGGTGGAAACTGGATATAACCTTTGGTAGAAAGGAAGGATGAGGACGGAACCCCGCCCTATCCTTATGCAAAATGAGATATGGTTCCTTACAAGATAAGGCTGCCAATTCCGATACTCTCCTGGCCGAAACTATGGTGATCAGAAATACCGACTTTCTAGTCAGTAAAATCAAGGTACCTCAGCCAACGGCTCAAGGGGTTGTTTCTGTAGGGATGACAGAATAAGATTTAAAGTCCCATGGACAAAGTGGTGACTTGACAGGAGGATTAATACGCAAGACCCCCTGTAAGAAGGTCTTTACCAACGAGTGGGTGGCCAGCGGCCTCTGAAACCACACTGACAGAGCTGAGATCTGTCCCTTGATTGTGCTTAGTGCCAGGCCTTTATCCACTCCTAGCTGGAGAAAACTTAACACCCTGTCAATAGTATATTTACGGGAATTCCATCTTTTGGATTCACACCAGCCTATGTAGTTCCTCCACACCCTGTAATAAATCACCCTGGAGGCCGGCTTTCTAGCCCTAATCAGGGTAGGAATTACCTGCCTAGACAGACCTCTACCCCTGAGAATCAGGGATTCAGCCTCCAGGCCGTCAAATTTAGACGTTGTAATGTAGGGTGGAGGATCGGGCCTTGTGAGAGTAGGTCTGGTTGTAGAGGAAGAGTCCAAGGGTCTCCCACTGCCATCTTCAGGGCTAGTGAGTACCAAGTCCTCCGGGCCCAAGCCGGAGCTACTAGAATGACTGGCTTGTGCTCCACTCTGATCCTGCGCAACAGGCGAGGGAGTAACTGTAGCGGAGGGAATGCATATAGAAGTTTGAATTGATGCCAAGGGCAAACCAACGCATCGGTTCCGCAGGCCATAGGATCCCTCACTCGAGACACGAACCTGTCTAGTTTCTTGTTGAACCTGGATGCCATTATATCTACGTCCGGCATTCCCCACCTCTAGCAGATTGTCTGAAAGACCTGGGGATGCCGAGACCACTCCCCTGGCAACCGACTCTGGCGACTTTAAGAAGTATGCCTGCAGGTTGTCCACTCCGGGAATGAATATCGCCGAAATGCAGGGTACATGAACCTCTGCCCACTGAAAAATCAAGCTCTTGAGCGGCCTGACTCCTGGTTCCCCCTTTGGTGGTTTATGTATGCCACCGCCGTGGCATTGTCTGACTGGATTCTCACCGGGAACCCCTTTAATCTGGAGGTCCATGCCAGAAGGGCTAGGCGAGCAGCTCTGATCTCCAAGATATTGATGGGGAGCTGCCTCTCTGCTTTCACCCAAGTTCCCTGGCGAGAGAACCCCTCGAAGACCGCCCCCCCAGCCTGCCAGGCTGGCGTCTGTGGTAACTACCTCCCAGACAACAGGGCTGAAGGATTTTCCCTTTAGAAGATTCTGGGGGTTCAACCACCAGGCCAGGCTTTGTCGGACCCTTGATGATAGCGTCAAAGGGGACTCTAAGGCATGTGCCCTCTTGCCCCAGGCTGCTAGAATGGCTGCCTGTAGGACGCGAGTGTGGATCTGAGCGTACGGTACTGCCTCGAACGTGGCCACTAGCTTGCCTAGTACTCGCATACACAGGCGGATAGTTGGTTTTTTCTTGTTTAGAACCAACTGAACCAACCCCTTGATAGCCTCGATCTTTACAAGGGGCAGGAACACCCTTTGCTGTTCTGGGTCTAACCTCATGCCGAGGTATTCCAACTGCTTTGTAGGCTGGAACGCTGACTTTCCCCGGTTTAGGACCCAGCCGAATCCTTCGAGGTACCGAACCGTGAGGTTTACTGCCTGTTGCAGACCCGGCCGTGAGTGATCTATGATTAAAAGGTCGTCCAAGTATGCTAGGACTGTGACCCCTTGGATCCTTAAATTGGCCAGAACTGGGGCTAGGATCTTCGTGAATACCCGGGGGGCCGTGGCCAGCCCGAAGGGGAGCGCCCTGAATTGGAAGTGTCGCTGCCCCACCGCGAAGCGTAAAAATCTTTGATGCGACTGAAAGATTGGTACATGAAGGTAAGCATCCTTTATGTCTATGGAGGCCAGAAAATCGTCCCTCTGAAGCGCGGCGGCTGCTGACCGGATGGATTCCATCCGGAAGGAACGAACCCTTAGGTAACCGTTTAACCTCTTTAGGTCCAAGATTGGCCTGACATCGCCGTTGGGCTTTGGTATGACAAAGAGATTGGAATAGAAACCTAGCCCTTGCTCTTGGGCTGGCACCTCTATTATTACGTCCTGGCAAAGCAGGTGATCCAAAGCTGCCAGCATTGAGGCCTTCCTTGCTGGATCCTTTGGTAGCCTTGATTCTTGAAAATGAGGCGGAGGACACCTTAGAAACTCCAGTCTGTAGCCTGTGGTTACAGACGCCCGGACCCATTTGTCGGGGATCTTGGCTTCCCAAACTTCTGAGAAGAAACGAAGCCTTCCCCCCACCCGCGAGAGTGGGGGCGCCCCTTCATAAGGCAGACTTAGGGGCTGTCTTTGTCGGCTTGCGATACCATGGCCTCTTACCCCCAGGGGCCTGTTCCTGCGATCTACTGTTAACGTTGGATCGTGCAGGCGGCCGTCGATACTGCCTGGAATTTGAGGGCCCCGAGACAGGAAAGAGCTGCCTCTTAAATGTAGGACCCCGGAATGTCTTTTTGACCGGAAAAGGGTACTCTTGCCATTTGAAATAGTCTGAATATATTTATCCAGATCCTCTCCGAAGAGTCGTCCTCCATGGAAGGGAAACCCTGCCAGAAGCTTTTTGCATGGGGGCTCCGCTGCCCAGTTCTTCAACCATAAGAGCCTTCTCATGTGCACCAAAAATAGTGATAAACGAGAGGCCTGCTGGATGGAATCTTTTATAGCATCTACAGCAAAACACAGAGCTCTGGGAATGTCAGAAAACTCTTCTGCTTGTTGGGTAGGCATGTCCTTTAACATTTCTTTTGTCTGGTCTTTTAACGCCTGACAAACACCAATCGCAGCCACAGCTGGCTGTACCACTGCTCCTGCCGTAGCAAAGGATGCTTTTAAAAGTGTCTCTAACCTTTTATCAACCGGATCTTTAAACATATGTATGTTTTCCACCGGGCAAGTTAGTGATTTATTCACACATGAGATGGCTGCATCCACTACTGGGAGCCTCCACCTCTTGGAGAATCTTTCCCCCATGGGGTAAATGACCGCAAATCTTTTCGGTGGAAAAAAAAAATCCTGTCCGGCCATACCCAATCCCGAAAGATCAATTCCTCCAAGAGAGGATGGACCGGAAAAACTGCGTTGCTTAACGGAGCTTTCAAAGAGCCCAGAGAGGATACCGGAGGAACCTGAGGCTCTGGCAATGGTAAACTAAATGCCGAGCGGACCATGTCCGTCAAAGACTGTACCCACAGTCTTTCTGTCTGGGAGTCTGAAAATGGTTCCTCAGAGGCAGATCCCTCAATCCCTGAACCCTCTTGGTTCAGGTCTAGTTGATCCTCCTGTGATTCCAATTCCTTCGGAGAGAGAATCTCAACATCTGAGGATACACCTCTTGTGATGGGGGTCTAACCCGTTTCTTACCAGGAATAGCTCTAGCGATTAATGCTGCTATTCTCTCTTCTAGCCCCCCTAGGGATACGGCTAGCATCTCCTCTGTGATAAACACAGGGCTGGGCTGATCTGGGCCAGCCTCCGCACCAGATCCCCCTAATGGCTCATCCAAGGCGCCCTTTATGTTAATAAGTTGCGGGGAAAGTATCGGCATATCATCAGAATCAGAAGGGGAACGCCTTTGTTTTTTGGTCTTTTTTGTACCCTTTGACCCCGAACCTTTGGAAGCCATAATACAAAATCGAGGGACTCCGCCCACACAACAGACTGTAGTGGCCAGGAGTACAAAACCAGAGCTTAGGGGACAATAGATCACTAATGCCCAAAAACTGATGGGATCCCGTATGTTTTTCTTTTTTTTTTTTTTTTTTAAATATATATTATATATATTTTCTTTTTTTTTTTTTTTTTTTTTTTAAAACATACAGTGACCCCAAACTTAGTTTGCCAGCCTCCAACCTGCTGCAAAAAGGGGGATTTCTTGGCTTAACAAAAAGGCATTGGAACAAAGTCCAGCATGTACTACCCCTCTTCCGCCACCGGGAGTCACTGTTCTGCCGCTCTGCGTCCTCTCCTTCTGAAATCAGCCTCAGACTGAGCACTGAAAATGCCTGCTGATCTATAACAGCACAAGGCGCGCCCCTGTATGACGCCGCAGGCACGCCCCCCCCCCGCCCTCCTGTCTGAACGGCGCGAAAAACGTCTATAAGACGTGCGCGCGCACGCGTATGCCGGAACAGGAGGAACATGGAGGAGCCGCGCTGCTGGAGACCCAGGACTGCAGAGACAGGCGGCAGATTCAAACCCCCGGCCAGGTAGGACTCTCCAAAAGGCCCCTAGGGATCCTTACTAGTCCTAGGAAGAAAGCAGCAGGTTAGCTAGCAACACATTCTTAGACAGGGGAACCTAGTGATGGGGGAAAAAAAGGTGTCATCCTGTCTCTCTCAGACATAGTGAGCAAGGTTGCCCATGCAGAGCATACTTAGGCTATCCCCCCTTTTAGGTTACCCCGGAGAGCCTGCTGTCGAACCAAGTCCCGCAGGCTCCCCCTTACCTGCTCCATGCTGCAGGATGTTTGTCCAGCAAACTGATCCAATCTTCTCCCATCTCCGTGGGTAGCGTAGTAGACCTTCAGGCCCTGGGGTCCTATGAAGGTACCCACTGTCCTGGACCTATATAGCACCCTGGCAAACAGGAACTTATGGTTTTTACAAACTCCAAGTCCTGGGCCCAGGGTCCAGCCCTCCAAAGAGGAACATTATAGGCAAAACCCCACGGTTTGGGGCCCGGGTACTGTCCACTTTGGCACTGAGGCTCCTTGGACAGGTTAGCCCGCCCTTAATCCCAAGGATGTGGAGCAAAGCTATTCCGTGACCAACACCTAAGACACTGGCGAAAAAACTGAGGGACTCCCTCTAGGGGAGGGGGTTATATAGGGAGGGGACTTCCTGTTTGAGATTGCCAGTGTCCACACCTGAAGGTACTCCATATAACCCATATAGTAATGAATATGCCGCTCTGTGTCCCGTGATGTACGAGAAAGAAAGGGGCTTTTCAAGAAATCAGCTTTTCCTATGTATAATTTTATAATTGTAAGTATATTTGGTGGTAGCCATATTAGCTCATCAACAAGCCCACCCCATAAGAGCATTTAGTTTTCATTTTTGCACATTAAAATTCATTTTTGACTATTAAATTACTTAAACCCCCAGAACGTATATTTTACGAGAGCAGAGGCCTTTTATGGTGCACAATATCTGCGCAACATGGAAAAAAAACTAATGAGAAATTTGTTGCAAAACAAAAATATAAAAACATTTTTTTTTCTTTTTTACAAAAAAAATATAAGATTTTTTTTTGGTAATTGGATACCAAACATGTCAAATCTTACAATTGCATGCACCTAAGATATATGAAAAACTATGGCACCCAAAAATCTCCATAGGCAAATTTACACTGCATCAGTTTAGAGTTACCCAGATATATTTTGCTTTCTCTCCTGTAGCATTCGTCACATGAAAGGTGCAATTGTGGTCTACATATAACTGCAAACCTTGTTCATGCATTTGAATATGCAGGACAAGAGAGTTACATTTTTCTTTTTTTTTTCCTAAATTAAAAATGTTACTATAAAAAATTTTCATTGTCATCATAAGGGGACCAACATGCACCCTGTGATTGTACTGGACAGGTGACTCGTAAAACTCCCAAGGGTTCTGTAGCTAATCAAGCACAGATCCTGGTTAATAGTTGCTTCCTCAGCTCTAAAACAGCAGAAATGCTAAGTGCTTTCGACTTCATAAACAGATATTCCTTGATATCCTTCTGCTTGCCTTCTTGAGACCATTTATTGTAATCTCAGGCTCCTGGAAGAGAAGGAATGCTTGGGATGTGTAGAGTGGAAGTTGGGATAGGGGTCCAGACTCCATGCCCTGCGAGACTGATAATATGTCCAAAGAGGCCAAGCAGTAGTTTAGTTAAAACTTGTGGTTGTATACCCCCAATTTTAACTTATACATATAGGTAAGCCTAGAATAAGGCTTACCGATAGGTAGTGGAAATATCTCCTAAAACGTGCGCCGTTTTAGGAGATACAGTGCCTTGCGAAAGTATTCAGCCCCCTTGAACTTTGCGACCTTTTGCCACATTTCAGGCTTCAAACATAAAGATATAAAACTGTAATTTTTGTGAAGAATCAACAAGTGGGACACAATCATGAAGTGGAACGAAATTTATTGGATATTTCAAACTTTAACCACTTAAGACCCGGACCAAAATGTAGGTAAAGGACCTTGCCCCTTTTTGCGATTCGGCACTGCGTCGCTTTAACTGACAATTGCACTGTCATGCGACGTGGCTCCCAAACAAAATTGGCGTCCCTTTTTCCCCACAAATAGAGCTTTCTTTTGGTGGTATTTCATCACCTCTGCGGTTTTTATTTTTTGCGATATAAACAAAAATAGAGAGCGACAATTTTTAAAAATATTGAATATTTTTTACTTTCTGCTATAATAAATATCCCCCAAAAATATATAAAAAAACATATTTCCTCAGTTTATAGCGTTTACAAAATAAGGGATAGTTTTATTGCATTTCTATAATTTTTTTTTTTTTTACTACTAATAGCGGCGATCAGCAATTTTTTTCGTGACTGCGACATTGTGGCGGATACTTCGGACAATTTTGACACATTTTTGGGACAATTGTAATTTTCACAGCAAAAAATGCATTTAACAACTTAAGGACCGCCTACTGCACATTTACGTCGGCAGAATGGCACGGCTGGGCACATCAACTTATATATACGTTGATTTTAGTACCCAACCGTGGGTCGCGGGCGCGCGCCCGCGACCCGGTCCGAAGCACCGGGACCGCGGGATTCGCGGACCCGATCGCCGCTGGAGTGCGGCGATCCGTCCCTGGAGCGGAAGAACGGGGAGAGCCGTGTGTACACACGGCTTCCCCGTGCTTCTCTGTGGCCGCAGCATCGATCGCGTCATCCCTGTAATAGGGGGACGCGATCGATGACGTCACACCTACAGCCACACCCCCCTACAGTTGTAAACACACACTAGGTCACACATCCCCTACAGCGCCACCTGTGGTTAACTCCCAAACTGCAGATGTCATTTCCACAGTAAACAATGCAATTTAAATGCATTTTTTGCTGTGAAAAGGACAGTTGTCCCAAAAATGTGTCAAAATTGTCCGAAGTTTCCGCCATATTGTCGCAGTCACGAAAAAAATCGCTGATCGCCGCTATTGGTAGTAAAAAAAAAATAATGAATAAAAATGCAATAAAACTATCCCTTATTTTGTAAACGCTATAAATTTTGCGAAAACCGACCGATAAATGCTTATTGCGATTTTTTTTAACAAAAATACGTAGAAGAATACGTATCGCCCTAAACTGAGGAAAAAAATGTTTTTTTATATATTTTTGGGGGATATTTATTATAGCAAAAAGTAAAAAATATTGCATTTTTTTAAAAATTGTCGCTCTATTTTTGTTAATAGCGCAAAAAATAAAAACCACAGAGGTGATCAAATACCACCAAAAGAAAGCTCTATTTGTGGGAAAAAAAGGACGCCAATTTTGTTTGGGAGCCACGTCGCACGACCGCGCAATTGTCAGTTAAAACGAAGCAGTGCCGAATCGCAAAAAGGGGCAAGGTCCTTTACCTACATTTTGGTCCGGGTCTTAAGTGGTTAAATTGCATTGTTTACTGTGGAAATGACAGTTGCAGTTTGGGAGTTAACCACAGGTGGCGCTGTTACTTTCAGTGTTCCCTGTGTGTGTGTTTACAACTGTAGGGGGGTGTGGCGGCATCGATCGCGTCCCCCTATAACAGGGATGACGCGATCGATGCTGCGGCCACAGAGAAGCACGGGGAAGCCGTGTTTACACACGGCTCTCCTCATTCTTCAGCTCCAGGGACGGATTGCCGCACTGCAGCAGCGATCGGGTTCGCGAATCCCGCGGTCCCGGAGCTTCGGACCGGGTCACGGGAGCGCACCGCGGGCGCGCGCCTGTGACCCACGGCTGGGTACTAAAATCAACGTATATATACGTTGATGTGCCCAGCCGTGCCATTCTGCCGACGTAAATGTGCAGTAGGCGGTCCTTAAGTGGTTAACAAATAATCGGGTCCTCTCCTGTGCTCAGTGGGGATGCTACGTCCCCGTAGCTCTGCTGGGCGGGAGTGATGTCAAAACGTCAGTCCCGCCCAGTGTCTTAGGCCTCGTACACACGATCAAATCTGTCTGCTGGAAACGGTCTGCTAGACCGTTTCAGCAGACAGATTCGATAGTGTGTACGGGCGAGCCGACGGATTTGGCCACCCGACAGATTGGAAAGCATGCTTACCAATCTGTCGGCTGGGAACCCGTCCACCCGACATGTCTGCTGGTTAGTACGCTAACCAGCAGACATGTCTTCTCGCACACGCGCCGAATGGTTTCGACGCATGCGCGGAAGTGTTTTACTTCCTGGTGCCGTGACGTGGCGACGTCGTCAACGTCACCGCCACGTCACCGACATGTCAGCGTGCTGTCTGCTGGCGGGGATTTTGGTTTGCTCGTGTGTACACGCGAGCAAACCAAAATCCAAGCAGACAGATTTGTTCAAATCGGTCGGTCCGACCGATTTGAACAAATGGATTGCCTCGTGTGTACGAGGCCTTAAAGAGACATTTTTTTTTAATGTCATTTAAAAAAAATTACATTTTACTTTTTTTTTTTTTTTGCATGTAAGGCTAAATATGAGATCTGAGGTCTTTTTGACCCCAGATCTCATATTTAAGAGGACCCGTCGTGCTTTTTTCTATTGCAAGGGATGTTTACATTCCTTGTAATAGGAATAAAAGTGATAATTTATTTTTTATTTTAGTGTTAAAAATTGGAAAAATAAAATACAAATAAATACGAAAACAATTTTTTTTTTTAAATCGCCCCGTCCCGACGAGCTCGCACGCAGAAGCAAAGGCATACGCGAGTAGCGTCCGCATATGAAAACGGTGTTCAAACCACACAAGTGAGGTATTGCCGCGATCGTTAGAGCAGGAGCAATAATTCTAGCCCTGGACCTCCTCTGTATCTCAAAAAATGCAACCTGTAGAATTTTTTAATGTCGCAATCGAGATTTTTAAGGGTAAAAGTTTGACGCCATGCCACGAGCGGACGCAATTTTTAAGCGTGACATGTTGGGTATCATTTTTCTCGGCGTAACATTATCTTTCACAATATGTAAAAATTGGACCAAATGTATTGTTGTCTTAATTTTTAATTTAAAAAAGTGAATTTTTTTAAAAAAAAGTGCGCTTGTAAGACCGCTGCGCAAATACGGTGTGACAAAAAGTATTGCAATGACTGCCATTTTATTCTCTAGGGTGTTAGAAAAAAATATATATAATGTTTGGGGGTTTTAAGTAATTTTATAGCAAAAAAAAAATGTTTTAGTCTCGTAAACACCGAATCTGAAAAACAGGCTCGGGGCTTCAGTGGTTAAGTTAATACTTTGTAGCGCCACCTTTTGCTGCAATTACAGCTGCAAGTCGCTTGGGGTATGTCTCTATCAGTTTCACACATTGAGAGACTGACATTTTTGTCCATTCCTCCTTGCAAAACAGCTCGAGCTCAGTGAGGTTGAATGGAGAGCGTTTGTGAACAGCAGTTTTCAGTTCTTTCCACAGATTCTCGATTGGATTCAGGTTTGGACTTTGACTTGGCCATTCTAACACCTGCATATGTTTATTTGTGAACCATTCCATTGTAGATTTTGCTTTATGTTTTGCATCATTGTCTTGTTGGAAGAAAAATCTCCGTCCCAGTCTCAGGTCTTTTGCGGACTCCAATCAGGTTTTCTTCCAGACTGGTCCTGTATTTGGCTCCATCCATCTTCCCATCAATTTTAACCATCTTCCCTATCCCTGCTGAAGAAAAGAAGGCCCAAACCATGATGCTGCCACCACCATGTTTCACAGTGGGAATGGTGTGTTCAGGGTGATGAGCTGCGTTGCTTTTGCGCCAAACATAACGTTTTTCATTGTTGTCAAAAAGTTCGATTTTGGTTTCATCTGACCAGAGCACCTTCTTCCACATGTTTGGTGCGTCTCCAGGTGGCTTGTGGCAAACTTTAAACAACACTTTTTATGGATATCTTTAACCACTTAAGACCCAGACTAAAATGCAGGTAAAGGACCAGGCCCCTTTTTGTGATTCAGCACTGCCTCGCTTTAACAATTGCGTGGTCGTGCGACGTGGCTCCCAAACAAAATTTGCGTCCTTTTCTTCCCACAAATAGAGCTTTGTTTTGGTGGTATGTGATTGCCTCTGCGATTTTTATTTTTTGCGCTATAAACAAAAATAGAGCGACATTTTTGAAAAAAAAAACAATATTTTTTACTTTTTGTTATAAGACAAATCAAATAAACTAAATTTTAGTCAAACAGTTAGGCCAAAATGTATTTAGCCACATGTCTTTAGTAAAAAAAAAATAAAAAAAAATAGCTACCTAGCGGGAACAGCGACACTAATACAGCGATCAGAAAAATCGCTTAGTGACATTGGCAATAGGGAGTGAAAGGGTTAACTAGGGCGGTGATCAAGGGGTTAAAATGTTATTAGGGGGTACGGGGGCTACCCTGGACCTAACACTAACTGACTGTCACACTGACACTAACTGCAGTGATCATACATATGATCACTGCATTCAGTGACACTGACAGGGGGTGGATGATCGCAAGGGGTTAAGTCTGCCTGCGTGTACTGGTGTCAGTGTAGTGTTGTGCAGACTTACTGTGAGATGAGATGTGAAAAAAAACGCAGAGAGCAGAGATCACATCACTTTCTCCTCCTGTGTTTACACAGGAGGAGGAAATGACACGCAGGGGGAGCGCACGGATTGGCTGGGAGCGATCCGGAGGGGGCGAACCGCCGCCCCTTCAGTGCGGATCGCTCGGCCAGGTAACCGGACCACCGCATGTACCGGGGGGGGTCACGATCGGACCCCAGAGCCACATCTAGGCACCAACGTATATATAGGTTGAAGTGCCTGTCGGTGTCATTCTGCCGACGTAAATGTACATGCGGCGGTCCTTAAGAGGTTAAGAACGGTCTTTCTTCTTGCCACTCTTTCCATAAAGGCCAGATTTGTGCAGTATACGACTGATTGTTGTCCTATGAACAGAGTCTCCCACCTCAACTGTAGATCTCTGCAGTTCATCCAGAGTGATGATGGGCCTCTTGGCTGCATCTCTGATCAGTCTTCTCCTTGTATGAGCTGAAAGTTTAGAGGGACGGCCACGTCTTCGTAGATTTGCAGTGGTCTGATACTCCTTCCATTTTAATATTAATCGCTTGCACAGTGCTCCTTGGGATGTTTAAAGCTTGGGAAATCTTTGTGTATCCAAATGCGGTTTTAAACTTCTCCACAACAGTATCTCGGACCTGCCTGGTGTGTTCCTTGTTCTTCATGATGCTCTCTGCTTTAAACGGACCTCTGAGACTATCACAGTGCAGGTGCATTTATACAGAGACTTGATTACACACAGGTGGATTCTATTTATCATCATTAGTCATTTAGGACAACATTGGATCATTCAGAGATCCTCACTGAACTTCTGGAGAGAGTTTTCTGCACTGAAAGTAAAGGGGCTGAATAATTTTGCACGCCCAATTTTTCAGTTTTTTATTTGTTAAAGTTTGAAATATCCAATAAATTTTCGTTCCACTTCACGATTGTGTCCCACTTGTTGTTGATTCTTCACAAAAAAATACAGTTTTATATCTTTATGTTTGAAGCCTGAAATGTGGCAAAAGGTCGCAAAGTTCAAGGGGGCCGAAAACTGAAGAAATTACACTTTACTAGAATGTAAAGTAGTTACTGTACAGCTTGTATAACATTGTACATTTTCTGTCCCCTCAAAATAACTCAAACACACAGCCAATAATGTCTAACCCGTTGGCAACACAAGTTAGTAAACTCCTAAGTGAAACTGTGCAAATTGGACCCAATTAAACATTTTCCCTCCCCAGTGTCATGTGACTTGTTAGCGTTACAAGGTCTCTGGTGTGAATGGGGAACAGGAGTGTTACATTTGGTGCCATCGCTCTCACTCTCTCATACTGGTCACTGGAAGTTCAACATGGCACCTCATGGCAAAGAACTCTGAGGATCTGAAAAAAAATAATTGTTGCTATACATAAAGATGGCCTAGGCTATAAGAAGATTGCCAAGACCCTGAAACTGAGCTGCAGCACGGTGGCCAAGACCATACAGTAATTTAACAGGACAGTCTCCACTCAGAACAGGCCTCGCCATGGTCTAACAAAGAAGTTGAGTGCACATGCTCAGCATCATATCCAGAAGTTTTCTTTGGGAAATGGATGTTTGAGTGCTGCCAGCATTGTTGCAGAGGTTAAAGGGGTGGGGGGGTCAGCCTGCCAGTGCTCAGCCCATACGCCACACACTACATCAAATTGGTCTGCATGGCTGTTATTCCAGAAGAAAGCCTTATCTAAAGATGATGCACAAGACAGCCTGAAAACAGTTTGCTAAAGACAAGCAGACTAAGGACTTGGATTACTGGAACCAATGTCCTGTGGTCTGACGAGACCAAGGTAAACTTATTTGGTTCAGATGGTGTCAAGCGTTGTGTAGTGACAACCAAGGGAAGAGTACAAAGACAAGTGTGTCTTGCCTACAAGTCAAGCACAGTGGTGAGAGTGTCATGGTCTGGGGCTGCATGAGTGCCGTCGGCACTACAGTTCATTGAGGGAACCATGAATGCCAACATGTACTGTGACATGCTGAAGCCGAGCATGATCCCCTCTCTTCGGAGACTGGACCACAGGGCAGTATTCCAACATAACGACCACAAACACACCTCCAAGACGACCACTGTCTTGCTAAAGAAGCTGAGGGTAAAGCTAAAAAGGACTGGCCAAGCATGTCTCCTGACCTAAACCCTATTGAGCATCTGTGGGGCATCAAACGTAAGGTGGAGGAGCACAAGGTCTTACATCCACCAGCTCTGTAAAGTCATCATGGAAGAGTGGAAAAGGACTCCAGTGGCAACATGTGAAGCTCTGGTGAACTCCATGCCCAAGAGGGTTAAGCCAGTGCTGGAAGATAAATGGTGGCCACACCAAAAATATTGACACTTTGGGCCCAATTTGAACATTTTGACTTGGGGGTCTACTCACTTTTGTTGCCAGCGGTTTAGACATTAAATGGCTGTGTGTTGAATTATTTTGAGGGGACAGCAATTATACACTGTTATATACAAGCTGTATACTCACTACTTTACATTGTAGCAAAGAGTAATTTCTTTGGTGCTGTGACATGAAAAAAAGATAATAAAATATTTACAAAAATATGATGGGCGTACTTGTGAGATACTGTGTGTGTATATTATATATTTATTTATATTTATTTTTCTTTATGGGCTACCTATGCAACAGACTGAAAAAAATCTACAAACAACAAGAGGGAAGACACAAAGACAAGTAGATGCAAAACTATACAAACAAACAATGAGCAACATTAAAGAGAGCTGCTGTAACTCTTGGAGGATAACAGAAGGCAGTAATTTCTGGTGTACATACAGTCTGGCAGTACCAGGAACTTTGTGGCTTATAAAATCAAAATTCCTAGACTTATGATACTCGCATTCACAGAACGGCTAAAGGATAGCTTAATATAGATGAATAAATGGTTGCCAAATCTGGCAAAGTGACAGAAGATGATCCATGGTATGTGCTCGTCTTTATATTATACTATTTTACAACTAATATTTTTTAAATATGACCTTTTGCCTATACCATATGTTTTCACTTTTATTCTCATCCAGCTAGGTTTCTATCTGCCTCCATTACTGGTCTAAAACAAAAAATGAAACAAAAAAGGTACTAAAAAACATAGTCGGTAAGCAAACACTACATACAGGTAACACTTATGAATGCAGCTTTAGTCTCGAAAATGATTTCAGTACCGATTAGCTGCACTGCAGACAGGAAAGATAAGTGTTGGCGCACATTCTACCCATAAAATGTATGAAATATTGCACAAGCGTTACAGCGACACTATAACCACTTGACCTCCTGAAGATTTTCACCTCTTCATGACCAGGCTGCATTATTTTAACTGACAATTGCACTGTGATGCAACGCTATACACAAATAAAATTTATATAAAATGTTTATTTAATTATTTTTCCTATAAATAGAGCTTTCTTTTGGTGGGATTTGATCACCACTGTGTTTTGTTTTGTGCAGTTGTTTTACTTTCTTGCATAAAACATATCCAATAAAATGTATTTTTTAAAAAAAAATAAAAACCCAGCAGTCATTAAATACCACCAAAAGAAAGCTCTATTTGTGTGAGGAAAATGATAAAAAATTGTTTGGCTACAGTGTAGCATGACCACGCAATTGTCCACGTGCGACAGCACTGAAAAATGGCCTGGGCAGGAAGGGGGGTGTAGGCAAGTGGTTAAAATATGTTTCAAGTAAAAAACACTAGTGTTTTTTTTTTTTTTTCTAATTTTGGATATACAGTTGGTTTGAAAGTAACTTGGTTTGAGAACGTTTTGCAAGATAAGCTTTTTTTTTTTTTTTTTTTTAAATTTTGACTTGCACAAGCGATGTCTTGATATAAGAGTAGCGGCATGTCACAACGGAGTATAAAATAGAAGAGAGGTGCCTCGAAGTGTAGCAATATGGTTAAATTTAATGAAGGTACAACATTTAGAAACTCACATGGTTGATGATTAAAACAGGCACATCTAAGTATGCAGGCATCCGGGTTAAAGCTGTCCACATAGACCATCCTTCCGAGTGGTTCAAGCCTCGCTTTCAGATCGCTCTACTGCAGGGTAGTTTTCCCGGTCAAGATTGCAGACTGACAGCGGTGAGAAGGACAGTCTATGCGGATCGCTTTACCCCGGATCCCTGCATACTTAGATGTGACTCTTTTAATCAACATCAACCACGCGAGTTGATAAATGTTGTACCTTCATTAAATGTAACCATGTTGCTACACTGAGAGATGCCTCTCTTCTCTTTTATACTCTGTAGCTCCTGCTGGATTTTGCTTCTAATCCCCTTGTGGAGGCTTCCATTTGTGGGTGAAATTTTATGGTTACACAACCTGGTCACATCGCTATCTTTTTATGTGGACTATAGATGGAAGGACTTATGAATAAATGGCTGTGGAACTAATCATTTGAGTTTCCATTATTTCTTATGGGAAAATTTTACAAAGTATGCTTGCAATCCAAAGTTTTACTGTAGTAGGGAAGAGCTAGCATCAGTGTCAGGTTTTTATGTGGTCCACATTGGGAAAATTAACAACATTTTTATAGATCATGTTTTCTTTTCATTATCACCAAGAACAGAAAAAAAAAAAGAAAGTAGGCAACCAAAAGTTTTGTGGTTGTCATCTAAATAGTATAACAGCTTTCTTCTAGATGTATAATCAGTTCCAGTAAAAGCTGTCCAAAGTGAGGTTTAATTTTTAATTTTTGTGAAATTACAACTTTGGATGTTATGGGAGATAGCAAACACAGACTGTAATAAAGATCATAACGAAGCAATGACCCTTCTTTCTCCTACTTGAAAACATTTTAGCTAGAGTTCTGCTTTAGTTTATCTGAGAACTAATGAATACAATCTAACAAATGCATTATTTAATATGGTAAAGCAGTGCAAGATTAAGAAATAAAAAAAAAAAAAAATCAGGCACCCATAGCACATTATTTAAAGAAGCATGTCCTACTACTGTACATTGCTTTCCCCTCATAAGCCTCTTCTGTGAACACAGTTCAGCTCTTCAGTGCATTGGTTGGCTTTCAATCAGGCCTATTGCACCAGCTGGTTTTGACCACTATCTGCACCCAAGGAGATGTTTGTAGTTTTTGAAGATACATTAATACACATTGTACATCTGGACAGTAGGCCATTTCACTACTGGGGTCCATAATTATCAAATTGTTTAAAGTATTCTATTATCCTTCCTCATTGCTTTTGGCCTGAAAAAGAAAATATCTGAGCCTTTACAGCTCTATATACATCTTTTATGTGTCACATTTTTGATTATGCTTTCCCACAAGATTTTATGAGATAACCTCAACTAAAATGTCTTTTTTTGCCAGCTTTTAATTTTTATTTTAACTAAATGGCCTCCTTTAAAGACGTCTTAGATCTCCCAAGCTCAAAGTGTGGAGCAATTTTACAATCTGTCACTTAGAGGCTTACAGAGGCTTATGAGGTAAAAGCAATATATTAGAACATGCTTCTTCAAATAATGTGCTATGGCTCCCTGATTTTTTTTATTGCGATGCAATACCAAGTGAACTTGCAATGTGGAATATAGATTGGAATAAATATGTCCTTTGCATGTAAAATGTCTATGTTCATCAAAACCTGTTAACCTTTGTTATAGTGAACCCATGTTTTTTTAGATTTCTATACAACCACAAACAGATATCTGCTCCAGAACTGATTCTTTGAATGTATGTTGTATACCTATAAGGATGGACCCAGTTACAGCCTCATCTAGTGCCTTAAAGTGAAGTCGAAAGGACTGCATGTGGCAGAATGTCATGCTTAAAAGTAGGGTTGTCCCGATACCAGAAAATGCCCCCGATGCCTGATAGAATACTTGCCCCCCCCGCTTCATACCACAAAGCCGCCGCCACGTTAATCAGCGTGCGGGGAACATTACAGGCAGCTTTCGTTTGAATAGCTGTATTCCCCGCCACGCCGTATATAGACACTCCCCCTTGCTCGGGATCGGACGGATCTGTCCAATCCCGAGCAAGGGGGAGTGTCTATACACGGTGCGGCGGGGAATACAGCTATTCAAACAAAAGCTGCCTGTAATGTTCCCCGCACGCTGATTAACACGGTGCGGCAGCATCATCTAGGTATGGGGGACATGGCTGCAATATTTGGGGGGGACATGGCTGCAATATGTGGGGGGGGGACATTTAAAAAAAAGTATCGGTATTGGCGAGTACATGAAAAAAAGTATCTGTACTTGTACTCGGTCCTAAAAAAAGTGGTATCGGGACAACCCTACTTAAACGAGATCTTTGGTACTTTGAAGAATTGATTTACATGTTTATGCCCCATAAAATATTTGGCATCAAATTCAATATTTAACATTTGAACTTTTAGTGGGATAAACCTGGATCTTAAAATTTATTTTAAACTTTTTATGTTTTGTGAAAAAAATAAAGCTTTGCATTTTATTTTACTGCAGTCTTTCCTTCAATCACTCAGTGTATCATCCAATTATCCATATAGTATATTAGATCGTTTCCCCCCCTCCCGCCTCATTTGTTATTTAGTATCATCAGTAGTAGTCGCATAAGGTTTTGTTTGTACCTCACCAATCTCTACATGTGGTGGCAGCATTGGTTTTCAAGGTTTGAGGTAATTTTTCCCCTTTATTTTAACCTGGTGATCCTCTCCACTGGATGAGCATTGGAGACTTTTGGACAACAGCACTGTCAAGCTGGGAAGGGGGTAGGTGTTTAGCCGACCTTACTATTAGAATTGCATCAGATATTTTTTGCATTAAAAACTTTTGTTCAATTTTCTAATTATTAGTGGGGTGAAACTGACATTCATTTTCAATCGCAGTAACAAGACATTTTGAAAAATCAGGATGGAATTTTTTCCTCAAACTACCAAATTGCTAACAGTAAATATGGTTTTCAGTCGGGCAAGTCCATTCATTCTAGAACCGAATGTTAAAAGCAAATGAAATTTTGAGATACTTTCGAACGACATTCATCAAGTCAATGAATGTACTGAGAATTTTCACACAAATCCAAAAATCTACAAGAATATGGCCAGCTTTATATGCACTAGCAAATAGACTTGACTAAAAATGAAAGCTGAATCCTTGGTAACACTTTTTTACATTTTTCGATAAGGGTTTTTACGTAAAATTAATACAAGCTGACCAATGTAAACAAAGCCAGTTTACTGTAGATACCCTCTCAATGTAACCTGAAAACCATTTCTAAATGCTTGTGGCTCTTTAATCCTTACCAGGGCTAAGGCCAAGGTCTCGTGCTAGAGTGGGATTGCAAGCACAGAATCGGTGAGAAAACTTAGTGATAAGTGTTTCGAGGTATTCCCCACGTTCCTCTGGAGCATGTATATGGCGAAAAAAGTCTCTCAGTGCATTTGGTAGAAACTGATTGCTGAAGTTGTGCAGAGTCACTAAATCATCCAATACATCCCGCCTATAGAAAAGCAAAATCAATAACCAAATTAAAAAAAGGCATAACAAATTTACAAGTCACAGTTCAGAAATACAAGCAAACATACACAAAGTACGTGGTCAGTGCACAACTTCCCCTCCCCTTACAATATAGTTATGTCTTCTGCGTCAGGCCACGAACACACGATCAAATCTAGCTGCTGGAAACGGTCAGCCCGACCGTCCCAGCAGACAGATTCGATCGTGTGTACAGGCGAGCCGACGGATTTGGCCAGCCGACAGATTTGAAAGCATGCTTTCAAATCTGACGGATTTGGCCAGCCGACAGATTTGAAACCATGCTTTCAAATCTGTCGGCTGGGAACCCGTCGGCCCGATATGTCTGCTGGTTAGTACGCTAACCAGCAGACATCTTCTCGCAATTCACTTCCTGGTGCGGTGACGTGGCAGCGTCAACGTCACCGCCACGTCACCGACACGTCAGCGCGCCGTCTGCCGGCGGGGATTTTGGTTTGATCGTGTGTACAGGGCCTTAGTGAGGCATCTCAATCACCCTCGAAAAATATAAGCAGCAAGTTAATAACTTTCTAGTATCTACCAAAAAATGAAAATAGGAGTTTTGTGTGGACTTGGGCTATCATGAATTTATTACTAGAAAGAAAACATTATAAAAAAAAAAAAAAAGAGAAAAAATAAAAAGCTATTATGATACAGCAAAGGCAATCTTCAAGTGCAACCAATAATGTTCAAAATTGTAACTTTGTTGTTGTCCACAGAATATATTGTACTTTATCATTTTATTTAGTTATTTACCTTTCATCAAGATATATCCTTAACTTCTTCCAGTTGAGTGTTCTGGTATAAAATATATATTTTGCTATTTCTTTTGGCGCATCATCTAGGATACCTCTTGATAAAAAATATTCAATGCCCTAAAAAACAAAAAAGAGCTAATAATAGATCTAAAAGGCATATACAGTACAGTGCAAACATTTTAGGCAGGTGTGAAGAAATGCTGTAATGCAAGAATTCTGTCAAACATATATATTTTTAAAATGGTTTATTTTTATCAATTCAATGCAAAAGTGAGCCAACCAAAGAAAAATCTGAATCCAGTCAATACAGAAAGATACTTATCCATCATGCCATACCATCAGGGAGGCATGCGATTGGCCCCAAAATGTATTCTGCAGCAGGATAATGACCCCAAACATACAGCCAATTTCATTAAGGAACCATCTTCAGCATAAAGAAGGAGTCCTGGGGGGTGATAGTTTGCCCCCCATAGAGCCTTCTGTTAATTGATTTAACCACTTAAGACCCGGACCAAAATGCAGCTAAAAGGACCTTGCCCCTTTTTGCGATTCAGCACTGTCGCTTTAACCGACAATTGCGCAGTCGTGCGACATGCCTCCCAAACAAAATTGGTGTCTTTTTCCCCCACAAATAGAGCTTTCTTTTGGTGGTATTTGAGCACCTCTGCGGTTTTTATTTGTTGCGCTATAAACAAAAATAGAGCGACAATTTGGAAAAAAATGCAATATTTTTTACTTTTTGCTATAATAAATATCCCCCAAAAATATATAAAGATTTTTTTCCCTCAGTTTAGGCCGATACGTATTCTTCTACCTATTTTTGGTAAAAAAATAAATTGCAATGAGCAATTGCAATTTTTTTTTTTTTTACCAAAAATAGGTAGAAGAATACGTATCGGCCTAAACTGAGGAAAAAAATTATTTTTTTTATATACCGTATTTTTCGGACCATAAGACGCACCTGACCATAAGACGCACCTAGATTTTAGAGGAGAACATTTTGAAAAAAAAGATTGACCCAAATGTTGTACTGAAATATTTAATAAAATTTAACAGAATTATATTTCAATCATGTAAAGTGAACAGCAGTCAACAATGACATTAAGAACCATCATCACTGTCATTAACAAATAAGTAGAGACGTTAAGATTTGAGCACTCTTCTAGTTTTCTGAGAACCCCAAGAACTCATCATCACTAGTGTCAGAATTTATGAAGCTCAGTTGCTCGCAATCGCTGACATCACTTTCTTCGCTATCTTCATATACGATACAATCTTCAGTTCCATCTAAGGCATTGCTGATGCCACATTTTTTGAATGACTGTACAACAATTTCCTCCTTAACTGAGTGCCATGATGTTTTCACCCATTCACAAACTTGAGTGATAGTGGGCCTCTTCATTCGTCCAGTAGGTGTCAGATCATGATTACCAGCAGCCATCCATTTGTTCCACTCTTCTCGCATCAACACTTTAAATGGTTTGTTGATCGAAACATCGAGAGGTTGCAACTGGCTGGTAAGACCCCCAGGAATCACAGCTAGATGAGTCTTCACTTCTTTAAAGCACTTTTTTGTCGTTTCGCTAATATGTGCTCTAAACTGGTCAAGCACTAATAAGGCAGGTTTTTTCAAAAGCCCTCCAGGGCGTTTGGACCAGACTTTTTCAACCCATACTCTCATTCTATTTTCATCCATCCATCCTTTGTTATGGACATGTACAACAACTCCTCGTGGAATCACTTCTTTTGAAAAGGTTTTCCTTTTGAAAATTAGCATGGGCGGCAATTTGGTGCCGTCTGCACAGCAGGACAACACAACTGTGTAATGAGTTTTCTCATGTCCTGAGGTTTTGACAGTTATGATTTTTGCACCTTTCATATCAACAGTCCTATTAGATGGGACATCAAATGTTAGCGGAACTTCATCCATATTCCCAATCTGGGCGATTTCAAAACCATTTTTCTTTCTAGAATCAACCACAAATTTGTGAAAAGACAGAATCTTAGATTCGTATTCTTTAGGCATTTTTTGCGCAATTCTCGTTTTGGTGCGCATAACAAGGTCACATCGCTTCATGAATCTGTAGCACCAAGATGGTGATCCCGTAAAATCCTTAATGCCTTTCTCTACAGCAAGGCGTTTGGCTTCAAATATGATCATTTTTGTAGAGACTGAGAAGTCATTATTCCGATGATGTGTGATCCATTCTTTCATGGCCACTTCTAACTGTGGCCACTTTGCAGCATGCCCGCGAAAAGTGTGCTTACTTTTATTTGCTTTTTGAAGCTGATCTTCCTGTTTCCTCTACTCTTATTTTTTCAGTTGGAGGTGGTCCAAAATGTCTCTCCGCTGCTCTGTTCCCATGCTCCTTAGCATATTTTACTACTTCCAATTTAAAAGGAATTTTATATGCAAGCCTTTTCTGCTTCATCATCTTTTCTGCTTTAGGACCTGGTCCCTGGCCCTACTGTGGGTGGCTGACACCTGGTCCCAGCAATGGGTGGCTGAGCTGGCGCCTAGTCCCTGCTGTGGGTGGCTGAGCAGGCACCTGGTCCCTGCTGTGGGTGGCTGAGCAGGCACCTGGTCCCTGCTGTGGGTGGCTGAGCAGGCACCTGGTCCCTAAAGTGGGTGGCTGGGCCGGCACCTGGTCCCTGCTGTGGGTGGCTGAGTGCACCTGGTGGCTGAGCAGGCACCTGGTCCCTGCTGTGGGTGGCTGAGCAGGCACCTGGTCCCTGCTGTGGGTGGCTGAGCAGGCACCTGGTCCCTGCTGTGGGTGGCTGAGCAGGCACCTGGTCCCTGCTGTGGGTGGCTGAGCAGGCACCTGGTCCCTGCTGTGGGTGGCTGAGCAGGCACCTGGTCCCTGCTGTGGGTGGCTGAGCAGGCACCTGGTCCCTGCTGTGGGTGGCTGAGCTGGCACCTGGTCCCTGCTGTGGGTGGCTGAGCTGGCACCTGGTCCCTGCTGTGGGTGGCTGAGCTGGCACCTGGTCCCTGCTGTGGGTGGCTGAGCTGGCACCTGGTCCCTAAAGTGGGTGGCTGAGCTGGCACCTGGTCCCTAAAGTGGGTGGCTGAGCTGGCACCTGGTCCCTAAAGTGGGTGGCCGAGCTGGCACCTGGTCCCTAGACTGGGTGGCTGGGCTGGCACCTGGTCCCTAGACTGGGTAGCTGGGCTTGCACCGGGGTCCCTAGCCTGGGAGGCTGAGCTGGCACCTGGTCCCTAGCCTGGGAGGCTGAGCTGGCACCTGTTACCAGTATTTAGTTACTGTAATTTGTTATTACTGTAAATTATTTTTTAAATGCCACTACTAGTGTACTGTGTTCTGTATTCCGTACAGATGCTGTCCAAATGCTCCTGAGGGAACAACCAATGAGATTACATATTTTGGTCACCTGACTCAGGGGTCAGCTGACTCAGAAGAGCACGGAGCAATACGTAGTGACGCCGTGTGGGCGTAGCTCTGTGCACTCGACATGGCTCAATGCTTCCTGGGGCTTCTGTGTAGCCCGCTCCCCACGCTGACATGCCGCACTGTTAAACCGTCTGACCAGCCGCGCCATTACACCTTCAGACCAGCCGTTACACTTTCCGACCAGCTGCTGTAACCCCATCCGACCAGCCTGATACTGTGAGCCCGCTGATGGCGCTGACTGCCTGCATGTGTTCTGCTATACCCGGTATGTTACATGGCGGAGCCGGGGAGTGGGCTGTATATTCAGTATTCGGTCCATAAGACGCAGCGACTTTTTCCCCTATACATTTGGGGGAAAAAAATGCGTCTTATAGTCCGAAAAATACGGTATTTTTGGGGGATATTTATTATAGCAAAAAGTAAAAAATATTGCATTTTTTTCCAAATTGTCGCTCTATTTTTGTTGGTTAGTTTACGCAAAATTTATAGCGTTTACAAAATAGGGGATAGTTTTATTGCATTTTAACTTTTTTACTACTAATGGCGTCGATCAGTGATTTTTTTGTGACTGCGACATTATGGCGGACATTTCGGACAATTTTGACACATTTTTGGGACAATTGTCATTTTCACAGCAAAAATGCATTTAAAATGCATTGTTTGCTGTGGAAATGACAGTTGCAGTTTGGGAGTTAACCACAGGGGGCGCTGATGGGGATAAGTGTGACCTGAAGTGTGTTTACAACTGTAGGGGGGTGTGGCTGTAGGTGTGACGTCATCGACTGTGTCCCCCTATAAGAGTGATGACACGATCGATGCTGCCGCCACAGTGAAGAACAGGGAAGCCGTGTTTACACACGGCTCTCCCCGTTCTTCAGCTCCGGGGACCGATCGACGCACTCCAGCGGCGATCGGGTCCACGAGTCTCGCGGTTCTGGAGCTTCGGACCGGGCCGTGGGAGCGCGCCCGTGATCCACGGCTGGGTACTAGCACAGCACGTACCTGTATGTGCATTTGTCCAGCCGTGCCATTCTGCCAATGTATACAGTGCCTTGCAAAAGTATTCGGCCCCCTTGAACTTTGCGATCTTTTGCCACATTTCAGGCTTCAGACATAAAGATATACAACTGTAATTTATTGTGAAGAATCAATAACAAGTGGTACACAATCATGAAGTGGAACGAAATGTATTGGATATTTCAAACTTTGTTAACAAATAAACTGAAAAATTGGGCGTGCAAAATTATTCAGTCCCTTTACTTTCAGTGCAGAAAACTCTCTCCAGAAGTTCAGTGAGGATCTCTGAATGATCCAATGTTGACCTAAATGACTAATGATGATAAATAGAATCCACTTATGTAATCAAGTCTCCGTATAAATGCACCTGTACTGTGATAGTCTCAGGAGGTCAGTTTAAAGCGCAGTGAGCATCAAGGAACACACCAGGCAGGTCCGAGATACTGTTGTGGAGAAGTTTAAAGCCGGATTTGGATACAAAAATATTTCCCAAGCTTTAAACCTCCCAAGGAGCACTGTGCAAGCGATATTGAAATGGAAGGTGTATCAGACCATTGAAATGGAAGGTGTATCAGACCACTGCAAATCTACAAAGACCTGGCCGTCCCTCTAAACTTTCAGCTCATACAAGGAGAAGACTGATCAGAGATGCAGCCAAGAGGCCCATGATCACTCTGGATGAACTGCAGAGATCTACAGCTGAGGTGGGAGACTCTGTCCATAGGACAACAATCAGTCGTATACTACACAAATCTGGCCTTTATGGAAGAGTGGCAAGAAGAAAGCCATTTCTTAAAGATATCCATAAAAAGTGTTGTTTAAAGTTTACCACAAGCCACCTGGGAGACACACCAAACATGTGGAAGAAGGTGCTCTGGTCAGATAAAACCAAAATCGAACTTTTTGACAACAATGCAAAACGTTATGTTTGGCGTAAAAGCAACGCAGCTCATCACCCTGAACACACCATCCCCACTGTGAAACATGGTGAAACAGGGAAGATGGTTAAAATTGATGGGAAGATGGATGGAGCCAAATACAGGATCTGGAAGAAAACCTGATGGAGTCTGCAAAAGACCTGAGACTAGGATGGAGATTTGTCTTCCAACAAGACAATGATCCAAAACAAAGCAAAATCTACAATGGAATGGTTCACAAATAAACATATGCAGGTGTTAGAATGGCCAAGTCAAAGTCCAAACCTGAATCCAATCGAGAATCTGTGGAAAGAACTGAAAACTGCTGTTCACAAACACTCACCATCCAACCTCACTGTGCTCGAGACATTTTGCAAGGAGGAATGGGCAAAAATGTCAGTCTCTCGATGTGCAAAACTGAGAGAGACATACCTCAAGCGACTTACAGCTGTAATTGCAGCAAAAGGTGGCGCTACAAAGTATTAAAGTGGATGTAAACCCCCCCAAAAAAAATGTTTTTTGATGTCACAATGTAGAGTATAATATTTCCTATCATCTGTGCCCAGTCTTGCCACACAGAGTTAATCCAGCGCTGAGTAATCCTCTTTTATGTTCAGTGAAAACGGTAAAAAACGGTCCGGAATCTCTCTTCTTGCTTTGAGTGAGAGGTTATTTACAAATATAGCTAGGACATGTTTATCATATGTTATGTTTTGTTTATCATAACATGAAGTGATATAACATCATAACACATCCTAGTAATATCCAATGAACTTTAGATCACCTCTTGTTGTGATAAATATGTCCAAGCTAGATATGTAAATAACTTGTTACTGAAAGCAAAAACAGAGATCCGGATTTTATAATTTGGCAGGTTTTTCTCTGGAATTCTGTTAATTTGCACTGAACTTTAAAAGAGGATTACTCAGCGCTGGATTAACTCTGTGTGGCAAGACTGGGCACAGATGATAGGAAATCTTATACTCTACATTGTGACATCAGAAAAAAAAAAAAAATATCCAATAAATTTCGTTCCACTTCATGATTGTGTCCCACTTGTTGATTCTTCACAAAAAAAAAAAAAAAGTTTTTTATGTTTGAAGCCTGAAATGTGGCAAAAGGTCGCAAAGTTCAAGGGGGCCGAATACTTTCGCAAGGCACTGTATGTGAAGGAGGCGGTCCTTAAGTGGTTAAATATATATAACACTTCTACTGTATTTCTGAAAGCAATTTTAATTTACAGCATTTTTTCCACACTTGCCTAAAACTTTGCTCCAGTATTGTACTTGTAAACAAAAAATAGAAAACCACCATTTAAAAAAGCAGTTATAATAATGATTAAGTTGCCAATCTTTTCAAATTACAATGTATAGACTAATGACTTCCAAATTTCCAATTCAAGTGTTACATAGCAGGTCACTGGGTTTCTAAAACAAATCTGTCACAAGAATGAAAAAAAAAAAAATATTGTCAGGTAAAAAGTTCAGGGACTCACAGGGGTGTTCACACATTAAGCCCTGGTTCACACTGGGTACATCTGCGGTGCTGCACCGATTTTAAAAAGTAGTTCCTGTACTACTTTTTGCAGTTTGGGGCCGCGATTTACATTGACATCTGTGCAGAAACCTGTACAGATGTCTCTGAAATCGCGACCGAAATGAAGCCGTCCAAGTTCAGCTGAATTTGCACGGCTTCACTTCCGCAGCCCAGTGTGAACCTGGGCTAAAAACGCAGCAGCATCTAAGCTCTGCAATTCTGGCCAAATGCCAGTTCATTCTTGAGAGTCAATCTCTGGCACTTACTGGTAGTGCTAAAGCCTGTCCACCCCTTCCTGTCTCCTGGACATTCCTACTGGCTAATAAGACAGGCAATTGTACAGATAGACTAAAAGGAATGCAAGGAAGAAAGTACACAACCTGGAACACTACCAAGCTTCATTGGAAAAATGTTTGGATAAAGTTGACTAGTTTTTCAAGATTAGGTCTGTCTTGTCATTCATTTAATATGAGTGACAAGGTACATTTTGTTTCTTTTAAAGAAAAACTATGGTGTATTTACCTTGTATTTTTACAGTAATGCTTACATTAAATACATTTTTGCTGTATCTTGCACACTTTTCATATACGATTGAGCATCTTGTTGGGACACCAAATTCCCTCAAAACTTTTAAAAATACATCAGAAGCCTGGTGATAAGGTGGGCTTAACTCAAGTGTAGTTTAAATTAGTAGGTAGGGCAAAAATAAAAAAAATCCACTGTCTACTTTCACTATCTTTCACCTTTGCAGTTTATATTTACACCTATATTTCCTTTTCTTTTTGTGCTAAAAGATATACAGTTGTGCTCATAAGTTTACATACCCTGGCAGAATTTATGATTTCCTGGCCATTTTTCAGAGAAGATGAATGATAACACAAAAACATTTTTCACTCATGGTTAGTGTTTGGCTGAAGCCATTTATTATCAATCAACAGTTTTTACTTTTTTTGAATCATAATGGCAACAAACTACCCAAATGATCCTGATCAAAAGTTTACATATCCCAGTTTTTAATACCGCAAATTGCTCCCTTTAACATCAAAGACAGCTTGAAGTCTTTTGCGGTATTTGTGGATGAGGCGCTATATATCTTGTAAGAAAAGCTGCCCATTCCTCTTGGCAAAAAGCCTTCAGTTCCTGTAAATTCTTGGGCCGTCTTGTATGAACTGCATGTTTGAGATCTCCCCAAAGTGGCTCAATGATATTGAGGTCAGGAGTCTGAGATGGCCACTCCAGAACCTTCACTTTATCCTGCTGTAGCCAATGACAGGTCGACTTGGCCTTGTATTTTGGATCATTGCCATGTTGGAATGTCCAAGTACGTACCATGCGCAGCTTCATGGCTGATGAATGCAAATGTTCCTTCAGTATTTTTTGATAACATACTGCATTTGTCTTGCCATCAATTTTGACCAAATTCCCTGTGCCTTTGTAGCTCACACATCCCCAAACCATCAGCAATCCCACCTCCGTACCTTTCATCATAGGCCTTGTGGCCAAAAAGCTAAATGTTGGTCTCATCACTCCAAATGGCTTTGTGCCAGAATGTTTGGAGGTTTGTCTCTGTGCCGTTGGGTGTATTGTAAGCGGGAAAATTTGTGGCATTTGCATAGTAATGGCTTTCTTCTGGCAACTCAACCATACAGCCCATCTTTCAAGTGCCTCCTTATTGTGCATCTTGAAATAGCCACACCACGTGTTTTCAGAGAGTCCTGCATTTCACCTGAAGTTATTGGTGGGTTTTTCCTTGCATCCCGAACAATTTTCCCGGCAGTTGCAATATGGCATATATTGATTGTAGATGCTATAACTGTTGCGCTGACCAACTGTGGGATATACATTGAACATGTTAACCAGTTTTCTAGGTAAATATATTTTTAAAGGTGCTATTGACATGAAATTTTCACCATGTCGGTAACAACCCATGAAAGCCATAAAAGCATTGAACACATGAAGAAAGTGAGGTGCACAAAGGCATGAAATCTATCAGTAATTAGAAAACAATCCTGTCCCTTGTCAGTGCAAATGAATATCAGCTGGTTCAGTCTCAACTGATGGCATATAAAAAAGGTGTCACACAAGAAACATCTCATGATGGGTAAAAGCAAAGGGCTCTCAAGATCTTCACAACCTTATTGTTGCAAAACATACTGGTTACAGAAGGATTTCTAAACTTCTGAATGTTCCAGTTGGGGCCACAATCCAGAAGTGGAAAGACCATCATTTCACCATAAACCGACCATGACCAGGTTCCTTGCAAGACTTCTGAAAGAGGCGTGAAAAGAATTATAAGAAGAGTTGTCCGAAAGCCAAGGACCACTTGTGGAGAGCTTCAAAAATACCTGAAATTAGCAAGAGCAATTGTTTCAAAAGAAAAACAATAAGTAATGCACTCAACCCCCATGGCCTGTATGCACACACACCATGCAAGACTCCATTGCTGAAGAAAAAGCATGTTGAAGCTACACAACATTTAGACAAGCCTGTGAAATACTGGGAGAATATAGTCTGGTCAGATGAGACCAAAATTTAACTCTTTGGATGCCATAATACACAACATGTTTGAAGGTCAAATGGCACTGCACATCACCCCAACAAACGCCATACCAACAGTGAGGTTTGGAGGAGGGAAAAATCATGGTGTGGGGCAGTTTTTCAGCAAACAATATTAGCAAACTTCATAACATTGAAGGAAAAATGAATGGAAATTGTACCAAAGACATTCTTGATAAAAATCTACCAGGAAGATGACAAAACAAGAGAAGACATTTCAGCAAGACAATGATCCCAAACAAAAAGCCAAGGAAGCGCTCAATCGGTTTCAAAGAAAGAAAATAATAGGTACTAAAATGGTCCAGCCAATCCCCCAGACTTGAATCCAATAGAAAATTGATGGAAAGAACTAAAGATCAGGCCCACAGAACCTTTAAGATTTGAAGACAGTGTGGAAGAATGGGACAAAATTACACATGAGCAATGCATGCGACTAGTTTCTCCATTCAGGAGGTGTCTTGAAGCGGTCATTACCAACAAAGGATTTTGTACCAAGTATTAAATACATTTCAGTTAGTTTGTTCAATACGTTTTCCCTGTCATTCCATTATATTACACATAACTTAATCTCTAAGGCCCCATGCACACGAGACGCTGGTAAACTCGAGTTCAGAGGCATTTGGGCATTTTTTTCAACTGTCCCTTAACACATTTAATGTTATCCTATGTGTCCATGCACACATTCATGTTTTTTTGAGGTTAGAGGCAGTTGAGTTTAGGCTCGTTTTTTCAGACGCAAAAAAATGGGTTCAGAAGCTTTTGGCGTTAAAACGCCGCTAATCGTGGCAAAACGTGGTACCGGCGTTTTGCCGCGATTTCGTCTATAGGCGTTTTTAAAGGTGACCTATTTTTTTACATTAGAAATCTCAAAAATGATGGCAAATGATGAAAAAACATAAAAAAACCTAAACAACTGTAATTGCTTGCATTGTGGACAATCCACAACTTGTGGCAGGTGACATGACCAGGTGATGTGGCAAGTGGACAATCCACAACTTGTGGCAGGTGATGTGAACAGGTGATGTGAACAGGTGACATGGCAAGTGGACAATCCACAACTTGTGGCAGGTGACGTGGCAAGTGGACAATCAAATTTCGAATTTTTCAATTTTTGTATTTTTCAAATTTCGAAATTCGAATTTTTCCATTTCCGAAATTTTTCAAATTTTCAAATGTCAAAATTCCAAATTTTTTAATTTTCGAAATTTAGAATTTAGAAATTCTAATTTTTCACATTTCGAATTTTCAAATTTTAGAAAATTTAGAAATTCGAGTTTTTCTAAATTTGAAAATTCAAAAAATTCGAAATTTGAAAATTGGAATTTTGAAAAATTCGAAAAAATTAGCAAAATTCGAAAATTCGAAAATTTGAAATTTGAAAATGCGAAATTTGAAAAATTCTAATTTCCAAATCTCCAAAATTGAAACATTCTAAATTCAAAAATTTAAAAATTCAAAATTAGAAAAATTTAAAAAAAATTCTCTGGATAAGTACGCAGCTGGACATGCATATTGGTAAAATAGCCAACTGAAAATCTCTGTGCCATCAACGGATGGGTCCAATAGTGACGAGCTCTGCCAACAGATCTCTCCCGTAGTTTGCGACAGCGTTGAATCCTCAGCAAGAGCAACGTATGGACAATTTCTTGGCATATATTCAATATGGGATCCATTTAAAAAAAGAAGAATCAAATGAAAGTATGCAAGTCTGCATATGAAAGTCTGCTGCTGCTGCTCTCTGTTGAAAATGGCAGAAATAGTTAAAAATATATAGCTTTCAGAGCTTTGGGAGGGTCTACAATGTCTGTGCTATAAACGCTGATAGCTGCAAAACGCAGCGAAATTCGCGGCAAAAACGGGCGTTTTAAACACCGGTTTTTGCTTTTGAAAACGTGAGTTTAGATGTGTTTGCATTTGCTTCTCGTGTGCATGGGGCCTAAATGGATTTGTTTTGGTTTCTTTGTATGTATAAATTGCATGGGTTGTTACCGACATGTGGTGAACATTTCATGTCGATAGCACCTTTAGAAATATATATACCTAGAAAAATGGTGATATGTTCAAAACTTATTTTACCAGCTGTATAATTTTTATTTATTTTTTTACTATTAATGACAGCGATCAGCGACTTATAGCAGGACTGCCATATTGTGGCGGACACATCGGACAATGACACTTTCTTGGGGACCAGTGACAATACAGTGATCAGTGCTAAAAAATATGCTAACAGTCACTGTACTAACGACACTGACTGGAAAGGGGTTAACATCTGTGCCATTCAAAGGGTTAAATGTGTTCCTAGCCAGTGCTTGTGTACTGTGGAGGAAGTGTTTTTACCAACGGAAGCCAAAAGATCTGTGTCCCTGCTTTGCGAAAACAAAGGATTGATGCCTTCCCTCCTCACAGAACGGCAATTTGCCTTGTTCACATAGGCAGATCGTCATTCCGCCTGTGTACTGAATAATCGGCAGGTACCATCGCGCATCGAGTCCGCAGTACGTGTTCGCTGGTCTCCCGCTGTGTGCGAGTGGGAACCCCGGAACCAGAAGTGTCAGATTACATACCAGGTACTTGATCTGGCACAGAGTGGCCGCTCTGCCACAGTATATGCATGTCGGGTGGTCTGCAAGTGGTTAATAGAAGCACACAGTATATTCCCTTGAAAATGAATATACCATAATCTGCTTTATTTATATACAAAATCTTGGCTATGCGATAGCCCTTTTGTAAAGTAGACGTGATAAAAAATAAAAATAAAAAAAATAAAAAAAAAAAGGTAGTCCAAAGTCAGTCACATCCTCAAACTGACATTTTTTCTTTTCGTTTTATATTGCTTCTACAGAAAGTAAGAGGCTCCATCCTTATTTTATTCTATCCTAGTTAAAATTACAATTTTGACTCAAGCCCAGAGAAAAGATCACTCTTTCTCTGTTGTGATTCTTAATTCACACATGTTTAAAAATGCCTAGGATGCCCTAAGCATTATACAGTGCAGAAAATAAGTATTTGAACACCCTGCTATTTTGCAAGTTCTCCCACTTGGAGATCATGGAGGGGTCTGAAATTGTCATCGTAGGTGCATGTCCACTGTGAGAGACATAATCCCAAAAAAAAAATCCAGAAATCACAATTTATGATTTTTTAACTATTTATTTGTATGATACAGCCGCAAAGAAGTATTTGAACACCTGTCCATCAGCTAGAATTCTGACCCTCAAAGACCTGTTAATCTGCCTTTAAAATGTCCACCTCCACTCCATTTATTATCCTAAATTAGATGCACCTGTTTGAGGTCATTAGCTGCATAAAGACACCTGTCCACACCATACAATCAGTAAGAATACAACTACTAACATGGCCAAGACCAAAGAGCTGTCCAAAGACACTAGAGACAAAATTGTACACCTCCACAAGGCTGGAAAGGGCTACGGGGAAATTGCCAAGCAGCTTGGTGAAAAAAGGTCCACTGTTGGAGCAATCATTAGAAAATGGAAGAAGCTAAACATGACTGTCAATCTCCCTCGGACTGGGGCTCCATGCAAAATCTCACCTTGTGGGGTCTCAATGATCCTAAGAAAGGTGAGAAATCAGCCCAGGACTACACGGCAGGAGCTGGTCAATGACCTGAAAAGAGCTGGGACCACCGTTTCTAAGGTTACTGTTGGTAATACACTAAGACGTCATGGTTTGAAATCATGCATGGCACGGAAGGTTCCCCTGCTTAAACCAGCACATGTCAAGGCCCGTCTTAAGTTTGCCAATGACCATTTGGATGATCCAGAGAAGTCATGGGAGAAAGTCATGTGGTCAGATGAGACCAAAATAGAACTTTTTGGTCATAATTCCACTAACCGTGTTTGGAGGAAGAAGAATGATGAGTACCATCCCAAGAACACCATCCCTACTGTGAAGCATGGGGGTGGTAGCATCATGCTTTGGGGGTGTTTTTCTGCACATGGGACAGGGCGACTGCACTGTATTAAGGAGAGGATGACCGGGGCCATGTATTGCAAGATTTTGGGCAACAACCTCCTTCCCTCAGTTAGAGCTTTGAAGATGGGTCGAGGCTGGGTCTTCCAACATGACAATGACCCCGAAGCACACAGCCAGGATAACCAAGGAGTGGCTCGGTAAGAAGCATATCAAAGTTCTGGCGTGGCCTAGCCAGTCTCCAGACCTAAACCCAATAGAGAATCTTTGGAGAGAGCTCAAACTCCGTGTTTCTCAGCGACAGCCCAGAAAGCTGACTGATCTAGAGAAGATCTGTGTGGAGGAGTGGGCCAAAATCCCTCCTCCAGTGTGTGCAAACCTGGTGAAAAACTACAAGAAACGTTTGACCTCTGTAATTGCAAACAAAGGCTACTGTACCAAATATTAACATTGATTTTCTCAGGTGTTCAAATACTTATTTGCAGCTGTATCATACAAATAAATAGTTAAAAAAATCATACATTGTGATTTCTGGAATTTTTTTTTGTTGATTATGTCTCTCACAGTGGACATGCACCTACGATGACAATTTCAGACCCCTCCATGATTTCCAAGTGGGAGAACTTGCAAAATAGCAGGGTGTTCAAACACTTATTTTCCGCACTGTATATGACTGTCCTGATGCATCAAAATGCCAGGTCATTTCACTAGGCAGGACAGCTCTGGGAGAGACTGACATGTTGCACAGAATATGGATGTATAAAACAAATGTTATCTTGTGTTCCAACCAAAAATAGCTATAAAATGCTAGCTGTAACATGTTCTCCAAAAAAGCAAAAATACTACATTGATCTATCATAAAATGTACATTTTCTATTCTTTTTTTTTTTATCTCATAAGAAAAGAGGACAGCTCACCTCATGTGGATTAGCGTTAAAGGTTAGGCTTCCTTCATCCAGTCGCATGTAAAGATTTCGGTAGGAAAATCCTGGCGGGTGTCTTTTATTGTATACAGAACAATGTCCCCAAGTGGACTTGCATAATCTAAGAGTAAAAAAAGAGTGAAAATCATCTAATCAACTTCATTTCATGAAAAACTAGCAATATCAACACTAGCTTTAACGTGTATGTAAACCCCAAGGCCTCATTCATACTGGTAAGGACATACATGCATGAATCTGTGTTTATAGGACATTTTTAGGCACACAGAAATGTATAGAATGATTATAAATTGTGCATTTACCTGTGTTGAGGAGCATTCCGTTTAGCAGTGTTTAGAGAAAATAAAATTCTGTACGTCCAGGAGAAGAAATTTACGCTAGGCATAAAAATGCCTATATTGGGCCGTATGCATGAAGCCCCAAATTAAATTCCTTCTTTGTACATTTTTTGCATCACTTGGGTTACCAGCTTTTATACACAAGTTCATCATTATATGCTCTAGTGAAGGGGGACAGATGAACCATTAGGCTGCATTCACACCTAGGCGACACGATACGCCGCGTACGCGGCTTATCTTGCCGCCTGTAGATTAAACTTTTTTTTTTTTCTTTAACATTGCGGTCTGAGCGAACGCCAATGTCGCCTGAAAAAAAGGGTCCGGGACTTTTTTTCAGGCGACAGGCGTGGAGATGTGAACCATCTCCATAGACCGCAATGTTATTTCACATCTCGAGCGACAAGAGCGTCGGGCGACCGGCGTTTTGTCACTCAGATGTGAATGAAGCCTTAAATGCATGGGCTTTTTATGCGACATTTGATGTGATCAATAAAAGACTTTGTACTTCTAAAGACCTGGTGGCACTCCCATCTTTCTGCTATACCTACTGCCGATATTATAAGCACCCTCCCATGACCCATTTTTTTTATTTACCGTATTTATCGGCGTATAACACGCACAGGCGCATAACACGCCCCCCAACTTTAAGAGGGAAGTTTAACACGCAGGCACAGTTTACCCTCTATTTTCACAGTAAAAAAGTGAGTGTTTTTATGCCAACAAATAAATACAATATAATAATAATATAAATAAAAAAAAAATTGTGACAAGAAATTGTGACCTGGCGCCTGGGAAAGCTTAGGGCTGCAGAAGGCCGCAAAGCCGCGGCCTTAATTACCGGCCGGCGTGGGGCGCGATCGTGGAGGGCCCGCGCCCGCCGGGAATTGAGGCCGCGACTTTGTGGCCTACACAGAAGGAAGCCGAGGCCTGCAGAAGGCCGCAAAGCCACAGCCTCAATTACCGGCCGGCGCGAGCCTTCTACAGGTCTCGGCTTCCTTCTGTGATCGCCATCTTGTGGTGGCCGTTGGCATTACAAGTAGCAAAACAGCAGTTCTAATGTGTTTTTTCACTGTTTTCACTGCCATCTCCTTCCCTCTAATTCCCCAAAAACATAGATAGAGTGTGTGTGTGTGTATGTGTGTATGTGTGTATGTGTGTGTGAGTGTGTGAGTGTGTGAGTGTGTGAGTGTGTGTGAGTGTGTATATATATATATATATATATATATATATATATATATATATATATATATATATATATATATATATATATATATATATATATATATATATATATATATATATATATATATATATATATATATATATATATATATATATACACACACACACACACATACACACACACTCTATCTCTCTATCTAACACCCTAGAGAATAAAATGGTGGTCGTTGCAATACTTTCTGTCACACAGTACACACTTTTTTAAATTAAAAAATAAGACAGTAAAGTTAGCCCAATTTTTTATTTTATATTGTGAAAGATAATGTTACGCCAAGTAAATTGATACCCAACATGTCACGCTTGAAAATTGCATCCGCTCGTGGAATGGCGACAAACTTTTACCCTTTAAAATCTCCATAGGCGACGTTTAAAAAAATTCTACCGGTTGCATGTTTTGAGTTACAGAAGAGGCCCAAGGATAGAATTTTTGCTCTCGCTCTACCAACAGCGGCGATACCTCACGTGTGGTTTGAATATCGTTTACATATGTGGGCGCTACTCACGTATGCGTACGTACGCAAGCTTGGCAGGACGGGGCACGTTTTCTGGCTCCTAACTTTTTTAGCTGGCTCCTAGATACCAAGCAAATTCCTCCAATCCCGAGAATGGGGAGTGTCTATACATGTCGGCGCGGGCATTACAAGTATTCAGAATGCAAGCATGTAATGCGCGCTACGCTATAATGCAGGGGGATTAACGGCGGTATGCGGCGGGGCATCATATCTACAGGTATGAGGGACAGGACATGGCTGCAATATGTGGGGGACAGGGCTGCATTTGGGGACACATTTAAAAAAAGGATTTGGTATTCGGTATCGGCGACTACTTGAAAAAAAATTATCGGTACTTGTACTCGGTCCTAAAAAAGTGGTATCGGGACAACCCTAGTTCTTGGTTCCGTTTTGTTTTTAAAGCTACCCTGTTGCTATACCAGATTTTTAGCCAAACTTTGTATGAAAAAAAAAAAAAAAAATTGGAAATGGAAATGTTCCAGAATTGCTGGCAATTATTCCAAACCCCCAAAAGATCAATGTATACCAGATGATAAAAAATGTGCTTAGATACTGCATAGGAAATTAAGTTACCGTATATTATTGCCAATAACAAATAGTACAAAATAAAAACACACTGTACATGAATAATGGGAACCGCAAGAGAATTAGTATTTTAGTGGATGATCCGATCTAATATAACAGGAGAAGTTCCAGATGAGATATAATAAATGTAAGATGCTAAAACCAACAGAGTTTTGGGGTCACTTCTACAATATGTGTTCCTATAGTCACAATTTATAAACATAACAATAGGTACTGGATACACTAAAAGGCTAAAAACACATTAAATGTAAAGTAAAGCAGCAGGGACAAATAGGAAACTATGTCAATTTTCCTGTGACCCATTGGAGATTCCCCTTTCATCTGGTCTGACATATCAAACGGTGCCTCCATTGGGGAGATTACCCCAATAAGTATGAATGTATATATGGCAGGGTCAATAGAGAAAAGCAAGTTATATCTGCCTTAAGCCTATAGCCACATTAGTCCATCTTACTCAATCAGATTGATCAGTTTAGTGTGGCCAGGTGAATTTAAAGTAAGCTCTAATAAGCCGATATAGTAACTGCTCTTTTTTTCCCCTCTAAATAAAGACATCTGTCCCGTAGTGAAGCAATGGCAACCACGGACACTTAAAGAAAATTACTGAATTGAAGTTTCTTCAAAAGAAAAAAAAAAAAAGATGCAAATATATATTTACAAAAAAGGTAATACGAAGATTAGACATGATAGAATTCCGATGACTGTGTCCCTTTCAATAAATGCTTCCAGCTTCTACTCAAAATTTAGTAGCCTTCTTCCCAGAGACATTTCTTGAATTCTTATGAATAAATCTAGCATATATTGTGGTATTTAAGCCACATCTGAATCCAATCATTCAGGTTTCACATCAATCACTCCTGTAATCTGAGCACTGGGATAAAATCATAGTGAGCACTTCAGTATTAGTGCTTTTTAGCCTGACATAATTGACCTTTGACGTACACCTCTCAGATATTATATAGGGCTTTTCTGTGTATTTTTAGAATACAGTTTCCCACTGTTCTTACCTATGATCATAGCTCTGATCCCGAATAGCTGCAAACCACAGAGCCCTCATGAGAACCTTCTCATCTTAGTTTCCACTAAATCAGTACCCCCATAATTATAGCGAGAGAGAAATACAAGAGGACATTTAAAATGTTAAAAAACAGCGGAGATGCATGTCGCCTATATATACACAGAGGGTATAGAAAAGAATCATCTCCCTTTAAAATAATCACATTTTTATGCTTTGCAGTTTGAAATTGAGACAGATGCAGTTTTTGTTTTATGCAACTGTATTTACTCAGTGCAAATTATAACATCCACGTGAAAGATAGAACACCAACATGTCAAAAAAAAAATAGAAAATTTCAAAAACAGAATCACAGAGTTGGAAAAAGGTCACCCCCCTCCTAAAATGATGGTAAACTCAACTCAGGTGTAGCTAATCACCTTCTCAATTGCACACAAAGCCATTGCTTTCACTGTGACACTTTGAAGTTCAGCAGCTTTCCTGGCATGGTAGTGCAACTGAAGCAATCAACTATGGGTGGCAGGACTGTCACAGATTTATGGGATAAATTGTGGACAGGCACAAGTGAGATGCAAAAAAAATTAAAAGCTTTATTGACAAGAACAGTGAGCTGCATGCCCCAGAGTAAAACAAAGTAAATGCCCAGCATATATATATATATATATATATACTGGCCTAAAAAAAAAAATATATATGTGTGTATATATATATATATATATTATATATATATATATATATATATATATATATATATATATATATATATACAGTGCGGAAAATAAGTATTTGAACACCCTGCTATTTTGCAAGTTCTCCCACTTGGAAACCATGGAGGGGTCTGAAATTGTCATCGTAGGTGCATGTCCACTGTAAGAGACATAATCAAAAAAAAAATTCCAGAAATCACAATCATAATTTTTAACTATTTATTTGTATGATACAGCTGCAAAGAAGTATTTGAACACCTGTCTATCAGCTAGAATTCTGACCCTCAAAGACCTGTTAGTCTGCCTTTAAAATGTCCACCTCCACTCCATTTATTATCCTAAATTAGATGCACCTGTTTGAGGTCATAGCTGCATAAAGACACCTGTCCACCCCATACAATCAGTAAGAATCCAACTACTAACATGGCCAAGACCAAAGAGCTGTCCAAAGACACTAGAGACAAAATTGTACACCTCCACAAGGCTGGAAAGGGCTACGGGGAAATTGCCAAGCAGCTTGGTGAAAAAAGGTCCACTGTTGGAGCAATCATTAGAAAATGGAAGAAGCTAAACATGACTGTCAATCTCCCTCGGACTGGGGCTCCATGCAAAATCTCACCTTGTGGGGTCTCAATGATCCTAAGAAAGGTGAGAAATCAGCCCAGGACTACACGGGAGGAGCTGGTCAATGACCTGAAAAGAGCTGGGACCACCGTTTCTAAGGTTACTGTTGGTAATACACTAAGACGTCATGGTTTGAAATCATGCATGGCACGGAAGGTTCCCCTGCTTAAACCAGCACATGTCAAGGCCCGTCTTAAGTTTGCCAATGACCATTTGGATGATCCAGAGAAGTCATGGGAGAAAGTCATGTGGTCAGATGAGACCAAAATAGAACTTTTTGGTCATAATTCCACTAACCGTGTTTGGAGGAAGAAGAATGATGAGTACCATCCCAAGAACACCATCCCTACTGTGAAGCATGGGGGTGGTAGCATCATGCTTTGGGGGTGTTTTTCTGCACATGGGACAGGGCGACTGCACTGTATTAAGGAGAGGATGACCGGGGCCATGTATTGCGAGATTTTGGGCAACAACCTCCTTCCCTCAGTTAGAGCTTTGAAGATGGGTCGAGGCTGGGTCTTCCAACATGACAATGACCCGAAGCACACAGCCAGGATAACCAAGGAGTGGCTCTGTAAGAAGCATATCAAGGTTCTGGCGTGGCCTAGCCAGTCTCCAGACCTAAACCCAATAGAGAATCTTTGGAGGGAGCTCAAACTCTGTGTTTCTCAGCGACAGCCCAGAAACCTGACTCATGTAGAGAAGATCTGTGTGGAGGAGTGGGCCAAAATCCCTCCTCCAGTGTGTGCAAACCTGGTGAAAAACTACAAGAAACGTTTGACCTCTGTAATTGCAAACAAAGGCTACTGTACCAAATATTAACATTGATTTTCTCAGGTGTTCAAATACTTATTTGCAGCTGTGTCATACAAATAAATAGTTAAAAAAAATCATACATTGTGATTTCTGGAATTTTTTTTTTCGATTATGTCTCTCACAGTGGACATGCACCTACGATAACAATTTCAGACCCCTCCATGATTTCCAAGTGGGAGAACTTGCAAAATAGCAGGGTGTTCAAATACTTATTTTATTTTCCGTACTGTATATATATATATATATATATATATATATATATATATATATATATATATATATATATATATATATATATATATATATATATATATATATATATATATATACACATTTAGCTGTATATTTCTTGCTATTATCACAATTTACCACCAAAGAACAACCTAAAATAAATTCTCCTGCTCCTGACGATTGCAGCGATGCCACATTTGTGTGTGCGCATGTGTGTGTGTATAGCCTCACACACACAAATCTGACTTCCGACTGACTTTTCCGTGGATTTTGCTCCGAAGGGTGTTGCCCGTGAACTTGGTATACATACACACTTTTTCAGCTAACAAACACAAATGTAGTGACGCAATAGACGTACTACGTGGTTTTTCTGCCCTTTACCGCCACCCTTTGGGCAACTTCTGCTATTGTTGTCTGAGCTTTAGCATTGGTTCTAAGCATGCATGTTTGTACTCTGGACTTTAGTACACACGATCGTATTAGCCCGATGTAGGACATTTGTTGCAGGAAAGATTGTTCAAAAAAGGAGGACACAGGGGTGGGTTGGAGTGACTGATCACTGCAAGCCCACCCCTGTGTCCTCCTTTTTTGAATGGTACGTTGTACCTTCCTCTTTCAAGCAAAAGAGAAAAATGTAAACAACCAAAGTGTGTAAAAAAAATAAAAAAGAAATCTAAGAAAAATAAAGAAAAAAGATCAAGGTTTGTGTTGGGGTCTGGGTCAAAGGTCATAGTGGGCATAATTTTAAAGTTGGTGTCGGTGTGTTTTAGGCAGAATACTTTTTTTAAAAAGCACTATTGTCTCTGGGCTGTACTACGGGTACAAACGACGACTAAAGGCCCATACACACGATCAGACTTTTTGAGAACAAATGTCAGATGTACCTGTTTCATCGGACAAACTTTTTCATCATAGAAATTTTCGCTGCGAGAACAATCTTTCCTGCAACAAATGTCCTACATCGGGCTAATACGATCGTGTGTACTAAAGTCCAGAGTACAAACATGCATGCTTAGAACCAATGCTAAAGATCAGACAATAGCAGAAGTTGCCCAAAGGGTGGCGGTAAAGAGCAGAAAAACCACGTAGTACGTCTATTGCGTCACTACATTTGTGTTTGTTAGCTGAAAAAGTGTGTATGTATACCAAGTTCACAGACAACACCCTTCGGAGCAAAATCCACGGAAAAGTCAGCCAAATCAGAGGCTATCACAGCGTTAAGATGACCCAAAACTGAAAGTCCCAGGTCTCGATCATTAAAGAGCCCAGTCTATGTGCTGGAAGTGCGTTATATGTGGTCCCATGGAAAAAAAAAAAAAAACTTCCGTTAAGCCGTATATATATGTGTGTGTGGTTGGCAGGAAGGGGTTAAGAAGTACAGTGGATGGTATTTGGCACAACATACTCTCCCTGGATCAGGATGGGGCTCCCAACTGGATAAAGGGGTCAGGAGGAAACTGGTCAGAAAGGCTACCAAGAGGCCTACAGCAACTCTGAAGCAGTTGCAAAAATATTTAACAAAGAGTCCTCATTGAGTGCATGTGACAACAATATCATAAATACTCCATGCATGGGAAGTTTGCAAGAAAAATACCACACCTCAAGGAAGACCACATGCAGTCACATCTGAGCTTTGCCAAAAATGCACCTTGAAGATTCTGATGCCACATAAAAAAAAAAAAAAAGGTCCCGATGCCAAATCTTTTAATTCTCATCTGACCATAACAAACAATATGTCTGTGGAAATACAATACAGCTTACTATCCAAATAACACCAATCCTACAGGAAAGCTTGAGGTAGTAAAAGCCCGTTATGGGCATGTGTCTTTGCAGCAGGGACAGGAGCACTTGTCAAGATAGAAGGAAAAATGGATGGGGCAAAATAGCATCAAATTATTGAGGAAAATATCCTGCCCTCTGCCAGAAAGTTATCAATGGGAAGAAGGTTCATCTTCCAACATGGCAATGACCAGGCCCGGATTTACTCCCTTTGCCGCCCCAAGGCCGGGTCCTTCAATGCCACCCCCACACCATCACATAGGGAAATCCCCAGAGAGCCTCACTTTACATCAGGCTGCCCAGAGAGCCTCTCCCCTACATTAGGGTCCCAGAGAGCCTCTCCCCCTACATTAGGGTCCCAGAGAGCCTCTCCCCCTACATTAGGGTCCCCAGAGAGCCTCTCCCCCTACATTAGGGTCCCCAGAGAGCCTCTCCCCCTACATTAGGGTCCCCAGAGAGCCTCTCCCCCTACATTAGGGTCCCCAGAGAGCCTCTCCCCCTACATTAGGGTCCCCAGAGAGCCTCTCCCCCTACATTAGGGTCCCCAGAGAGCCTCTCCCCCTACATTAGGGTCCCCAGAGAGCCTCTCCCCCTACATTAGGGTCCCCAGAGAGTCCCCCCTTTACACCAGGGTCCCCAGAGAGCCCCCCCCTTTACACCAGGGTCCCCAGAGAGCCCCCCCTTTACACCAGGGTCCCCAGAGAGCCCCCCCCCCTTTACACCAGGGTCCCCAGAGAGCCCCCCCCCTTTACACCAGGGTCCCCAGAGAGCCCCCCCCCTTTACACTAGGGTCCCCAGAGCGCCCCCCCCTTTACACCAGGGTCCCCAGAGAGCCCCCCCCTTTACACCAGGGTCCCCAGAGAGCCCCCCCCCCTTTACACCAGGGTCCCCAGGAGAGCCCCCCCCCTTTACACCAGGGTCCCCCAGAGCCCCTTACACCAGGGTCCCCAGAGAGCCGCCCCCCTTACACCAGGGAGCCCCCCTTACACCAGGGAGCCCCCCTTACACCAGGGAGCCCAGAGAGCCCCCCTCCCTTAAACCAGGGTCCCCAGAGAGCCCCACCCTCTTACATTACTGTCCCCAGAGGCCCCCCTCTTACATCAGGGTCCCCAGAGAGCCTACTCCCCCCTTGCAGAGGTTCCCCTGTACCTGCCAGGTAGAGGTGGGAGGCGGCGATCGGCAGCTCTATGGTGTCCGAAGGCAGAGGGGTCTCCCTGGGGCTTGTAGTTCTACTCCGAATCTATACAGCAGAGAGGGGAGGTGGCACTGACCCGGGCATTAGCGACAGTGTACAAGCAGAGTGAAAGTGAAACCTGCCAGGTCAGAGGCCCCTCCCCTCTTCTCTCCACTATATACACTGACACAGTGTATTACAAGCCAGAGGGGTACCTAAAGCATTTGGCACCTGGGGCGGATCCAATATCTGGCACCCCCCCCCCCACGTTAAAATGTAAACACCCCCTGCATACCTCTGCATCCTTCAATATCTCTTTGTTACTACTGTGTACCCCACTCTCCACAACTGCACCTCTTTACATTACACTGCACCCTGCACCTATGGACCCCTTTACATAACATAGCCCCCTGCACATTACACAGCACCCTGCACCTCTGGTCCCCTTTACATTACACAGCACCCTGCACCAATGGACCCCTTTACATCACATAGCCCCCTGCACTTTTGGACCATTTTACATTACACAGCACCCTGCACCAATGCACCCCTTTACATCACATGGCCCCCTGCACTTCTGGACCCCTTTACATTACACAGCACCCTGCACCAATGGACCCCTTTACATAACACAGCACCCTGCACTTTTGGACCTCTTTACATCACATAGCCCCCTGCACCTCTGGACCCTTTTACACTACCCCCCCCCTCCCTTAGTGAAATACCCCCCACCTCAGTGCAAACCCCCCTCTCTTCAGTGAAAACCCCCCTTAGTGCAAACCTCCCTCTCCTCAGTGCAAACCTCCCTCTCCTCAGTGCAAACCTCCCTTAGTGCAAACACCCCCCCCCCCTTCAGTACAAGCACCCCTCTCCTCAGTAAAAACACCCCCTTAGTGCAAACACCCCGCAGCCCGTGGCTGTGAGGAGGGGATGGATGGTGCCGCGCAACCCCCCTCCTCTCGTGTATCGCGGCCGCGGCGCTAACTGCTGTGCTGCCTGCGGCTGTCAAGTAAGTGACTCCAAGTCTGCGCCGCTGCCGCTGTGTGTCACCGCTTCAGTCACAGGGGGGAGCGCCGGCCTGACACCCCCCGTGTGTGGCACCCAGTGCGGTCCGCCCCCCCCCCACTTAGTACGCCGTTGTTACAAGCCCCAGGGAGATCCCGCCGGCGCCGCCCACACAGGCACCATAGAGTCCCCCTACTCCCGGGCGAAGTCGGCGCAGGGGAGGATTTTTTTTCTCCTCCAGGTAGTAATTGCACGCCGCGCGCCTGTCTTTCAACGCGGCTTAACAGCAAGTGCTGCTACCGCCGCCCGAGGCCTGGCATCGGTGGCCTTGTGGCAAATCCGGCCCTGGCAATGACCCACAGCACACATCAGAAATTACCACACAGTGGTTGTAGAAGAAAAAGGTGAATGTCCCTGAAGAGCCCAGACTAAATCCCATGGAAAATCTGTGGAATGAATTGAAGGCTGCAGTCCACAAACGGTTACCATCCAATTAAACTGAACTTAAGTAGTTCTGCACAGAAGAGTAGACAAATATTGCAAAGTTAGTACAGACAAATCCCAAAAGACTAAATGCTTTAAAGGCTAATTAAAGTGGATGTCACAATATAGAGTATAAGATTTCCTATTATCTGTGCCCAGTCTTGCCACCCAGAGTTAATCCAGCTCTGAGCAATCCTCTTGTATTGTTCAGTGAAATAAAAACAGACTTCCAGATAAAAACCTGTCCAATTTAAAAAGTCCTTACCGCGCCCTTGCTTCGAGTGACAGGTTATTTACATATCTCTCCTGGATGTGATCATAATATGAGGTCACAGTTCATAGACAAGTGACCAGGATGGGTTATGTGGGGGAAGGAGTGGATTTCTTTGTGCATCGCCTCATATTATGATAAACATCTAGGAATGTGCACAAGATATGTAAATAACCTGTCACTCGAAGCAAGTGGGCGGTAAGGACTTTTTAATTTAAGACAGGTTTTTATCTGGAATTCTGTTTTATATTCACTGAACAATAAAAAAAAGAGGATTGCTCGGAGCTGGATTAACTCTGTGTGGCAAGACTGGGCACAGATGATAGGAAATCTGATACTCTATATTGTGACAGCAAAAAAAAATAAAAAAGTTTTGGGTTTACATCCGCTTTAAAGCAAAAAGGTGGTTCAACAAAATACTGACAAGTGGATGATCCTTTTTCCAACTCGGTGCTTCTATTTTTAAATTGTTGTTTTTCCATGGTGTTCTATCTTTTACTTAGCTGTTATAAGTCACACTGCGTAAATACAAGCTGGATAAAACAAAAACTGTGGGGTTATTTACTAAAGGCAAATCCACTTTGCACTTGGAAGTGCAGTCGCTGTAAATCTGAGGGGAAGATCTGAAATGAGGGGGAAGCTCTGCTGGTTTTATCATCCAATCATGTACAAGAAAAAAAATGCTGTTTTTTATTTTCCATGCATGTCCACCTCAGATCTACAGTGACTGCACTTCCAAGTGTAAAGTGGATTTGCCTTTAGTAAATAACCCGGTGTGTCTTCATTTCAGGGAGAAAAGCAACAACATGTGATTATTGTAAAAGGGGGTGATTCTTTTCTATACCTATACAAATAACTGTAGGCAGACTTAAAGCGGAGCTCCAGCCGCAATTTTTTTTTTTTAAAGTCGGCAGCTACTAACAGTGTAGCTGCTGACTTTAAATAAGGACACTTACCTTGTCCTACTTGCCCGCGCTGATGGCCCCCCCGATGCCGGTCCCACGATCGCTCCGGGTCCCGCGCCACCATCCACACAATGGGAAACAGGCAGTGAAGCCGTACGGCTTCACTGCCCATTTCCTACTGCGCCTGCGTGAGTCTCACACTGGCTTGTGAATGGGCGCACTGCTCTCTGAGAACACACACAGTTCCCAGAAAGCAGCGCGCCCCATTCACAAGGAGAAGGACAAGAAGAAAAGGCACTGCGGAGTGGAAGAGGCAGATCACGGACTTCCGCATAGCAACAGGTATTTCGGGTGAGTATTTTTTTTTTTTTCAGGTTTTTTTTATTTAATTTTTTTAAACAATATGGGAAAATGTTGTTTTCCTGGGTGGAGCTCCGCTTTAATATATATAACAACCATGGACTTATTTAGGACATATAAAGTTATATATATATATATATATATATATATATATATATATATATATATATATATATATATATATATACACATACATACATATACATATACACACTGCAACTGACGATTATTTTGGCCGATTATTGCTTAAATTAATAGGATAATAGCCTTAAAAATTTGTTGTTACAAAACACAACACATGCTTTTCTGCAGCTTCTCCATCGAAGAATTTTGAACCAAAAAAAACAAAATAGCACCGTTTTGCGTTAAAAAGTCCTCGCCCTTCCCAAATACGCAGCAGCTGAAAAAAAAATCATGGAAGTAAACGTGTCCCATAGGAAAACATGTAAATGCACAGTAGCGAGTTTCTGCAAAAAAGGTGTGACCCAGGCCTGAGATGTTTAGTAACATAATGGGGTTAAAAAATAAAATAAAAATAAAAAGTACAAAAAGAGCAAATAAGCGTTACTGTAAGGCCGCGTACACACGATCGGACCAAATCGATCGTGTGTACGGCCCATCGGACCGTTGTGCATCGGACCAAAGTTTTAAAACTTGCTTTAAAATCAGTCCGATGAACGCCTGACCATCGGACCAAAACGGTAGTTAGTACGCAAAAGCATCGGACCAAAAACCTGCGCATGCTCAGAATCAAGTCGACACATGCTTGAAAGCATTGAACTTCTTTTTTCAGCACGTCGCTGTGTTCTACGTCACCGCGTTCTGACCCGATCGGATTTTGGACTGATGGTGTGTACGCACATCAGGCCACTTCAGCGGTGACCCGATGAAAACGGTCCGTAGGACCATTGTCATCGGACCGGTCTGATCGTGTGTAGGCGGCCTAAGGGGTTCATTTTTTCACTGTGTGACAGTGAAAGTAATATTTACAGTAGCGATTTGCTTTTTTGTACTATAAAAGGGCTGAAAAATTTTTTTTAACCCCATTATGTTACTGGTTTATATATATATATATATATATATATATATATATATATATATATATATATATATATATATATATATATATATATATATTATACACACATATACATACATATATATATATATATATATATATATATATATATATATATACATATATACACATATACATACATATATACACACACACACTATCATCATGTAGGGCAGGGGCGCCCAACCGCTGGCCCGCGGCGCCCTCCGATGTGGCCCGCCATGTCTTGCTCTGAGATGGTGGGTTGGCAAGCCCAGATCACGGGTTCCCGACCCACCATCTCCGAGCATTAGTGCGAAGAATGGGGTCATGTGCGGTGGCCGCGGCTGGCCTATCCGTGATCGCGGCGGGGCCACGGGGCTGGCCTATCCGTGATCGCGGCGGGGCTGGAGTCCCGCCTCTGCCTCCACCGCATTGTGTACACCGCTGCCTTCACTTCCCTCCGGGCTCCTCCTCCCCTCCGGACTGATGAAAGCTACAAGCTGCAGGTGAGGGGGTGGATACAGTCTGGGGAGAGAGGGAACAGCCAGCCAGAGTTAGAGTCAGTATAAATAAAAAAAATCTGGTGTCAGTATAAGCGTAGTGTAGTGTAGTGTAGTAGGCAGTGCAGTGAAGTGGACACGGTAGTGGGCAGTGCAGTGAGGTGGTCAGTGTGGTGAAGTGTATTGTAGTGGTCAGTGTGGTGAAGTGGACAGTGTGGTGGACAGTGTGGTGTAGTGGGCAGTGCAGTGAGGTGGTCAGTGCAGTGAGGTGGACAGTGCGATGTAGTGGTCAGTGCAGTGAAGTGGACAGTGTAGTGGTCAGTGCGGTGTAGTGGTCAGTGCAGTGAAGTGGACAGTGTAGTGGTCAGTGCGGTGTAGTGGTCAGTGCAGTGAAGTGGACAGTGTAGTGGTCAGTGCAGTGAAGTGGACAGTGTAGTGGTCAGTGCAGTGAAGTGGACAGTGTAGTGGTCAGTGCAGTGAAGTGGACAGTGTAGTGGTCAGTGCAGTGAAGTGGACAGTGTAGTGGTCAGTGCAGTGAAGTGGACAGTGTAGTGGTCAGTGCAGTGAAGTGGATAGTGCAGTGAAGTGGACAGTGTAGTGGTCAGTGCAGTGTAGTGGACAGTGTAGTTGTCAGTGCAGTGTAGTGGCCAGTGCAGTGTAGTGGCCAGTGCAGTGTAGTGGTCAGTGCAGTGAAGTGGACAGTGTAGTGGTCAGTGCAGTGAAGTGGACAGTATAGTGGTCAGTGCAGTATAGTGGTCAGTGCAGTATAGTGGTCAGTGCAGTATAGTGGTCAGTGCAGTATAGTGGTCAGTGCAGTATAGTGGTCAGTGCAGTATAGTGGTCAGTGCAGTATAGTGGTCAGTGCAGTATAGTGGTCAGTGCAGTATAGTGGTCAGTGCAGTATAGTGGTCAGTGCAGTATAGTGGTCAGTGCAGTATAGTGGTCAGTGCAGTATAGTGGTCAGTGCAGTATAGTGGTCAGTGCAGTATAGTGGTCAGTGCAGTATAGTGGTCAGTGTAGTGAAGTGGACAGTGTAGTGAAGTGGACAGTGTAGTGAAGTGGACAGTGTAGTGGTCAGTGCAGTGAAGTGGACAGTGTAGTGGTCAGTGCAGTGAAGTGGACAGTGTAGTGGTCAGTGCAGTGTAGTGGTCAGTGCAGTGAAGTGGACAGTGTAGTGGTCAGTGCAGTGAAGTGGACAGTGTAGTGGTCAGTGCAGTGAAGTGGACAGTGTAGTGGTCAGTGCAGTGAAGTGGACAGTGTAGTGGTCAGTGCAGTGAAGTGGACAGTGTAGTGGTCAGTGCAGTGAAGTGGACAGTGTAGTGGTCAGTGCAGTGAAGTGGACAGTGCAGTGAAGTGGACAGTGCAGTGAAGTGGACAGTGCAGGTTAGTGGTCAGTGCAGTATAGTGGTCAGTGCAGTATAGTGGTCAGTGCAGTATAGTGGTCAGTGCAGTATAGTGGTCAGTGCAGTATAGTGGTCAGTGCAGTATAGTGGTCAGTGCAGTATAGTGGTCAGTGCAGTATAGTGGTCAGTGCAGTATAGTGGTCAGTGCAGTATAGTGGTCAGTGCAGTATAGTGGTCAGTGCAGTATAGTGGTCAGTGCAGTATAGTGGTCAGTGCAGTATAGTGGTCAGTGCAGTATAGTGGTCAGTGCAGTATAGTGGTCAGTGCAGTATAGTGGTCAGTGCAGTATAGTGGTCAGTGCAGTATAGTGGTCAGTGCAGTATAGTGGTCAGTGCAGTATAGTGGTCAGTGCAATGTAGATGACAGTGCAGTGGTCAGTGCAGTATAGTGGTCAGTGCAATGTAGGTGACAGTGTAGTGGTCAGTGCAGTGGTCAGTGTAGTGTAGTGGTCAGTGCAATGTAGGTGACAGTGTAGTGGTCAGTGCAGTATAGTGGTCAGTGCAATGTAGGTTGCAGTATAGTGGTCAGTGCAGTATAGTGGTCAGTGCAGTATAGTGGTCAGTGCAGTATAGTGGTCAGTGCAGTATAGTGGTCAGTGCAGTATAGTGGTCAGTGCAGTATAGTGGTCAGTGCAGTATAGTGGTCAGTGCAGTATAGTGGTCAGTGCAGTATAGTGGTCAGTGCAGTATAGTGGTCAGTGCAGTATAGTGGTCAGTGCAATGTAGGTGACAGTGTAGTGGTCAGTGCAGTGTAGTGGTCATTGCAATGGTCAGTGAAGTGCAGTGGTCATTGCAATGTAGGTGACAGTGTAGTGGTCAGTGTAGGAATCAGGTAGTGTAGTGGTCAGGATAGTGGACAGTTAGGTCAGTGTAGTGGCAAGTATAGGAAGCAGGTAGGTTAGTGTAGTGGTCAGGTAGGTCAATGTAGAAATCAAGTAGGTTAGTGCAGTGGTCAGGTAGGTCAGTGTAGGAATCAGGCTGGTCAGTACCATTGTAGGAAGGGAAGGGACTCCACAGGTTAGGGGGCGCAAATTACTTGCCTTGCCCGGGAGCCGACAACCCACACTATGCCACCGACGCTCATTGTGGCCCGCGACTGGTTAGTAAGTCGATAAAGTGGCCCTCACTCCTCAAAAGGTTGGGCACCCCTGATGTAGGGGATTACATAAATTAAAGTAGAATTCCAGCCCAACACCAAAATGTATAACTGCCTATTTTAAGTCCACCCCCAACACCCCCCCCCCCCCTTTGCTACCTATGCTGCCTACCCTGTGTATACTTGCCTATTCCTAGTCTGGTTAAGCGATACTTGTGTCAGGGAAGGGGTTAACACTAGGGGGCGAGGAAGGGATTAAATGTGTATCCTGGGTGTGTTCTAACTGTGTGTGGAGGGGGACTGACTGGGGGAGGTGACTGATGCTGTGTCCCTATGTACAAGGGGCACAGCATCTGTCTCCTCTCCCTGACAGTACGTGGAGCTCTGTGTTTACACACAGAGCTCCACGTCCCTGCTCTGTCATTGACGATCGCGGGTACCTAGCGGACATCGCGGCCCCCAGGCACGCGGATCGGCATCTCGGGGACGCGCCGGCGCGCGCCCCCAGTGGCCGAAGGACATCAAAAGACGTCCTCCCGGATTTATAGAGCCACCTTGAGGCCGTCTTTTGACTATGGCCCGAGGCTCAAGCAGATAACAGACGATTTAGGAACACATCAGCAGTTCCACAAGCTCTTTACCCTATTGGGGAGTGTTAAGATTGAGCGTTACAACGTTGAATTTGAAAACCGTAAAAGGTTTGTGAGCAAAGGGCTAAAATGGGCTCAGAATTTGGCATGAACGTCTACACACATTAACAGGCACACCCCATAAACCTCTGAACTTATCTCCTTCCAAGGAGCTCTACAGAAACTCCTAGGATTGAACTTTGTTTGGCCTGTGACTCTAGTCTCTTGCATATGAAGCTCTTGACTGAACTTGTAGTGGCGTTGGAACCTTTCAAACAGGGAGGCGTTTGTGATGTTTATGTAAAGTAGACATTTACCTGCTAAAGAGTTACATCTTTTCAGCTTTTTTCTGATTTTGTTAATGGTACTAGGAAGAATCTTTTCTATTTTCCTAACGGGAAGACTTACATTACAGACTTTATATATTTTCTAATTTTGGCTTTTAGAATTTTCTTGCTTCCTCGCACTAATCAGAGTTGAGGCAAGGTAGGGGGAGGGTTCACAAAATGAGAAAAAAACATATTAGATCAAATGATAAATGTAACCGCTGATGCATTTGCAAAAATCTCTTTGGAGCTTGTACAGATATGTAGGGTAGCATTGCAGAATACAGTAGCAGAGAATTATTTGCCCTCTGCGCTAGGAGGTATGCAATTTGCATGGCGGTGAATGATGTACTCACTTTTCAGGTTTTGTAGCATCACTGCTCGGTCTCTCCACCTTGCTCACTCAGAGAATGCATTTCATTTATTAAAAAAATTTAAAAAGGCAAAGCATTCTCTGAAAGGCACCAGTGCTGAGCAGCAGATCTTCTGCATTCAGCAAGTAGATGTCCCGGAACATCAGCCAAGTATTGTATACGTATAGTTATTTTGGTCCAAGCTGGACCAAGTCAACTATGCATTAAAAAAATCTATAACCTGATATTCTTCTTTAAATGGTAGTATTCAGTGCTTATATGACAACATTGAGATCTTTAAATAAAAACAGATTCCCTTCCTAGAATGTCGTATTGCAGAAAGAGGTTACCGTATATACTCGAGTATAAGCCGAGATTTTCAGCACTTTTTTTTGTGCTGAAAATGCCTACCTCGGCTTATACTGGAGTCATCGCTGCACTGTCCCCATCTGCAGGCTTCTTATCGCCAGTGCTGCAATATATTTAGTCTACTCGGCAGCTGTGCATTGTACCAAAGCCCCGCCTCCTCCTCGTCCACAATAGGCTGAACACTGACTTACTGCTGGAAACTGAGTCAGTGTTCAGTCACGGACGAGGACAAGGAGGAGGCAGGGCTTTGGTACTCTGCATGGCCTCCCATCAAACCGGAGTATATCACAGCGCTGGAAATAAGGCCATAGATGGGAACAACACCGGGAGATAATAAGGCCACAGATGGGGACAACACCTGCACAACAGCAGACGCTGATCAGGTACTTGAGAGTGAGGCCGAGGCATGCAGATGGACACAGTGAGGGAGGCCGAGGCATGCAGATGGACACAGTGAGGGAGGCTGCAAATAAGCATTGTTGACCCTCTTTTCCACTTACAGTAGCTGCTGCATTCTCATCCTAGGCTTATACTCGAATGAATGAATGAATGAATGAAAAACTTATATAGGGCGGCACATGCAAACTAAATCGCATCTGGGCGCTTGTTGTTCCTGTCTCTCGAGTCTATAAATATTCAATTTTTTTGTGGTAAAAGTAGGTGCCTCGGCTTATACTCAAGTATATACAGTATTTAAAAATGTCCTTGGAATAGCTTGTTGTGCGATCTGTTGAAGAGACAGCCACCTAATATTCTACAGCAAGAGGCTAGGCAGAGATAAAGCTGATAAGATGCTCCAGAAATAATTAATCTATCTTGTTCTTCTTAAAGGATAAGTTCACCTTTGGAAATATGTTACATGTTCCACCCTTATTTAAAGGTGGAACATGTAACATGTTCCAGCAGCTGTAGCCTCTCCCAGTGACAGTGTGCATGGGATCTTCTCCCCGTGTCGGCAGCCACGCCTTTCAATCACAGTTTCCTGTGAATGCACGAACTACAACTGTCAGCCATTGTGGCTGATGGTTTGTAGTTCTGAACGGTTGCTGCACAAGCTCTGCAGCTTGCAAACAGTCACCCCGTATAGGAGGTATGAGCTGAAAGTTGCAGGGCTTCTCTGCAAGAGTTTAGCATTGCATCCCTGATACACTGATCAATGCAATGCTTTCCAGGCTCCTTAGGGACAAAATTTGTGCATTTATCATTATTTCCCCCAAAAGGTGAACTTATTCTTTAATGTGTTGACTGTGCAATTTTTTGAGCAAATTTGTTAACATGCAAATGTTTGTGTTTTTTGGAGGGCCTAGCTGTCAACTGTTCACCAGAAAGGGATGCTTTTAGGCTCCAATCCTGAAAATGTTGGGTCTTGGCACACAAGATTACATTATCTGACATTCATTTGTTAAATATTTTTGATTTAAAAAGGGGTTGTAAAGGTAAAAAAAAAAAAAAGCCTTGCATTGCTATGTGGAGTTACATACAGAACAGGAAGTGAGGATTTCTCAGAAGAAATAAGGACATTTTAAAAGCAAATTTGAATGATGAGGTAAGTGAAGGAGGACTGCACCAAGGTAAAGGAAGCCATTTAGGAAAACATTTTATTTTTACCTTTACAACCCTTTTAAAAACGTACTATCACTATATTATCACTTCCTAGTTTTTGAGGCACTTGATAAAGGAGCGCGCAGGTCTTCTATTCACCTAGCGCTGGCTCTGAAACGCGTTGTGTCCCTTTTTGGCCACCGTCCCAGTGACATCACGGACCAGCGGCGCGGCGGATCAGCTGAGAATATAACATCTACATATGGACTTTGCAGTCGGCCCCTCTATGGTTAAAGAACGCCTGACGCTCCTCCATTGAACAGCTTTTCCAGCCTCCCACATTGTTTCCGGACTGCACTGAAGCCCTTGACACTAGCATCTCAGACTGCATCAGAGTGCCCCTAGATGTAAGTGTTGGAATACTTTTGCTGTTGTTGAATTAAATTAGATTACTCAGCGGCGCTTTCTTGTTTCTGTTTTTTCTCTTGTATGATTTGAGCTGACTTCGCTCCTGGAGAGAGCAGCCCTGAATATCCACAATTACCCCTACATTGGTATTGTCACGATCAAGTTCCCCTCTTGGACTCACACCCAATGGACTAGACTTTTATATTTATACTTATTCTTATGTGGATTCTATTTACATGGTCACTCAGAGCGCTGTAATCCTGTGCTAATTTAGTTTTTGAGGCACTGGTGGCATAACCAGGGCCACACAGATGCATCCTGGAAAGTTCCCGTCTCATGTTGCAGAAAAAGGACCCAGAGTTCCAGGCATAGACCCAGGAAGTAAAGGGAGATCAATCGATCTGCTCTTAGTAAAAATTGTCAGCGAGAGGAACGGGGAGGAAAAGAAAAATTAGGTATGTAAAAAGGTAAACCATCTGCAAGTATCTGTTGTCTGCCATTACCAAGCATTTCTAAAAGGTGCCATTTGTTGCAATTTTTATTACGTTATATTGGGCGAGATTCCTCTTTAATCCCTCTACTTTCACTATTTAACTCTTATCTCCTATATAAACTTTCTAAACAATTCACTGTGGACAGAGGTTGTTTTCCTTATCACAAGGCAGGCTTACATGTATATAAAAAAGGATGATAACTCCAAGGTTAATGACGTAATAAAAAAATGGAATTCATACAAATAAAAGTGCAGTTTATAAGTTGTTGGTGCTTTTTATTGATTCATAAATAATAAGATAATGTTAGAAAAATCAGATTCTGCCCACAGGAACCAGGATTTTTTTTTCTATTTATGTTTTTATCTAAAAGCTCCTGTATGACAGTGTAAGAGTCGGTTCACACTGGGGCGACTTGGGATCCGACTTGAAGTCGTCTCAAGTCGTCCCAAGTCGTGCTGTCCAGGAAAGCAATGTCAGTGAATGGGAGTGGTGTTAATACACACTACTCATGTCGCTCCGACTTCAGAAGAGGTTCCTGTACTACTTCAATCAGAAATCTAGGCGATTTGTACCCATTGATTTCAATGGAAGTCGTTTCCAAGTCTGATCACTGTTTTAATTGAAGCGACCTTTCAGCAAGATAACATACATTTCTCAGGCAAACCCCTCCCTCCCCCTCCCTCTCCCAGAGCTGATTGTTGTTTTATTGGCCACTGGAATGTCTCCTGACCTGAAAAGGACTTCAAGTTGTGTTGTAAATCGCCCCAGATCGCCCTGTGGTTCATGCTCAAATCGTGTTGAAGTTGCTTCTGAAAATTGTGCTGGAAGACGTGTCGCCCCAGTGTGAACCGACTCTTAGCAGCTGCCCAAGATGTTACTATTATGATGCACAAGACTCGAAAAAGAAAACAAAAAGGATTTCCTTTACCTTCCCTGACTGAGCCAAGCCGTCCTAAATTTGTATCTCACACACTCTCCCTGCCAGACACTGCGACCCACAGTAGGAGGGTTTCAGAAACAGTCAGTTCTTCCAATCTATAAGGCAGTGGGCAGGGCTAGGCATGTCAGCTGATTACCAAAAGGGACAAGCGTACAAATCAGCAGTGACAAGCAACAGTGACTGGTAGCCACACTCCCTGCAACATCTTCTCATCCCACAGTAGTGCAAGCGGGCACAGTCTAAATGAGAGTTCTGCGATCCACCAACCAAAATCTGGTCAAGGTACCCAAACCCAGATACAAGTCCAAAGGAGAAAGAAGGTTTGCATTCCAAGGTCCCAGACTATGGAACGCTTTACCAACCAGCATTCGGTTGGAGGAAAACCACCTGACCTTCAGAAGACAGATTAAAACTCATCTCTTCTGATGTCAAGAGAGACAGGAACAACGAGCGCCCAGAGGCGATTTAGTTTGCATGTGCCGCGCTATATAAGTTTTTCATTCATGCAACTGTGCTCTGAATATACAGTGCCTTGCGGAAGTATTCAGCCCCCTTGAACTTTGCGACATTTTGCCACATTTCAGGCTTCAAAACAAAGATATAAAACTGTACTTTTGGGTGAAGAATCAACAACAAGTGGGACACAATCATGAAGTGGAACAAAATGTATTGGATATTTCAAACTTTAATAAAAAACTGAAAAATTGGGCGTGCAAAATTATTCAGCTCCCTTACTTTCAGTGCAGCAAGCTCTCTCCAGAAGTTCAGCGAGGATCTCTGAATGATCCAATGTTGACCTAAATCACTAATGATGATAAATAGAATCCACCTGTGTGTAATCAAGTCTCCGTATAAATGCGCCTGCACTGTGATAGTCTCAGAGGTCCGTTTAACCACTTCCCGCCCGGCCAATAGCAGATTTACGGCCGGGAAGTGGTTATGAAATCGTGACTAGCCGTTCTCAAACGTCTAGCACGATTTCAATGCCGCGCGTGCCCGTGGGGGCGCGCAGCGCGGCGATCGGTGATGCGGGGTGTCAGTCTGACACCCTGCACCTCCGATCTCGGTAACGAGTCTCCGGCGGAGCCTCGTTACCACGTGATCAGCCGTGTCCAATCACGGCTGATCACGATGTAAACAGGAAGACCCGCCGACGGCTCTTCCTCACTCGCGTCTGACAGACGCGAGTACAGGAGAGCCGATCAGCGGCTCTGACAGGGGGGGTTCGCGCTGATTGTTTATCAGCGCAGCCCCCTCTCGGATCGCCACACGGACCACCAGGGAGTGCTCACACTAGACCATCAGGGTACAAAAAAAGGGGCAGTAAAAAAAAAATGCCAATCAGTGCCCACACATGGGCACTGATTGGCAAGATTGATCCATCAGTGCCACCCCTCAGTGATCATCAGTGCCACCCCAGTGTCTGTCAGTGCCAATCCATGCCCAGTGCCCACCTATCAGTGCCCACCTGTGCCACCTATCAGTGCCCACCTGTGCAGACTATGAGTGCCCATCTGTGCAGACTATGAGTGCCCATCAGTGCCACCTCATATGTGCCCATCAGTGCCACCTCATATGTGCCCATCAGTGCCACCTCATATGTGCCCATCAGTGCCACCTCATCGGTGCCCGTAATTGAAAGAGAAAACATACTCATTTACAAAAAAAATTAACAGAAAAAAATAAAAACTATTTTTTTTTCAAAATCTTCGCTCTATTTTTAGTTGTTGCGCAAAAAAAAAAAAAAAAAAAAAAAAAAAAAAAAAAAAAATCGCAGAGGTGATCAAATACCACCAAAAGAAAGCTCTATTTGTGGGGAAAAATGACGCCAATTTTGTTTGGGTGCAGTGTAGCATGACCGCGCAATTGTCATTCAAATTGCTACAGTGCTGAAAGCTGAAAATTGGCTTGGGCGGGAAGGTGCGTAAGTGCCTGGTATGGAAGTGGTTAAAGCACAGAGAGCATCATAAAGAACAAGGAACACACCAGGCAGGTCCGAGATACTGTTGTGGAGAAGTTTAAAGCCAGATTTGGATACAAAAAGATTTCCCAAGCTTTAAACATCCCAAGGAGCACTGTGCAAGTGATAATATTGAAATGGGAGTATCAGACCACTGCAAATCTACGAAGACCTGGCCGTCCCTCTAAACTTTCAGCTCATACAAGGAGAAGACTGATCAGACTTGCAGCCAAGAGGCCCATGATCACTCTGGGTGAACTGCAGAGATCTACAGCTAAGGTGGGAGAATCTGTCCATAGGACAACAATCGGTCGTATACTGCACAAATCTGGCCTTTATGGAAGAGTGGCAAGAAGAAAGTAATTTCCTAAAGATATCCATAAAAAAGTGTTTTTTAAATTTTGCCACAAGCCACCCGGGAGACGCACCAAACATGTGGAAGAAGGTGCTCTGGTCAGATGAAACCAAAATCATATTTTTTGGCAACAATGCAAAACGTTATGTTTGGCGTAAAAGCAACACAGCTCATCACCCTGAACACACCATCCCCACTGTCAAACATGGTGGTGGCAGCATCATGGTTTGGGCCTGCTTTTCTTCAGCAGGGACAGGAAAGATGGTTAAAATTGATGGGAAGATGGATGGAGCCAAATACAGGACCATTCTGGAAGAAAACCTGATGGAATCTGCAAAAGACCTGAGACTAGGACGAAGATTTTCTCTTCCAACAAGACAATGATCCAAAACAAAAGCAAAATCTACAATGGAATGGTTCACAAATAAACATACAGTGCGGAAAATAAGTATTTGAACACCCTACTATTTTGCAAGTTCTCCCACTTGGAAATCATGGAGGGGTCTGAAATTGTCATCGTAGGTGCATGTCCACTGTGAGAGACATAATCCAAAAAAAAAAATTCCAGAAATCACAATTTATGATTTTTTAACTATTTATTTGTATGATACAGCTGCAAAGAAGTACTTGAACACCTGTCTATCAGCTAGAATTCTGACCCTCAAAGACCTGTTAGTCTGCCTTTAAAATGTCCACCTCCACTCCATTTATTATCCTAAATTAGATGCACCTGTTTGAGGTCATTAGCTGCATAAAGACACCTGTCCACCCCATACAATCAGTAAGAATCCAACTACTAACATGGCCAAGACTAAAGAGCTGTCCAAAGACACTAGAGACAAAATTGTACACCTCCACAAGGCTGGAAAGGGCTACGGGGAAGCCTGAAATGTGGCAAAAGGTCACAAAGTTCAAGGGGGCCGAAATACTTTCGCAAGGTAGGTAGGACAGTTCTCTTGCCACAGCATTGCAGGCAGCTATAGTAGGTGGACTTCACTGGCAGGATCAACAGGTAATGGCGGAACATCTTTTTTTGCTTTCCTTGGTACCTCCCTACCCCTTTCACCAAAATGTGAACGCCGATTTATTTTTTCCCGACCAGGGTGCAGTACATAGCTTCCATAGTACAAAACATCATCCTTCCCTAGTACTCTTCTAGTAACAAGAATGCGTTTGCTGTCTCTACTGGACATTTTTGTATTAATGGAACTGACACATGCAGCTCTTAAATACACAGTTAAATTGGAAATTCTAAATTCTCAATATTAAATTTAGCATTAAAGAAGCAAAATATCACCATTTTACGTTTTTAGTTAAAACGATTAATCAAAAATACATAACATTAAAGCTGATTAGAGTTACAGTTTACCATCCCCATTTCACCACAGTTTTTCACGCCACTATTTAAATCGGCATAGATTTACTCACCCTTGCCACAGCAAATCGTCATTAGCCAGGTCTTGCCATACGCATGATGCCAAACACAGGTCAGTGGCATTAAGATAGGATAAAATAGTAAGGCTTAGCTCTGGTGGCATCCTTTCAAGATTTATAAATCCATGATCATCCTTTGCTTTTCTAGCTTTCAGCAGATGGTAAAGGTCTATGCCACTCTGGGCATTTCTTCGATTGTTTATATTGTTGTCATTATCATTAGACAGGTAGCTGTGATCTAGATATCCTTGCTGAAACTGGTGGTTTCTTGCAACTCTCCAAAGCCCTTGACCCATCTGTGAACCCTAGTAGACAAAACATAAGCAATATTAGAACAAAATAATTACACTGGAATTCCTTGCCACCATCTCATTTTATGGGAATGTCTGGGCCTTTGAGAATGCAGGAAAGCGATCCTAAATTCTGCTCAGTGAAGGCTCTCTGCTGTCTAATTGAGCACATCTCTGATGATCGAAAAAATATCCATGACTCTTCATTCTAGGACTTTCACGGTTTGTAGAGAGATGAGGATCAGAGAGAGGGAAGCAACGTGGCACAGAATGGGCAGCAAGACAAGTTGGGTAGCCAACACAGAGGCACTGCAGGAGCTCAGATCAATCTGACTGTAAAGGGTTATGGGGAGTTTATATAAAACCCAGAGAAAAAGTAAGTTGTGTGGAATTTAAAGGTCTTCAACAAACTAGCTATTAACAAAGCCTGGCTCCAGGACTCGACTCTCCAGCTGCCCTTTCTCCTGTGGTGGCCTCCTCTGGACTTGCTCACCCAGATCCAGTGGACAAAAAGGAGGATGGGTTTAAATACTCCTTTCACCACAAAGAACCTTCAAGGTTCTTCCTACACCTCCCTCTTTGTCCCTCTGCTCTTTGGACGTGCACAGTATTAGTAATTTTTCTCTGGTTTGCAGCTTCCTGGCTCATTGTCACTTTTTCTTAATTACTTCTATGCATGGCTACCGTACGTTCTCTCCTCTGAAGTACCTGCCATCATCCTCGGTGACTAACATTCCAGTCAATGTTAACACCTCAGCCACTTCATCTACTCAACCTAACCTCCTTTAACATGATCGACATAATCCACCATTCACTCTAATGGCAACATCCTCGACCTTGTATTCTTCCACCTCTGCACTCCCTGCAACTTCTCCAACATCCCTTGTCACCTCTAAAAACATAACCTTAGCAGTTTTAGTTTCACACTCTCCCCGTCTCCACCCTCCCATGCCTTCAACCAGCAAAGAGTTACCCGTAGAAACCTCCGCCACCCTCAACCCTTCCCATCTTCACTCTACTACCGACTGCCTTTATGCCAAATTTGCACCCCTGTCCTGCCTACAACTTACTGTAATCCTCAGTGGACACACTTGCTCCCCTCTGTACACGCAGAACCAGGCCTAACCTCCTGGCAAACAGATGACACTAGAAGCTTCAAGAGAAGCAGCAGTGCTCTTGAGAGAGCGTGGTGTAAAACATAATCCCTGCATGACTTCATCTATAAATCTGCTCTTCTCAAATACAACTCCTGCCTTCACGCTGCTAAACAGACCTATTACACCACTCATCAAAACCCTTGCATCCAATCCCTGTCAACTGTCTTCACCCACTACTGCCTCCACCTCCTAAATTATAGAAAGATTGCCAAAACAAGGATTGACACAATTCATGATAAGATCTCCACTATCCAGCTTTCTTATTCAACCAGCATACCAAGTCCAACACTACACTCAATACTTCCCTCCTTTGACCCCATTACTACAGAGGAATTTGCCAAATGAATTTCCAAGGCCCACCTCACCATGTGCCCCCTTACAATTACTACAGCCCCCTTCCATCTCTAGCCTAAACTCTCTAATTAACATCTTCAATCTCTCCTCTGGCACCTTTCCCTCCCCGCTCAAACATGTACTGGTTACCCCATCCTTAAAATCCTCATTGGACCACACCCGTTAACTTAAGACCCATCTCCCTGCTCCCATTTGCCTCCAAGCTTCTTGAATGCCTTGTCCACAACTGTATTAGTTGCTACCTTTGACAACAACTAATAATTTTTATTTACTTAAAGTGGATGTCAACCCACTCTCATCAATTATAAAGTACTGCCATAGTTCTGATCTATAAGGCTATACATGCCTCCTGCATGTATCCTTACTTGTCAAATGTGTCACGTTTATCAGTTAGAAGCCCCCAAAAACAGCAGAATCAGTGGGTGGGTCTGTTATCAGCGCTTGGTGGGCAGAGTCATGATGTCAGCAGACTCCCTGCCCACCTCTACACTCCCCTCGGCCAGAGCGTGCACAGAGAGACCAAGCACATTCATGGTAAAAACAGAGCGAGCTCACGGCCCCCTGTCATTTCTCTGTACACATCTCAAGTGACAGTCTGGGGTGATCGGTGCGACGGAGGGTAAGCTGTGAGCACCGATCCTCCCTGCATGGCTTTTCATCATCTGCTTCTCTCCCTCCCGCGGCTTTCACCTGAAAAAAATTATTGGTGTTTACAGCTGACCCCCCCCCCCCCCCCACCGATCATCCCCGACTGTCCTACTTCAGCGCCGTGTCCTCCTACGCCCCCCCTCCCCCTCTCTGTGTCCTAGCTGTGTCTTCTTCCTCTTTCGCCGCCCCCCCCCCCCCCCCCCCCTCGTCCTGATCTGTATGTTCACAAAAAAATGTGGGTTTACATCCACTTTAATTTTAATTTAAAGCAGCACTGAGAATGTATTATGACTATACCGCCACTTTATAAATTCTATCCCCCCTTACCCTCTCCCCCAACAATTTGATACACATGAGCTCCACAATGTAAAAAAATAGAAACCTTTGCCAAAACTAAACAATACGTTACGACTTATGTTGTTATTTTTACAAACTTTAGGGCATTCTGAAGCATGAAATGCATGTTTCTCTTGGATGTAGAGCTATAGACATTTTTTTCCACACAATTAGTGTAGGGCTCTACTCTTGCATCTTCCCATCTCCTGGATGACATACGGACCGTGCCATAATTCTTTCTGCATATGCATAGGCAATGGCAAGCTTTCTATAGGTGACAAGTGTATGTTGCATAGACTTTAGACCCATTTCTGTAGCGGCAGAGTATAGACTTTAAGCTTTTGATTTAAAATAAAGGAGATCAGATAGATACAAAAGATAAAGGCCAATTAATAGTAATAATATTGTAGTAGGCAAGCTGCATATAAGGTTACAATATAAATCTTTATTCTCTTATATTTTACCGGGAGCCGATACATCACATCACAGGCTAGACTTGCTCTTTTCTCATATTCATACGTCCACAGCAAATACTAAACACATTACTTCTGTTTGTCTAATTATTCTAGTCCATCTCCTAACAAATGTGTGAAATGCAGATGAAATTTAAACAAAAAGTCAAAATCCCTCTAACCCGTCTACAATATAAAGGAGCTGCATTAGCCTTTCATTCATGTGAAATGTTTATATGGGTAGACACAGTTTGACTGAAGGCTTACTAAAAATAGATCATAGGCAATCTGATCTAAAGAAAGCCAGCCAAGGCCACTAACACTGAGGTTCTGAAGAAGTGAGACGTTGTGCAGACCTCGCTGTCCTATACATTTGTGACAGCCCAGGGAGGTGAAATGAGGTAGTGGCTGTTTACATTTCAACAAGAGTACAATGCTGTTTAGATGGCAGAAGAAAAAAGGTACAGTAAACAAAATAGACAGACATCACGAACAAAAAATTGAACTAGACTGAAAGCTAATTTTTAAAATGAGGTTTACAAAAATATTCCACATCACAGCAGAGGCGGAGGAGTGGAATTCTGAAAGCACGGTCACCCTAAGAAAATGTAGAGAAATCACTAGGAGTCCTATTACCTTCCCCAAAGATCACATAACATCCACTTGAAGTCACAGCACAATGTTTGGATGGATTGTAGTCCATCTCCATCTGGCCGCAGTCAATGTTTTCATCTGACTCCATTTTTTTTAGATCCAAGATTGTAGTGCCAACACCTATGCACCAGTACAGAGTCGTGATCGGAAGACTTATACTGGCCAAAAACAACTTGAATTTGGGCCAATTCAGTAGAAAATATGATCCATGTGTGGCCAGCATAGGTCTCCAAATCCCTACAAGAGAGCCTTTCACACGGGCGGATTGCATCCTGATGAGCAAGGCGGATGTCAGGTCTGTGCCCGCTCAGATTACATAGAGTGGATATGGACAGGCTCCACTGTCCGTTTACACCAGGCTGCCTCCAATCTAGTCCACCAAAATGGAAAAGGTCAGTCCTCATTCATTGCCTTTAGGGGGCCTGATCAGACCAAGCGGTTGCCGCCCCCCCCTCAAAGAGGAACCCCCTGGCTGCCACTGCCCCAGCTATGTGCCAACCCCATGTGTGTATTGCAAAACAGGTGATGCACACTTACTTCAAACCGCAATCAGTAGTGTAGCTCCACAGCCCCTTAGTGTATGTTCATGCTCTCTTTTAGTGGTTTCCCCTCACTGGCCGGTTAGGATGTCCCTCATTCTAGGCTCTGTTAAAAAAAAAAAAAAAATTATTATAATTATACACATATATCTTGCAATAAGGGACTAAACCCTCACTTTGAAGAGATAGCCTAGTATTGCCTACTGTATCTCTTGTGTACAATCTTACCAAAAAATAAAAAGTTTTATTTTACAAAAAGGTGGAGTCATCTGAAGAAGAATACCAGGCATCGGATATTTTTACATTGGTCCAACTTGGGCAATGTCGGACATCACCGTCCCGCTTCTTCACCTTGTGTAACCAGAAAAGGCTTTGCATGCTTTAAGATGATGCAAAACATTGTCTGGACGGTGCCCTTACTGAGCGGCTAATGTCCTATGTTCACAATACATAAAGCCGGTCAATCAGCATAGGACCAGAAAGCAAGGGGACATACTTTAGCGATTTCAAGGGCCATCGGCCAGGTATAGTATATACAAATTTACATGGTCCAAGCTGGACCAATAAAATATGTAACACAATACCATGCCTGGAATTCTTTATAGGCAAGTGTTAGCCACTGCAACCCAGCAGACACCCTGCCCTGCAGTACCTCTGCCTCTACTACAGAACCTTCTGGCCTGCTATAGTGGATTTTGGTAGGCAGGGGGATGATTTGGTAAAACCTTTGTCAGGTATTACTGTCTATGTTCCTATTTTGGAGCTTTCAACGTATCATAAAGGGAAATCTCTCTAACATAAAAGTAATAACAGCCATTTCAGTATAATGGTGAATGGTTTGAATATACAGTATGCCCGATTCTTATCAGGGTTTGAGTCTCTGTTCTGGTGACAAACTTTTCCTAATTTCTTGCTCTGCTGTCACAGAAAACAGAGATGAAATGTCCCCAGTTGGGTCACAGACAACAATAAAGTCTGTCATAAATTCCAACTCTTCCACATCCCATTCAAACAAAAGTTATTTCTTTAATTTCTGGGGTTGGGCGTTCTGGTTAAGTCCTATAGCAAAGGTGACCAGGTTTTTAAAATAAAATCCGGGGACGTATTTTTTTATTAGTAATGGCGACAATCGGCGACTCCATTCCCTGTCGCCGCGTGCCCCACAGTCTGTCAAGTCTTAATCTCTAGACCCCCGGCTACTACTGGGTGGGGAGCTAAGATAATTCCGCCAGGGAAGGCAAGGAGATAAGCAGGCAGGCGGGTGAGCCAGGGCAGAAGAACATGCGGTCGGAGCTGAATGGGCGTGCACCTGAAACTAAAGAAATATTCCCTCCGCTCAGAAAGGGGTACAGGTAATGGACAAAATACACCCCCCCCCACCCCAAGCTAGTAGGAGCGGCAGAGCGGGGGTCTTTATTCAGATTTATTTATTTTTCTGCTTGGACTTGGTCCGGGGACTGTCCCCGGAAACCGGGGATGTCTGGTCACCCTACCTAAATCTAGCATCGGTCAGCACCTGTCAGAGATTATCTCCATCTAGATCAGCCATTCTCAACCAGGGTTCCGTGGAACCCTAGGGTTCCCTTGAGCTGTAGCTGATTTACCTTCTCTTTGATGGTGCTTACATAGTTCTGAGCCAATTCCACTTGAAGGAGCCAGTGGTATTACACCAATGATCTTCATAGTTCTCTAATGAGGGCATTCTTACCACTACTGTAAAAAAGGGCATTCTTCTCACTGACCACCAAAGTAAGAGGCATTGTTCCCACTAACCCCCAATGAATGGGTTTTATCAGGGGTTCCCCGAGACCTGAAAATTATTTTTAGGGTTTCCCAGCGGTAAAACGGTTGAGAAAGGCTGATCTAGATCAATAAATACCACCATCAGTCCCTCCCCTCATGCCAGGGTACTAGGTGTAATTCTGGACTCTAACCTGTCCTGTCAGCCCCAAATCCAATCGCTGTCCAAATATTGAAGACTTCACCTCCGTTACATCTCCAAATTATTCACGCTCTTGTTTTCTCTCGTCTTGACTATTGTTGCTCCCTCCTCATTGGTCTACCTCTCCACAAGCTATCCCCTCTTCAGTCTATCATGAATGCTACTTTCAGACTCATTCATCTTACCAACCATTCAGTGTCTGACACCCCTCTCTACCATCTCTCCAATGGCTTATTGTTTATTGAATATTTTTGTTAAGCGTTAAATCACATAAGTATCAAAAGGCGACCCGGCGACGAGACCAGGTACCATTCGCCATACATATACAATAACAACAATAAAATCACAGACAGCAAAGCCGTTAAAACAGAAAAACATTAAAAAGCAATAGCGTCCCCCTGTGCCCCAAATTCTTTCTGTTAGGCCTGCCATCCCTGAGAATGTCCAAGCCATATAAAAAGCTGACGCGTCATGTTCTCACAGCTGCACGCTGCCTCATAGCCCTCAGCTGGAAAAAACGCTCTCCCCCCACCCCTGAGGCTTTATACGCTAGAGTTAAAGATGTGGAGTTGATGGAGAGAATGACCGCCAGGATACAGGACAGGCTGGAAGCCCATGACGTCGTCTGGGAGCCGTGGCGCCTCCGGGAGGACCCATCATAACCGGGTGAACGAGCTGATCCGATGACACCTCTCCCCCCCCTTTTTTTTTCCTTTTCCTCCCTACCCCCCCCCCTCCCTCTCTCTCTCTCTCTGTTTCCTATCTTTCCTATCCCTTTCTTTTCTTCCTCTTTCTCACTTTCTTCTGTGAGCACTCCTGTGACTCACCCCAGGCTTATCGTTTTGCAAAGTCCTACTGCATGCTTCAATGAGTTAGTAAATTTGACTTTGGTTATGTGCTTACTATTGCTTAACAGTGTACTGACAAGCCATATTCTTTTGCTTTTATTTTTCTTTTATTGCTGGAAGGTTTGTAACTTATGCAGGCTGTGTCCTATTTTATACATCTTCCTTGAATGCCATATCCCACGCTCTGGTATGTTGTAAGCAATTATTTTCAATAAGTTATTTGAGAAAAAAAAAAAAAAAAAAGCAATAGCATAAATCAGGTAAAAAAAGATAAAAAAAATAAATAAAAAAAAAAAAAACAGTAAAAGAGCCCCGAGAAGAAAAAGAACCCCTGTCACCCCGTCAGTTTCCACCCCCTGTCGCACAGCCATCTACCCAGCCTCAGTCCACAGAAGGGTTTTCTTCCGGAACTGCAGCAGGTTTGAGGTCTGGCTGAGAGCCAACGGCAGGAGGTTCAACTCTCTAGGTCCCAACCTCAAGAATGCTCTGCCCCCCCCCCCCCCACTTTTTTAATGTAAACTTTGGGACCTCCAGGCGGAATTGAGTGGCCGCTCTCAATGAAAGGCCAGTAAGAGGTCTTGTCAATTTTGCCTGGAGGCAAGTAGGACCTAATTTATTGAACGCCTTAAAAACTAAGATTGAGCCCTGGTTCACACAGGGCTGCGGGAGTGAAGCCGTGCGAGTTCAGCTGAACTCGCACGATTTCACTCCCGCTGGCAGTCCCGATTACGGCCGCGATTTAATAGACATCTGTGCCGGTTTCTGCACAGATGTCAATGTAAATCGCAGCCTGAAATCTCAAAAAGTAGTACAGGAACTACTTTTTGAAATCGGTGCAGCACCGCAGATGCAGCGTCGCACCGATTAGGACGGTGTCATTGCCGACAATTGCCGCCGATTTGAGATGCGATTTCACATGTGAAATCCCATCTTAAATTGAAGCAAAATCGTACCCAGTGTGAACCTGGGCTAAAACCTAGAATCTGATCCGCTGCCCCACAGGCAGCCAATGAAGGGCTGCCTGGTGCCCAGAGGTCAGGCAGTGGCCTCTCAGATTGAGGGCTAACCTTACCGCTTGGTTCTGGAGTTTCAGTAGACGTTTGATCAGGTAATGAGGTTTGATCTGGCTTCCCACTGCACAGCGAATACAATTAAAAAAAACTAACAATAACATACAAAGCCATTTACAACTTTGCCATGAGCTATATCTTATCTCCAAATATCACTCAAACTGTCCTCTATACTCCTCCCAAGATCTCCTGCTCTCTACCTCCCTTGTCTCCTCCTCCCATGCTCGTCTCCAGGACTTCTCCAGAGCCTCTCCCATCCCCTGCAATTCACTATCACAATCTGTCTGGTTATCTCTTATTCTGCCCACTTTCAGGCGATCTCTGTAAACATCTCTTCGGGAAGCCCTATCCTGCCTTCAGCTAACAACAGAATCTTCTACTTCCATCATCAGTTCATCCCTCACAGTCACTTTCACAAGCTCCTCCCTATTAGATTGTAAGCTTGCAAGAGAAGGGCCCACCTATCCCTCTTGTTTTGAACTGTATTGTCCCCTATATTGTAAAGTGCTGCGCAAATTGTTGGCACTATATAATAATAAAATACTACCACACAGTCTCCATACCTTTTCCTCAAAGGCTGAGTTTTTAGTTTAGAGTAGGAGTCAGTCCATGTTATCAGGTTCTATTCTGTACAATAAAGTGGAAAAAAAAAAAAAAGGCCGACATGACTGCTTTATGCAGAATCCCTCAGACAGGAAGCCGTCTGGAGAATTTCAGCTTGAGCGGTGTTTATAAAGTCTGCATGAAACACTTGAAAGAGAAAAAGCTCATGAAGTGGACTTCTGCTACACTCTGCTTTCCTTGAGTATTATTCTGAACAAGAACTGCTGCATATGCAACTGCTGTAATCCTAACCATGGCTATAGTGAACAATATTAATCCTATGAAAAATGCAATCATATATATTTTTTTTTTTTTTTACTGCCCTGGCAACAATCCTGTTCTTACACATACAAACCACGCTGGGGGCGCACACACAGATTGCATGATCTATTCTGTTCTGGTAATCTCCAAACCTTCCAGATGCATTATTTGATAAATACACTGCAATGTAAAGCTAAAATTACCTGCACATATTCAGCCTCTGTCGCACCGAATGGAAATGAAAATTGTGGTCGAAATGGAAAAACGGAAAACTGACCCGATTTTTTTTATAATTATATATATATACACACACATACATCTCAAATAAATAATCGCAATCTCGATTCAGCCCCCTCACAATGCTAATCAGCCGTTTCCACGATTCTATTTGTAAAAAAATAAAAAGCTGACAAATGTTTAGCAACATGTCACAGTGCTGAGAGAGAGATGAGAAAAAAAAAAAAGGAAACAATAAAGTTAGGCCAATTTTTTGTATAATGTAGCTACGACTAAGGCTATTGTCGAAACGCTGTCAAAGCTATTGTTTTACAGTCATCTTGATGTACCAACAAAACGACACTTCAAGGATTACAGCCTTGCCGGTGTATCGTCATACTCCGCTCCCCATCACAGACTGCTCCGGAAGTGCTGTGGTGGCCAACTGCGCACGCGCGATGCGTTCCAATGCATTTACAGCAGTGCACACAAGCGAAACCTCATTCGGCATCCAGGCTCTTTCCTTAACATCCCCGTGGATTGGAGAATGTTAAAAAAAGAGCCAGGAGGCCGAGCGAGCGGAGCGAGCCGTCTGAGCAAAGCGAGGACATGAGGCCGACTGGCCACTTTCCCCTAAGTCCACATCGCTCAGGAGGCCGAGCGAGCGGAGCGAGCCGTCTGAGCAAAGCGAGGACATGAGGCCGACTGGCCACTTTCCCCTAAGTCCACATCGCTCTGAATAACGGCTTCGCTGGTGTGCAGTGTCGTAAATGCATTGGAACGCATCGCGCATGCGCAGTTGGCCACCACAGCACTTCCGGAGCAGTCTGTGATGGGGGAGCCGAATATGACACGTCACCGGCTCTCCTTACTATCTGCTATATTGGAATGCGATGGGATACATCGAGCCTAGGCACCTGTGAGTGGACCTGGTGCATGGATTGGGTTGTCCCTGCAGAGAGCGCCGTTACCCTTTTCTTTTACACACGGTTTGCATTTGGGGGCCATACACTCAAACCCCACACAGATGTCAAATTTGGCGCAGCGGCTGTGTCCATGCAAACGCTGCGTCCCAACATCAGAAAGGACTTTTCAAAACACCTGTGCATCCACTGTGCATGTAAACATGTCCCTCACGCGGGCCTATGCTGTAGTACCTTGTGAATGCAGTTTTAGGCACAATGGCAGCTCAGCCGTCATAAATATGTTCTACTATTATTGCTGGTCATCTGCAGATTTACATTGTTCGGCACGTTTCTCCAGCCTTTTTACCAACAAAAACACTTAGAGCCATTTCACACTGGGGCCGCCCGTGCGTTAATGGTAAAGCGCTGCTCGTCTTAGTGGCACTTTACCACCGCAGGCGGCCGAAGAAGGGGTTAAAAACACCCGTGTCGCAGCACTTACGAAGCGCTGCCCATTCATTGCAATGAGCAGGGGCGTTTCTCCCAAACTTCCCCAAAGATGCCGCTTAGAGGACATTTTCTAACAGCCCGCAAGCGCAGCACCCCAGTGTAAAAAGAACTCAGGCCTTCAAATTTGGGCGGCGTGGGAGACAGTTTTCAGGTGCTTTACAGGTGCTATTTCTAGCACTAAAACGCCTGAAAACTGCCTCAGTGTGAAAGGGGTCTTAGAGAAGGTCTCATACTATATGCAAGTCACTGCAATGTTCAACACTAGCTGCAATATACCGAAAAATGGGTAGATCTTCAAGACATGAAAAGTAACACCACATTTCAAATTGACTGAACACTTCTATTACAACAGCTATACAGGAACACTGATGTGTACCAAGTCTTGTAGGACTCTCCTCATATGTTACTGTGTCAAAGGGTGCCGTCTGTAGTAAACAACTAAGCTGGCAATGGGATACTTTCACTGATCTGTCCAAAATGGTGCGTTTTCCGATTTGTTTTCCTGTCCTACAATAAAAACGACGATGTATATCAAATTCAGGAAAAAGCAGCGTCTGAGTGCCTGTAATGACACCATGGAAAAGTATTTGCTTTGCATTTTATCAGCTGATTTTCATGCGCTCTTCACTCCAAAAGGCCAATAACAATTATATGCTGGTTTACTGAGGCAGAGAAGATTCACAAACAAAACATAGCTAATCACGTAATTCACAATATTTCTAAAACGTTCTACAATACATTCTGGATGGGGCCATTTCTCATGGTTATCATATTTCCCAGATAGATTTACCATTATGCCCTTTAAACACCCGAGTAAACAAAAAAACAAAACAAAAAAAAAAAGCTTTATGCCGCGTACACACGATCGGACATTCCGACTGAATTTTGGCTCAAACTTGTGTTGCATACACACGGTCACACAAATGTTGTTGAAAATTTTGAACGTACAACACTAAAACGAGCCAAGAAAAATTAAGTTCAATGATTCCGAGCATGCGTAGGATTTTTGTGCGTCGGAACTACATACACACAATCAGAATTTCAGACAAGAACTTTTGTTGTCGGAAAAATTGAGAACCAGCTCTCAAACATTTGTTCTCAGAAATTCCCACAGCAAATGTCCGATGGAGCATACACACGGTCGGAATGTCCGACCAAAAGCTCAGATCGAACTTTTGTTGTCAGAAATTCTGATTGTGTGTATGCGGCATTAGAGGCGATAAAGCTTTCGATGAATGTACGCAAATATGTTTTTTTTTGTTTGTTTTTTAAAGCCAGAAAAAAAAAAAGAAGGTTTAAAATGAGCATTATAAATTGACTGATCCGCAGGATGTGGTGTCCCTAAATGCAGAGAGGCAATGTGACCTTATTTTTTAATCTTTTCTGGATTTACTGCACATAATCCTCCGCTCAAATGACAAATCCAGAGACATGCATCCATTCCATGTCTTTCAACGTACACTCACAAGAAGGTCATTTTTATGTAAAAACACAAATATCTTTACATTGGCCTTTATTAATAAAAAAGTGTACTCCTGTCTATGCATGGAATATTCAAAAGCAAAAAAAAAAAAAATAATTTTTTTGTAAAAAAAGTGCATCAATTATTTACAACTTTTCATTTTTAAAGTAAGATTACCTCATGAAAGTGAAAAGCTGACGGGCCTTAAGAGCAACAAAATGTTTTATACACACCAAGGGTGACAAGTCACTTGTGCGTCTTATCCTGCGACGCATGCCAAGTCGACCCCCATGATTTCCAATAAGAACCATTCATATCTGTGCGACTTCAAATCACGCTGACTTCAAAAGTATGCACGTTTTATCCAGTTTCAGAGATCATTCACACCATGTGCAGTGACCTGCATTTTTCGCACTTGATCAATGCAGTTAACACAAGGGCTCATAAAAAACAATGCTTGCCTGCGTACCTCGGTCACACCTCAATGTTGGGTACATGTGCGTTGCGCTAAATGAAATCTGTCTGAAAGTAAAGATGTGAAAAATAAAATTGGTGTTAGCACTTTAACCATTTCAATACCATGCACTTTCACCCCCTTTCCGCCCAGGCCAATTTTCAGCTTTCAGCACTCTCACACTTTGAATGACAATTGTGCAGTCGTGCAACAGTGTACACATAGGACAGGCATGTCCAAAGTCCGGCCCGTAGTTCAGGTTTTGAACTGCCCGCCTGGTTATTTGGACATACACACATCTCTCTTTTGTGGCCCCCGATGATCTCCCAGTGCCAGACCCACAAAATATATACATGCTGGCTGCATTGGAGGGGAAAAGGGAGAAGGCGGGATTAGTGCCATACATACAGGAGGAAAATCACTACTATAAATAGGACAATAGTGTGTCTGCAGGGACCCCTAAAGTCACCGAAAAAGTGGCAAAAGGCTGCAGGTTGGGCAACCCAAGAATTTCAGGGATTTTTTTTAACACAAAAGTGCTACAGTATTTTAAATAACCCCATCATAAGCAATGCATTATAAAGGCATTTAAACAATTGAATTATATTGTATGCAATAGTAAACGTTACAACCCTGCAATGACGGTGTGTTGTCATATTCTGCTCCCTAAAATTGAATGCTGGGGAAGTCACGTGGCGGCGAACTGCGCATGCGCGATGCGTTCCAACGCCAAATGCCATGCGTTCCACAGGATTTAGGACACTACACTCAAGTGAACCCATCAGAATTTGTCACGGAAGTGACTACAAACCATACACGGAGCGGAGCGGGGCAGAAACAGACACTAAACCAATCAGATTATGTCACAGAAGTGGATACAAACCATACACGGAGCGGGGGGGGAGAGAGAGAGAGAGAGACACACACATGTGCATTACTTGCCCTACATACAAAGTAAAACAGCATTTTGTTTATTTTAAAATACATAATATAGGCTACTGTGACAGAGCAAAAACACAATAAAAGTATACTGGAACAACCATACTGTCAGAGTGCATTAACCTGTGGTGCAATGCTGAGACTTGTAGTGCCTATCCAGAGCAACCTGTGGTGCAATGCTGAGACTTGTAGTGCCTATCCAGAGCAACCTGTGGTGCAATGCTGGGACCTGTAGTGCAATGCTGAGACTTGTAGTGCCTATCCAGAGCAACCTGTGGTGCAATGCTGGGACCTGTAGTGCAATGCTGAGACTTGTAGTGCCTATCCAGAGCAACCTGTGGTGCAATGCTGGGACTTGTAGTGCCTATCCAGAGCAACCTGTGGTGCAATGCGGTGACTTGTAGTGCCTAGCCAGAGCAACCTGTAGTGCAATGCCGAGACTTGTAGTGCCTAGTCAGAGAAAACTGTGGTGCAATGCTGGGACTTGTACTGCCTATTGGCACAGTGGCGGCAATTGGTGGCACACTGGCAGCAATTGGTGGCACACTGGCTTATGTATGTCTTATTGATTAGCATCACAACACTGCTTTTGCTTATGCATTATGTGGCAGTAATTATTGATTGAAGTTTGATGTGCATCACATACATTCATTGGATTAAACAATTGCAGTCTCTAACTATTGTTCTCTGATCCATGATGTTTTGCTATCATTGTCTCTGATCCACACATGTGTCTCACACATCATGCAGCCATGCATCTGCATCATGTCCGCAGTGTGGCAGTGAATAGAGCAAAATCTCTAAAAATCGTATCAAGAAAAAAGGAAAAAAATAAATGTCCAATGAAGTGTGTGATAGTGAAGTCTCATCCATCATCTAAGGATCCAAGTATCATGAGTCTCTGATCCATCTCATCAACACCCATCATTGTCCACATGACATGTATCATGCATGACATCTAGGCAGGATCTCTATCATGTCCGCAGTCTCTGATCCATCTCTAGTATCATGTCCACAGTCTCTGATCCATCTCTAGTATCATGTCCACAGTCTCTGATCCATCTCTAGTATCATGTCCACAGTCTCTGATCCATCTCTAGTATCATGTCCACAGTCTCTGATCCATCTCTAGTATCATGTCCACAGTCTCTGATCCATCTCTAGTATCATGTCCACAGTCTCTGATCCATCTCTAGTATCATGTCCACAGTCTCTGATCCATCTCTAGTATCATGTCCACAGTCTCTGATCCATCTCTAGTATCATGTCCACAGTCTCTGATCCATCTCTAGTATCATGTCCACAGTCTCTGATCCATCTCTAGTATCATGTCCACAGTCTCTGATCCATCTCTAGTATCATGTCCACAGTCTCTGATCCATCTCTAGTATCATGTCCACAGTCTCTGATCCATCTCTAGTATCATGTCCACAGTCTCTGATCCATCTCTAGTATCATGTCCACAGTCTCTGATCCATCTCTAGTATCATGTCCACAGTCTCTGATCATCTCTAGTATCATGTCCACAGTCTCTGATCCATCTCTAGTATCATGTCCACAGTCTCTGTCCATCTCTAGTATCATACAAGAAGAGGGTGCATATAAAATAGGCCTGCAATGCACTTCCCGGCGCCAGAGGATATTGTTACAGCGATTTGTGGAGCAACACTGGAAAAGGATAAGTATGTTCTTATAAACAATAAATATATATAAAACAAATAAAATTGATTAAAGGTGAAAACTCACAAGGTATAGTGAGCATTAACCTGGCAGCAGATATTTAAAATAAGTGGAGAACCATTTAAAACATAATAAACAAAGTATCAAAAACCATAGAACTAGAGTTCAAATGATAAACAGCACTAAAATTGGATAAAGTCCAAACAGATATCCAAGAAGCGAGATAAAAGTTCTAAGGTGATCGGTGATCCTAGGAAAGATGGTAGTGCTCCCGATACCAGTCCACAGTCTTCACCACAAAAGTGGATCACACTCCCCCTCTGGGGTTTAAACTCACCACAAAGCAGACAAGGTAAAGCATTGAATAAAACTTCTCCTTATGTACACTTCTATCTCCACTCCAAGGGATGCAGGGGTTAATCTCAGAACGAGGCACATAAAAAAAACAGAGGAAAGCGGATTTCCACCCTAAAGTGGAGTCGCACTGATCGGAACCCTCACCCCCTCCGGTGTCACATTTGACACCTTTCAGGGGGAGGGGGGTGCAGATACCTGTCTAAAGACAGGTATTTGCATCCACTTCCGGCCGGGCAAAAGACGGGTTTTTCAGGCTTCCCGTCGCCCCCCCGTTGTGTGCTGGGAACTCTCGGCTCCCAGCGGGAGCCAATCAATGGGCGCAGCGCGACTCGAGCATGCGCCGTAGGGAACCGGGCAGTGAAGCCGGAGCGCTTCACTTCCTGGTTCCCTCACCGTGGATGGAGGGGGGAGCAGCAGAGAGATGAGCGAACGCTCGTCCTCTGCTGCGGACGCCGCTGGACTCCAGGACAGGTAAGTGTCCTAATATTAAAAGTCAGCAGCTGCAGTATTTGTAACTGCTGGCTTTTAATATTTTTTTTTCCATGGACCATCCGTTTTAAGTGAGCCCCAGAGTATAAATCCCGCTAAATATGCACATACAAAATAAACACTTTCAAATGAACATGGTAAGAATCAAAAAGGAAAAGGTTCACCGCCCTCTGTTGAAGTCGGAAGTGACGAAACGCGCCAGAGCGTGGCTACAACGGCGTATTCAGGAAGGGAATTGCGTTCCACCGCGGACCAACCAGATCGGATTAAGCAGTCTGCTATCCAAGCACACACGCTGCCTCAGTGTCCGGAGGACAGCAGTGAACCTTTTCCTTTTTGATTCTTACCATGTTCATGGTACAACATTTAGCAACGTATTGCTACACTTTGTGTGAAACTGACATCTGTAACTTAAGGCAAAGAGAGACTAGCTGTCAAAATTCAGCAGTGATGTTAGCGGTGGGTGGGGCCCTACAGCTATCACACACCAGCCAATGATTGGGCTGCTTAAAAAGGGGGCGTAGCTATGTACAATTACCGGCCTGCCCAGATGATAATCGGCCAAATTTGCATAATAAAATTGTCCGATGGCGATTTCTTTAAAAAAAAAGCCAAATATCGGCCGACCTCTACTCTGGAAATGGCAGCCTCTGACAAGAAGAAATGAGAGTAATGCTGGAGGCAATTTACAGCACACACTAAATTATGGCAGCAGCTTTATTAATTTGGAATGTTTGTTCCTTCCTTGCAAAATTATATATATATATATATATATATATATATATATATATATATATATATATATATATATATTATATATATATATATTTTTTATATTTTTTTTTTATCGAGGTGTTCAAGGATAAAGTTTTTAGGGCCAGCCGTAGACAGAGATTATTGCTCAATTCCCCTAAAAGAAAAAAAAGAAAAAACAGTGTTGACAAGGGGAACCACTCCCACGGAGCCATTGTGTTCTTTGGGTGGGGGGAGCCATCACCAACTATTGCTAGTGGTTATGGACCTGGGCCTACCCATAATTGTGTTCCTCTTCGATCTGGCTTCCAGTGAAGTAGATATGCATGCAGTGCATGACAAGTGCAACACAATGGAAAATAAGGGTGGCCCAGTCTTATGCTTGTGGTCAGGATAGCCATTCTCTACAGCTGTGACATGAAATCACCTACTTTACAGGAAGGCACAGTCAGAGAGTTGATCAGAAGGCAGGGAAAAATGGCCAGACTGTGGGTACACTGGGCCAGTGGCAAAAATTGGCAAATGAGGTCTCTATATTACGTGGCAACTTTTATTAGAGGGACGGTGGAAAACCAGACCGATAATGCATTTGAAAATGATACACAAGCACTTTTAAAAGCTCTAAGAACGGGATAACTTGCAGATAACAATCAAGCACGGTGTAATCAATTAAAAAAAAAGGCACCATTTTTATTTGTTGAACAAATGGCCCTGAAACCAAACCGGCTGATAGACCTCTATCTGCCCCCCTGACCATACACGAGTCTGCAGACATTGAATATACCCTTTACATTAGCAAACCACAACAACTGCAAATACTGAACAGTTTTACATAGTAGCCAGAATTCTTGCCGCATTTAGAATTGGCTCTTACTGGCTTCAGATAAAGTTGCCTTTGCTCCAGATTTAGTAAACAAGCCTTTATGTATCGCTTACTATGGACACCAAACAATTAGAATGAAAGATCACAAACCCCCGTACACCGAATGCGATCACCTTCCCTGTTCTATGAAAATATCTAATCTCACAGACCTATTGTACATCTCATTCCAGCTAAAGGCGTGGTTCTTCTAGAATGACCTACAGTATATGACGGAATGCTTTGAGTATTGCAGGTTTTAAGTTCGTTGTACTTACAGGCATTTCCGTGTGAAAAGCATAAACCAGAGTTTAATTGCTTAAAGTGATACACATTGTTTCATTTTACACAGCCCCTTCTGTATGTGGATGATGACACTAATTATTTAAAAAAAAAAAAAAGTTTTCCTAATATACAGCCTGTCACATGACCCAGATCTCTCCCAGCCTGTCTGCAGGGAAACATAAGCAGGGAGGAGCTTCTAGTCCTCTGGCTGCTGGTCATGTGTGTAATTATATATAGCAGGACTCCCAGCACTCCCCCTAGAGATACAAAGTGGCATAAAGCCCGAATCTAGGAGAAATATATATTTAATACTGTCACAATAATTTATATTTTTATATATATATATACACACATATATATATATATATATATATATCCATCTATCTATATCTCCCCTTCGAAATACAAAGCAAGAATATAGATCATTGAACTCTTTTAAACTGTCACACAAAGATATATTTGAAATCAAATCTTTATTTTTTTGGGCAATAACATGGTATTAGTGGATTTCTACAAGTCACTAGCTGTGTCCTGTGTCACTCCCCTCCAGCCAGTCTTTAAATAAGAGGGAGGTAAAGCCTCCATTAATCGACATGTAATATCCTGCCCCATTGTGTTTAGCTAGTTAGTGGGCATAGAGCAAGAGGGAGGGAGTGGACTGTACTTACCACTGTGTATATGCCCAACATGTGGGACTGTATAGCCACATGGGCTGCTCAGATGTGAATAGGGAGGACATGCTCAGCATAAAAAAATCACTGAAAACAGAGCATGTGCAAAGTTGCCACCAAAGCTGCAAAATCCCTAGCTGAATTGGGGACCCGGACAGAAGGGGGAGATAGTTGCAGTAGGATCAACCAGATTTTTTGCACAATACAGAAAGCCTCAATGTGACCAAGTATAAACAGCATGTAATACAAAATGTATTGATTAAAAAAAATTAAATTATGATGTACATTTAGTGACACTTTAACTAAAAAGTTGCATTATCCATTGATATCAGGATAAAAGATCAGGTATTCGAAGTCCCTGCATCTTCAACAGCTTGCATCCTTCACAGATATGCTTGAACATCCATGACAAATCAGACAATATTTCAACTACCAATGAGCTTGCCTGCTCCCTGCTTCCACACATTCTTACTGGCCCACCACTATGATAGGCGGGAGGCAGGATAAAGTGGGTGTTACCAGAACTACCAGAAATTGTTAAAACTTAGTCCAAACAAAATTGCCTATGGATTTGGGCATATTGGTGGGGCTTTAGTCATGTTTGTGCCTGAACTTATTTTAAGAGAGAAGTTAGACCCCTGGTGAGGTGTTCAGCGAAACACGTCGAGCAGGGCCACAGAACATGATGTAATCGCGAACACGATCTGTTGTCAGACTGGATGGTGTTTGTGGCATCTATGCAAGTTAGTACAATAAGTGCACACTCCGTTTAAAAAAACCCAATTATGGCATAAAACAGTATTATCTTATGGAGTCGGTTTTCCTCTTTCTTGGCACTTTTTATACAGTGCGATATCCCATCTGCAGATACTGACGTGAGGTGGAAGGACGTTTTTTCACTTCTGCTGCTAAATGATCAGGCCACTTTATGTGATTCGGCACTGCGTCGCTTTAACTGACAATTGCGCAACGTGGTACCCAAACAAAATTGGCGTCCTTTTATGCCTACAAATAGAGCTTTCTTTTGAGGGTATTTGATCATGTCTTGTTTTTTTTTTTTTGTGTTATAAAAAAAAAAAAAAAAAAAAAGACAATTTTGAAAAAATAAATAAAAAAAAGCAATGTTTTTAAACTTTTTGCTATAATAAATATTCCTCAGTTTAGGCCGATATGCATTGTTCTACATATTGGCCCGGATTCACAGAGATGGGTGCATATTTACGCTACGCCGGCGCAGCGCGGAGAGGCATGCACTGAATTTAGCAAGCTATTGCTCCCAACTCTGCGCCGGCATAGCGTACATTTCGAAGGCGCAGGCTGGCGTAAGTGGACGTCAGACAAGTACTTAAAACGAACTGCGCATGCATCGAAAAAACCACGCCGGATCACTGTGTACGCCGTTAACGTAACCTACACCCAGCCAGACCCATGGCGGCCCATATTCACAGACGTCCAACGTACAATACGCAGGCTTGTGTTCCCTGGTCCATACCTTTGCATGGGTTGTGTCTCATCTATTGGGAATAACTTTACACCGGACATAAAACTTACGCAAACCGCCTATATCATGTGCCGGGCGCAAGTACGTTCGTGAATCGCCGTATTTCCCTCATTTGCATATGTGAATGCCTAATCAATGGGAGAAGCAACATGCGTCCAGACCATATTTGCGCTCACACCAGCAAAAGTAAAAATACGTTGGGGTAGGATGGCCTATTTTTAGGCGTATCTTGGTTTGTGACTCTGGCGCACACATACGCCTGGCGCATATTTATGCTACGCCGGGAAAAGGTGAGTTACATTGGCATAAGTGCTTTGTGAATCCAGGCCATTGTTGGTAAAAAAAAAAGCAATAAGCGTATATTTATTGGTTTGCGCAAAAATTATAGCGTCTACAAAATAGGGGATAGTTTTATGATATTGGCGGCGATCTGCAATTTTTATCGTGACTGCGATATTTCGGCGGACACTTTTGACGCTATTTTGGGACCATTATCATTTATACAGCGAGTATAAGGGGGTAGTGAAGGGGTTAACCAGTAGGGGGCAAGTAAGTGTAGGGAGTGATTCTAACTGTGAGGAGGCTGGGCTACTAGTGACACAACACTGATCACTGCTTCAGATTACAGAGAGCAGCAGATCACTGTCCTGTCGCTAGGTAGAACAGGGAAATGCCTTTTTACAAGGGCATACCCCCGTTCTGCTGTTCCGTGACATGATCGCACGATCTAGGCGGCAAATTCAAAGCAAGGTACCTTTGCAAAGGCAGTCGACAAATGGTTAATATCTGGGTTAACATCAGAGATATTAACCCTTTGAGGTGTGCCCTTGTGGCGATTATAATCTATGGTCACATACATCTGATAAGCGGCTTGATCACACCGGTGTGGTGAGCATGTTTTTTTGCCATCACAGAATAGTTGGAGAAGAGGATTTAACCATATGTTTGCTGGACACTATTTGAAAGATCCACTATCTGTGTTTGTTCACATACACTTTATTAGGATTTTTGGTTACTCATAACATTTGCCTTTCTTATGTTTTTCATTAGTATTATGGAGAGATTATCTGAAATATTAGTGCTGCACGATTAGATTTCCATTTCGGTTAATCTGGTATCACAGATGTGTGCTGGCTGCTAACCCCGAGCGCGGTTGTAGATTTGCTTTTGTAGATTTGCTTTTGTGTCATTTAAAGAGAGAAGCTCGATCAAAGCTTTTTTTTGGCCAAACTTCTCGTTTAGGTCACAGGAGTGCACTCACTTCTGTTATCCTACTATTGCCTGCTATCAGCCAATGGGGCAGAGCTGAGCCAAGCTCTGGAAGGATCACAACACGGATCCCGATTATGAAAGTGGGGCTGGCGTTAGAAGGTTAAATGGAGCTCCACTCAAAAGTACTTTAAGTTCCCTGCTCCTCTTGCACAATTGGCACTTTAAAAAGTAGCGATTTTGACAGGCACCTGCTTCCCACTTCCGTTCCACCCCCTGCAGTCTTCTGGGACACTGTTCACGTTGCACATCGCGACTCACACATGTACAGTGGGCGCCCAGCTGTGAAGCTGCATGCCGTCACAGTCGAGTGCCCATAGTGAAGATGATGAGGAATTAAGATAGCAGGCCTGGGGTGAGCACACCACTGGATCGTGGGATAGGCGAGTGGCTGTTTAACCACTTAAGGACCCCCGCACGCACATATACGGCCACAGAATGGCACGTACAGGCACAAGGGCGTAAATTTACGTCCCCGCCTAAGTGCGGTTCGGGGGTCCCATCGGGACCCCTTCCGCGGCGTGCGGGGGTACCCCTGGCTCCAGGAGCGATCCGGGATCAGCGGGCGGATGTCGGCGCTTACCCGCCCCCCCGCGATCGCTCCCAGCCAATGGGAGCGCGCTCCCATCCTGTCAGTTCCTCCTCCTGTGTTTACACAGGAAGGAGGAAATTATGTCACCTCTCATCGCAGCGCTGTTTCCCAGCGCTGCTGATGAGAGAAGACATCACAAGTAAGTGTGCACCAACACAACACTGACACACACTCACATAGGCATATTAACCCCTTGTGATCGCCCCCCCCCCCCCCCTGTCACAGTGTCACTGAATGCAGTGATCTAATCACTGCATTTAGTGTCAGTGTGACAGGCAGTGTAAAAAACAGTGTTAGGTTCAGGATAGCCCCCCCACCCCCCCTAATAAAGTTTTAACCCCCTGATCACCGCCCTAGTTAACCTTTCACTCCCTATTGCCAGCGTCACTAAGCGATCATTTTTCTGATCGCTGTATTAGTGTCGCTGTTCCCGCTAGGTAGCTATTTTTTTTTATTGCGATTTTTTTTTTTACTAAAGACATGTGGCTAAATAAATTTTGGCCTAAATGTTTGACTAAAATTTAGTTTGATTTTTTTTTAACAAAAAGTAAAAAATAGTGTTTTTTTTTCAAAAATGTCGCTCTATTTTTGTATATAGCGCAAAAAATAAAAAATAAATCGCAGAGGTGATCAAATACCACCAAAAGAAAGCTCTATTTGTGGGAAGAAAAGGACGCAAATTTTGTTTGGGAGCCACGTCGCACGACCGCGCAATTGTCTGTTAAAGCGACGCAGTGCCGAATCGCAAAAACACCTTGGGTCATTTACCAGCGTATTGGTCCGGGTCTTAAGTGGTTAAGGCCCCTTTCACACTGGGGCAGGAGGTGCTGTGGCGGTAAAAAGCTGCAAGAACGTGGAAAGAACGTCCCCCTTCCATTGGTGGCCAGTGGAAAGAACGTCCCCCTTCCATTGGTGGCCAGTGGAAAGAACGTCCCCCTTCCATTGGTGGCCAGTGGAAAGAACGTCCCCCTTCCATTGGTGGCCAGTGGAAAGAACGTCCCCCTTCCATTGGTGGCCAGTGGAAAGAACGTCCCCCTTCCATTGGTGGCCAGTTGGATATTGTCTTTGTAGTTTATCTTGTTCCTGAGGGAATAACCAGGAAGTGAATGTGTGCTAGAAAAATGTGCTTGAGATGGGCTACTATGCTGAAAGGATTGTGTAGGACAAGGGTTAAAAAGCTGCTTTTGCTTACAAAGTTGTACTGAAATTGTGTCTATATTAATTAAAGTACGATTTGCACGCTACTTGAGGGTTTAACATTGAGGTCTATGGACAATAACTCGCATGGAAGTTGGACCAAAGTAGTGCAGGGACTACTTTGAAGTCGGCACTACTTAAAGTCGTGCCAGTATGAATGGTGTTTATTGAAAATCATGGAGAATGACTTGTCATACGATTTTGCAGTAGAAAATTGTGAGACAAGTTGTATAAGTCCGTGTTTACACTTATACGACTTGTCCCGCGATTTTGGAATGCAAATTCATATGACAAGTCATTCTCCATTATTTTCAATGACTACCATTCATACTGGCACGACTTTAAGTTGTGCCTACTTCAAAGTAGTCCTTGCACTACTTTGGTCTGATTTTGATGCCACTTACACAGGTATTCATTGAAATCGCAACCGCGAATCGTGGTAAAATCGCAGCCACGAAATCGCAGTAAAAATTGCGCGACTAAGTCGTACAAGTGTAAAAAGTGACTAAGGCTCCATGCACACTGGAAGCTGAAAAAAAAAAAAAAGCTAAAGCCAGTAGCTTTGCAGGGAGCCTGTCAACGTTTTTTAACGCAACTTTCCCCCCCCCCCCCCCCCAATTGATATAAAAAAAAAAATAAAAAAAAAAATAAAAATGCTGGCGAGAAGCGTTTTTTCCTGCCGAAAAACTTCACTTTGAACGCAAATTTCTGGCGTTCAGAAAAGAGCCCATAAACTCCACTGCTCATTAACACTGAAAAAACATCCATGTGGACACATAGGCTAACAGAGTGCAGTTTATGGGCTTTAAAAAAAAAAAAAAACGCTATTTAAAAACTACAGTTCATCAGCTTCAGTGTGCATGGAGCCTTAATTTGCCATTAATCACACAACACAGAAAACATTATCTAAAAATAATAAACACAATGCATCTGAACAGAACATGCAAATTATAATGGCACACCCTGACATCACTGCTAATTATTACAATTCCTTGGTGGCTCAGCTAAAGCTCTGCAGTCGCACCTACATAGTTATAGACGAGGTATGATTGCTATGTTCATAGTATGTCATCAAGAACAATAATAAAAAAAGGGAAGAACATAACACAAACACACACATATAATATCATGATCTACCAATGAGAGAAGTACAGAACATGTGGCCACTGGCAAACAAAGTTTGACATTCTCAAAGCTAAAAACCTTACAATATTGTGAAATGATGTAGCGCCAGTGAATATAATAAAAAAAAAAAAAAAAAACACACATGAAGTCTCTCAAATAAAAGTCCATATAACGTACACAGACTTTGATTTAAAGGGGTTGTAAAGGTTCATCTTATTTTTTCTAAACTGGTTCCTTTAAGCGAGTGCATTGTTGGTTCACTTACCTTTTCTTTTGCTTTCCCTTCTAAATGTTTTTTTTTCTTTGATGGAATTTCTCACTTCCTGTTTCTCCTCAGTAACCTTTCCACCATCATCCGAGCGGTGGAAAGTCATTTACAACAGCCCACTGAACACCTTACTGAGGAGAAACAGGAAGTGAGAAATTCAGACAAAGAAAAACAAAACATTTAGAAAGGAAAAGGTAAGTGAACCAACAATGCACTAGGTTAAAGCAGATCTCCACCCTAAAGTGGAACTGACGCTGATCGGAACCCTCCCCCCTCCGGTGCCACATTTAACACCTTTCAGGGGGAGGGGGGGGGTGCAGATACCTGTCTGAAGACAGGTATTTGCACCCACTTCTGGCCCAGCATTCTCGGGCAGAATACGGGCATGTCATCACCTCCCGTCGTGTGCTGGGAACATTCGGCTCCCAGCACATAGCGGGAGCCAATCTGCGGGCGCAGCGTGACTCGCGCATACGCCGTAGGGAACCAGGCAGTGAAGCCGGAGCTCCTCACTTCCTGGTTCCCTCACCGTGGATGGCGGGGGGCAGCAGAGAGACGAGCGATCAATTTTCCTGGTGCTGCGGACGGCGCTGGAATCCAGGACAGGTAAGTGTCCTAATATCAAAAGTCAGCAGCTGCAGTATTTGTAGCTGCTGGCTTTTAATATTTTTCTTTGAGCGGGCATCCGCTTTAAAGGAACGTATTTAGAAAATTAAAGGAACCTATTTAGAAAATAAAAAAACAAACCTTTACAACCTCTTTAAGAGAGACTTCCTGTTTGGCACAGCGAACACTTTTTTTTCTAGAACATTTTTGCTATTTTTTTATATGTTCTTTATTGCAATTGTACATATAAACATTTAAGGCCCATTCCCACAAGCCTGCAGCCCAGCGTTATGAGCTATAGACTTTTTTTTAACCACTTCCGGACCGCCCACCGTCATTATACGTGATGTGTTTGAAGAGGAATACTGTTGTTGTGGTAGCAGCTAGCTACCATAACCCCGATATCCTCTTCTTCAGCGGGCGGTCCGCTACAAGATAAAAAGTGGTCTTTGTGGCGCATACGCCGCAAGATCACTTTTATAGAGGGGGGAGAGAGGTCCCCTTCTCCCGCCACTCTCCGATGCCCTCCGCCGCTTACCAGAGCCATCTGCAGTGCCGGAGGTGATCCGGTCCTGTCCCTGCCTGTGACGGAAAGATGGCCCCCACCCGTCTCCATATCACTGCAGGGCGGAAGCAACGTCAAATCGTCATTTCTGCCCATACGTCTTAAAAGGGAAAAAAAACTAAAAAATTGTTGTTGTCATTTGAAAATATGAGAGCCGAAGTCTTTTTGACACCAGATCTCATATTTAAAGGGGTTGTAAAGGTACACTTTTTTTTACCTTAATGCATCCTATGCATTAAGGTAAAAAACCATCTCACAGCACCGCCCCCCCCCCCCCCCCCCCCCCGAGCCCCCGTTGTACTTACCTGACCGTTCGAATCTCCCGGGCGCGTCCACGTCGTCCTCTTCGGTTCCCAGCCTGGCCGTTGATTGGCTAGGCTGGGCGGATTGATAGCAGCGCAGCCATTGGCTAGCGCTGCTGTCAATCAGAGTGGATGATGCGGCGCGCCGGGGGCGGAGCCGAGTGATACAGTTGGCGGCTATGGCCACCGCTGTATCACAGGAGCGCGCTCGCAAAAGCTTTCCTCCATGCAAGCGCCCTCGCATGAAGAGGGAAAGCTTTTGCGAGGAGGAGCCCAGACAGCCGCCGAGGGACCCCAGAAGACAGCTTTCCGGGCCACTCTGTGCAAAACGAACTGCACAGTGGAGGTAAGTATAACATGTTTGTTATTTTTTTTTTTTTTTTTTAAAGCCCTGACTTTAGTGTCCCTTTAAGCGGATCTGTCATGCTTTTTTCTATTACGAGTTATGTTTACATTCCTTGTAATAGGAATAAAAGTGACACTTTTTTTTTTTTTTAAAGTGTTAAAAATAAATAAGTTGTTTTTTAAATTTAAAGCGCATACGTGAGCAGCGCCCGCATATGAAAATGGTGTTCAAACCGCACAAGTGAGGTATCGCCGCAATCAGAGCGAGAGCAATAATTCTAGCCCTAGACCTCCTCTGTAACTCAACACATGCAACCTGTAGAATTTTTTAAATGTCGCCTATTGAGATTTTAAAGGGTAAAAGTTTGTCGCCATTCCACGAGCGGGCGCAATTTTGAAGCGTGACATGTCGGTCCTTAAAGGAGTTGTAAAGGAACATTTTTTTTTGCTGAAATGACTGTTTCCTGACTGGCTCCATGGCAGCATACGTGTGGGTAGGCTCCGCCTCCATAACTACCCCTTAGGACCCCTCCCTATAAATTTCAGCTGTGGACACTCAGCCGTGTTCCTTTTTTGTCCTCCTCCGTAGGACCATGTGTGTTTGGTTCTCCTACCTGAAGATGAATATTCCTACGATCATGATCGGCCGATGTTTGATGGCGTCTCATCCCTCCGTTAAGCCTTGACTGTTAAGCAGGGTATGGAGTGTATGGCAGAGTAGCGCTGAAGAGCTGGATTGTGTCTTCCACTGGAGAGACGAGCGCGCACAGGCCTGGATTCCTAGCAATGTGCAGGTGGCCATGATCTGCTGAAAGCCCGGTGTATGGATGGACGCGGTATCCTGGCCGATTCGATCGTAGATGGGGGCTGGTAAGAGTATCAATTTCATGGCAGCAGCGTTTTTGTTTGTTGTACTGTGCCTTTTCCGGTTTGTGTACTGTCTATACATGCCAGCGGGTGGCTGGTTCCCCTTGCGTTCCAGCCACCGCTCCCTCTTACTTCCGGGTTTCCGTTTTTCGTTCCATGATCGAAACGGGTCCGGGAATGAAAGCGAGGCTTGGTTCACGCATGCGCGCGGAGCCCGCGTCAGGTCGTCACGCACGCCTGTTTTAAAAACGCCAGGGGAATTCTGTGAGTCGGGTCGATCGTTCGATACGACGGTTCCCGGTGCTTTCACAGAGACGTCCCTGGTGTGTCTGTTTTAGGATGGATGCTTCACTGCCTCTTAGTGGCCAGCCCTCTCTCAGCAGGTAAGGAAGGAAAACTATTACTTTTTTTTTTCTCCCTTCCTGTTGGGGGGGAAGAGAGTGGAGTTTAGGGCATTGTCATGACCTTCCTTTGTCTTTCTTTGTTTTCTCTTCCATATCAGCCCCCCTAGGTCTGACCAACGTCATAAGATACCCGCGGTCGCAGCGGGTCCTCCAAATCACATCGCCGGCAATCACCTTCTAGACACCATAGTTCTTCTAGATCTGGACGTTCCAGTAAGAACACTTCCGATCTCCCCTCATCTCACAGTAAGGGGTCAGGAAAAAGTTGTTGGGGATGCAAGGCTCCAGTACCTGCTAGCAAGTCCCTTTGCGATCACTGTTTTTCAAGGGCAGCCAATGAAAGGGAAGGTGCAGATGAACACCTAGAAGCTCTGGTTAAACGGGTCGTGGACAAGTCGCTACAGGAGAGAGATGCTAGAGTGCAGCATGATTCCCCCCCAGTGCCAATGGTTCCCTTGTTGGATCAAGTCCAAACGTGTGAGACTTTTGAAGTCACTCAAACCAGTCATCCTTCAGCTCCCCCCTCAGAGAGTGGGTCAGAAGTGGATGATACAGGAATAGGCTTTGATTATACCCTGGTTCCTGCGTTAGTGAAAGCAGTCAAGGAAGTTTTGAATTTGGAGGATCCTATTATCTCTCCTCCTAAACAAAGGAAACTCTTTAAACAGCTCAATAAGGAGCGACATTTTTTTCCATTTGTCACAGAAGTAGGTGCAATTATCTCAGAAGAATGGGGTAAACCTGATAAGAAAAGCTCTATGCAGTCAAAAATTGCAAAGTTGTATCCCTTGAGAGAGGAAGACATGAAACATCTCGACTCTGCTCCATTGATCGATGCGGCTTTGATGCGTCTGGTGAGATATGTAACCCTTCCCTTGGAAGATTCAGTTTCTTTCAAAGATCCTCTAGAAAGACGGATTGATTCAGACCTGAAGAGAATCTACCTGACGGCAGGATCAGTCTGTAAACCAGTTTTGGCCTTAGCGGCTATTTCAAAAGCCTTAGAGGCATGGTCAGATAATGTGAATGACTCCCTCAGGAGTATCTCGGAAGAATTGGCCAGGAACTCTCCTATTCAGGAAATTAGACTGGCTTCGGCCTTTCTGGGAGAGGCCTCTATCGATATTATTCGCCTAGTGGCCCGAGTAATGTTGTCAGCGGTCACTGCCCGTCGTGCTTTATGGCTTCGCCCCTGGTCGGCGGATCCAGCTTCAAAGCAGGTGTGGTGCCGCATTCCTTTTGAGGGTTCCTCTCTCTTCGGTAATAAACTTGATAGTGCCATTTCTCGGGCCACAGGTGGTAAATCGGGGTTCCTCCCTCAAGATAGGCGTTCATATTATCAGAAACGCATTTTTTCCAGAACACAAAATATGGACCGTGCTAGGGAGGCACGTAGCTACAGACCTGGGCGTGAATTTTCAAGGTCCTGGAATTCCAGACAGTCTTCGTTCAGGAAACAATCTAAGAGTACTCCTTCTAACAAACAGGAGCCTACCAAGTCTTTTTGAAATTGGGCCCGCCCAAGCGTTTCAGGTGGGAGCTCGCCTCCTTCACTTTCGGCATGTTTGGGCGGCCTCAATTCAACACTTTTGGACCATCAAGACGGTCTCCTCAGGCCACACCTGGGTCTTCAACAGCGAGCCCAGGCTCAAATTTATACCTACAAATCTTCCAAGTCTAGAAGAGAAGAAGCAAATACTTTCAGCTTACGTAAGCTCTTTATTAACTCAAGGCGCAATCATTTCTGTTCCAGAGGGCGAACGAGGCGAGGGCATGTATTCCCCCTGTTCTTGATACAAAAAAAGAATGGTTCCTGGAGACCGGTAATAGATTTGACTTATCTCAATCGTTACATTCGGAAAGAAAAAATTCAAAATGGAGTCATTGTTGACAATCCAGCAGTCGGTCCATCCAGGAGACTGGCTAGTGTCGGTAGACCTGAAAGATGCATACTTCCATATCCCAGTAGCGTCAGACTATCAAAGGTACCTCCGCTTTGCGGTAGGCAATCAACATTTTCAGTTCACCTGCCTACCGTTTGGTCTCACTACATCACCCCGGGTTTTCTCCAAGGTTCTGTTGGCCGTGGTGGCTCTCATCCGGGTAAGAGGAGTTCGTCTTCATCATTACCTGGACGATCTCTTACTTCTTGCTCAGGACAAAGTTCAGCTCCTGGAACACAGAGACTTAGTAATCACCACTCTCCAAGAATTTGGGTGGCTGTTGAACCTAGAGAAAAGTCACCTTGTTCCAACACAATCCCTGGTGTTTCTAGGCGCCCTCTTCAACACAACAGAAGGCACCATTTCATTGCCCGAAGAAAAGATTACTACAGTTCGAGACAGGATGCGCAAAACACTCGCTGCCCCTCATCTATCTGCTCTTCAGTGTTTGAAGGTAGTCGGCACCATGACAGCTACTATTCCGATGGTGAAGTGGGCTCAGTGGCATTCTCGCCCATTCCAAAAAGGGTTTCTCCAACAATGGGACTCTCCCAGCAAGAGTCAACGCATCATGATCACTCAACCCATGAGAGAATCTCTTTTATGGTGGCTTCAGGGGAAGAATCTCCGCAATTGTCATTCGATCCATCCCATCACTTGGGTTGTAATGACTTCATATGCCAGCAATCAGGGCTGGGGCGCTCACTGCTTGACGGGAATAGCCCAAGGCAGGTGGAGCACACCTTCTCGAGGAACTGTCTCCAACATACTAGAACTACGAGCTGCATTTCAGGCACTCAAGTCCTTCCACCATTTAGTGACAGACTCCTCTGTGATGCTCAGGTTGGACAACACATCCGCTGTTGCTTACATAAGGAAGCAGGGTGGAACCCGCAGCTGGTCCTTACTTCGAGAGAGGTGAATCCAATTATGAATTGGGCTCAGAAGAACCTAGCCAACATCTCGGCAGTTTACATTCCGGGGGTTCAGAATGTTCAGGCGGACTTTCTCTCTCGAGTCCAGTTAGACAACAACGAATGGTCTCTGCACATAGACGTATTCAATTGGCTTCTGACTCTGGGAGTATCCCCAGAAGTGGATCTGTTTGCGTCTCCATGCAACCACAATTGACAAAGTATTATGCGAGGTTCCGAGATCCCCAAGCCTATGGGATAGATGCTCTCACAGATCAATGGGAATTCAGCAAGGCATATGCCTTTCCTCCAATACCTGTGATCCTTCAATTTCTTCGCCGTCTCAGATCAGAGGATGTAGAAGTCCTAGCAGTAATTCCATTTTGGCCCAACAGGCCATGGTTTTCCCTACTAACGCTTCTCAGTTACCGGGACTCGATACCTCTTCCCCTCAGACGGGATCTCCTCTCCCAGGGCACAACATTACACCCCATGCCCAGCTCATCTGCACCTCAGGGTGTGGTTCTTGAGAGGGAAAGGCTCGAAGCATTAGGATGTCCAGAAGTAGCCATTTCAACTCTTCTTAATGCTAGGAGGAAAAGTACTAACAAAGTCTACGAGCGTATCTGGTCAAGGTTTACAGACCACATGTTTTCCAGAGAAAATCCCTGCAGTTCCCCAGAGGTCCAAGACATACTTAGCTTTTTACAAACAGGTTTGGATTTACCTTTAGCAGTTAGTTCTCTTCGAGTTCAAGTCTCAGCTATCTCTGCATTTACTGGGACTTTTTGGGCCAATCATCCTTTGGTTCGCCAGTTTTTTAAGGGTGCCATCCGGCTTAGACCTCAAAGGAAAACAAGGTTCCCTAAATGGGATCTACCCGTTGTCCTGGACTATCTGACCACAATCAGCTCCGATCCGGATAAGCCACTATCAGCCAAAGATCTTACTCTCAAAACCGTCTTTTTAGTGGCAGTCACTTCGGCTAAAAGGGTCTCTGACATTAGGAATTTAGGTTCAAAAGAACCATTCCTGACCTTCTTTCCAGACAGAGCAGTATTAATCCCTATGCTGGGCTCAAATCCTAAAGTCACATCCATTTTTCATGAAAATCAGGAAATTGTACTGCCCACCTTTGGCTTGTCGGAAGCTCAAACTGTCCATCCCCTTGATGTGGGTCACACATTAGGTCAATATCTGGAAATGACAAATTCTTTCAGACAAACAGATTTTCTTTTCATCCTTCTTCACGGAAAAAACAAAGGAAAACGGGCTTCAATCAGGTCTATTTCAACGTGGATAGTTCAGACCATCCAGAGGGCATACAAAGCCAAGGGCATGGCTCCTCCAGAGGCAGTGACGCGCACTCAACTCGGAGCATTTCGACTTCTTGGGCAGCCTCACGTCATGTCGCACCTGAGGTTATATGTAGAGCGGCTTCATGGTCGTCAATCAATACCTTTGTTTCTCATTATTGTGTCGAGCCGGCTGCCTTATCTTCACTAAATTTTGGTTTACGAGTGCTGTCAGTCGACAGTGTTAAATAAACTTATTTTCTTGCCTCAGCATTTTGCCCGCCCGGTGTGTTTGGCTAGTTATTTCCCACACGTATGCTGCCATGGAGCCAGTCAGGAAAAAGGAAAATTTATTACCAAATACTTACCGTAATTTTCCTTTCCTGATAGGCTCCATGGCAGCAGGAGTCCCTCCCAATGCTTGGAGTCGGCTAGTTACGGAACACGGCTGAGTGTCCACAGCTGAAATTTATAGGGAGGGGTCCTAAGGGGTAGTTATGGAGGCGGAGCCTACCCACACGTATGCTGCCATGGAGCCTATCAGGAAAGGAAAATTACGGTAAGTATTTGGTAATACATTTTCCTTTTTACAGGGTATAGAGACATAATACTTAACTGATTGCTTTTAAAAATGATTAAAAAAATATAAAAATCAATCATATAATGTGCCTGCAGTTTCAGTTTCTTTGTTCATCTAGTTTCATGTTTCTGTGAAGGACACAGAGCCAATACAGGGCAGTGTTTGTTTTTAAAATGAAACCGATTGGTTCTGAGGGGTTTTAGACACACAGTAATCACACCTCCTTGATTAGAGAAGCTCCCAGTACTTTTTTCATAAGGAAACAGACAAGCAGGAAGTGTGCAGAACAGAGAAGGATTACAGCAAAAACGAACAACGAGGACATGAAACCAGGACTGCATTAGGGTAAAGGAAGCTATTTAGCAAAACAAAAATTCCTTTAGTGATCCTTTAGGTGGTTAAACCCTACAAGGTAAAAGCATAATGTGCTAGTATGCATTGTATACTAGCACATTATGAAATACATACCTTAAAACAAAGCCCTCTGATGACAGGGCTTCCATCTTCACCCGGTCTTCTTTCTGGGCTTGTGTCATCCAGCCATCTGATTGGCCACGCTGACGTCACTCCTGTGTGCAGGAGTTACATGCTGCAGCACAGAGCTGCGAAGAGCAGGCACGGTATGCAGTCCCATTAGAGCGCATGTGTCAGGGACGTCATCATCTGCATGCAGTGTGAATATCTCAGCCGTGCAAGTTTAGGAGATGGTCACTTAGGTAAGCTTTAATATAGGCATTCCTGTAGTATAGTACAGTACAGAGAGTGCTACTGAGTACCACCAGTAGAATACATTACTGTGTAGTACAGCAGTACAGACTGCAGTGTAGTAAACAGCACCCCCAGTAGTACAGTGCCCCCCCATAGTACACAGCGCTCACACAGTAGTAGCACTACTACTACACAGAGCTCACACACAGTAGTAGTAGTACACAGAGCTCACACACAGTAGTAGTACTACACAGAGCTCACACACAGTAGTACTACTACTACACAGAGCTCACACACAGTAGTAGTACTACTACTACTACACAGCAGCAGTACTACTACTACTACTACTACACAGCAGCAGTACTACTACTACTACTACTACACAGAGCTCACACACAGTAGTACTACTACTACTACACAGAGCTCACACACAGTAGTAGTACTACTACTACACAGAGCTCACACACAGTAGTAGTAGTAGTACACAGAGCTCACACACAGTAGTAGTAGTAATACACAGAGCTCACACACAGTAGTAGTAGTAATACACAGAGCTCACACACAGTAGTAGTAGTAATACACAGAGCTCACACACAGTAGTAGTAGTAGTAGTAGTAGTACACAGAGCTCACACACACAGTAGTAGTACACAGAGCTCACACACACAGTAGTAGTAGTAGTACACAGAGCTCACACACAGTAGTAGTAGTAGTACACAGAGCTCACACACAGTAGTAGTAGTAGTACACAGAGCTCGCTCACACACAGTAGTAGTACACAGAGCTCACACACAGTAGTAGTACACAGAGCTCACACACAGTAGTAGTACACAGAGCTCACACACAGTAGTAGTACACAGAGCTCACACACAGTAGTAGTACACAGAGCTCACACACAGTAGTAGTACACAGAGCTCACACACAGTAGTAGTACACAGAGCTCACACACAGTAGTAGTAGTACACAGAGCTCACACACAGTAGTAGTAGTACACAGAGCTCACACACAGTAGTAGTAGTACACAGAGCTCACACACAGTAGTAGTAGTACACAGAGCTCACACACAGTAGTAGTAGTACACAGAGCTCACACACAGTAGTAGTACACAGAGTAGTAGTAGTACACAGAGCTCACACACAGTAGTAGTAGTAGTACACAGAGCTCACACACAGTAGTAGTAGTAGTACACAGAGATCACATAGTAGTAGTACACACAGCGGATGAATAGCAGCCAATACCCTGGCATTGGGTCAGCACACATAGTGAGTAGTCCGTCCTCCGCTGACAAGGCAGACCGGCTCCTATCACAATTCTATGTACACACTTACCACTGCCATGGAACAGATCCTCCCCGGCTCTCCCACACTGTCAGCTTCCTGGGCTCCCACTGGTTACTTCTCCACCAGGTCATGTGACTTTGGTGTCAGCGAGTTACGAGGAGCTGGTTGGGTCAAAACTGTTCGCCTTTCCCAGGCAGCCTGCCATTGGTTAGGGCTAGAATGTGGACGGGAGGAATACACAGGCTGTTGCTAGGGTGACCCAGAGGGAGGACAACAGGAAGCCGCCCTGTGTCATGCAGACTCCTCCAGCTTTGCTGTGTGTGACAGGACAGGAAGAAGTTTCACTTTGTGAGGATGTGATGTAGCCGCTGACACCTGACTTCTTATTGTTATGGGCGGAGTCTGTGGAAGCTGCTCTACTGCTTATGAAGGATGGTCTATGAACCCTACCAGAGATCTGTAGGAGGGTTAGCAGAGATTACAGGATTATGTGCCATAAACAGATGTGTGGCAGGACATTTCCTTAAAGCAGAACTTTACCTATAACAGCTTGATAAAAAAAATCATGTTCTTTAGCAAGAAACACACAATATCTCACAAAAGTCAGTACACCCCTCACATGTTTGTAAATATTTTATTCTATCTTTTCATGTGACAACACTGAAGAAATGACCGCCGCACACACATATACATCGGCAGAATGGCTGGTACAGGCAAATGGGCATACCTGTACGTCCCTTAGAATTTGGAGCTTGCCCGTGGATCCCGCAAACTCAATGTTCGTCCGCGGCCTGTGATTGTGAGATGGAGAGGCAGAACGGGGAGATGCCTAGTGACATGACAGGGATCTACTGCTCGCTGTCATTGGGAACAGTGATCGCTGTCATGTGAGTATATGAATGTGAGTTAGTATATGTAAAGTGCTGTGTAAATTGACAGCGCTATTTAAGTACCTTAATAATAATGTGAGTGGTAGCCCACAGTTAGAATCACTCCGTAGGACATACTTGATTACTTGAGCGCCCCCTAGTGTTTAACCCCTTCCATGCCAGTGTAATTTATACAGTAATCAGCGGCCATTTATAATGCTGATTGCTGTATAAATCACAAAATAGTGTAAAAAGTGTCCAACATAATGTTGCAGTCCCAATAAAAAAAAACGCAGTTTGCCGCCATTACTAGTAAAAAATAAATGAATATTAAAAATGCCATAAATCTATTACCTATTTTGTAGCTGCTATAACCTTTGCGTAAACCAATCAATATACACTTATTGCGATTTTTTTTTTTAACAAAAATATGTAGAAGAATACATACTGAAAAAAATAAACTGTATTTTATGTATTTTTGGGGGATATTTATTAGAGTAAAAAGTAAAAAATATTGCTTTTTTTTTCAAAATGTACGCGATTTTTTGTTTATAGCGTGAAAAATAAAAACCGCAGAGGTGATCAAATACCACCAAAAGAAAGCTCTATTTGCGGGGAAAAAAATATGTAAATTTTGTTTCAGTGCAACGTCGCACGACGATTTACCTGTACTGCTGGTTGTCCTCAAAAACCACTTATGCCCTGTACGCACGATCGGTTCGTCTGATGAAAACGGACCGATGGATTTTTTCATCAGATATCCGATGAAGCTGACTTTCATCAGTCTTGCCTACACACCATCGGTTAAAAATCTGATTGTGTCCAACGCGGTGACGTAAAACACAACGACGTGCTGAGAAAAATGAAGTTCAATGCTTCCGAGCATGCGTCGACTTGATTCTGAGCATGCGTGGATTTTTGACCGATGGATTTCCCTACAGACGATCGTTTTTTTTCTATCGGTTTTTTAACTATACGAGAATTTTAAAACAGGTTCTATTTTTTTTCACCGATGAGAAAAAAACTGATGGGGCCCACACACGATCGGTTCCTCCTATGAAAACGGTCCATCAGTCCGTTTTTATCAGACAAACCGAACGTGTGTACAGGGCATAACATAACTAATTGCTGTATAAATGCCAATGGTACCAAAAATAGGCCAAAAGTGTCCAATGTGTCCCCCATAATGTCCCAGATCTAGTAAAAAAAATAGTAATAAAAATGCCATAAATCTGTCTCCTATTTTGTAGATGTTAGAACCTTTTGCGCAAACCAATCATTATACGCTTATTGCGATTTTTATTACCAAAAACATGTAGAAGAATACATATCGGCCTAAACTGAGGAAAAAACTAGCTAAAAAAAATTAGGGATATTTATTATAGCAAAAAGTACAAAATATTGAGTTTTTTTTCAAAATTGTTGCTCTTTTTTTTTATAGCAAAAAAAAAACAAACAGAGGTGATCAAATACCACCAGAAGAAGAAAGCTCTATTTGTGGGGGAAAAGGGACATAAAATTTGTTTGGGTACAACATCACATGACCGTGCAAGTAGCAGTTAAAGCGTTGCAGTGCCGTATCACAAAAAAGGGCCCCGTCATTGAGAAGCCAAATCTTCCGGGACGGAAGTGGTTAAGGTGGGTACACACGATAAGAAAATTGGGCAAACGTTAGTCCTATTTTCCTCGTTGTTTTACAGCAAGTCAGAACTGAGGAAGCAAATAACAATAATAATAATCGTGTGCAGTCTTTCGTTTTAGATTTTTCACGTACAAAAACTGTACACAATAAACAAAAATCATTTGTTTGGTTCCAGTGCGAGAAAAAATGTGGCGTTTGTCCCTTTGGAAATTGTTGTTTGGAAGGTTGAAATCGGCTGCTAAAGTTGTGTACACACTATGCCAAAAAACGTACGACCGTTCCTCTGGTGAAAACGTTTGCCTGATTTTCTTAGTGTGTATGAGCCTTTACAGGCAAAAAACACCACAAACAAACATACTATCATTCATCCGATATTCTCATCATGTGACCCGACGTCCACGTGCTCTAGGCCTTGTACACGTGGTCTAAAAAGCGGAGAGATCATCATTTTTTTTTTTCGTGCTAGGCACATATCGAAAAATTTGTAGTGTAAATTATACTGCGCTGTCTTGGAAAAATTATTTAAGAAGGAAGTATATTAAAGGGGTTGTAAAGACAAAAATATTTTCCTCTTAAATTAAAGTCTGATAGTGGCTGATAAAGTAAAAAGTAATGTTTTGCATTATAACTAGTTGGATACCTGTTGAAATCGAGCCGTTTTATTCGCCTTCGTCACTCCTGAATCGTTATTCATCACACTGACTTCCTGGTTGCGGGTGCGCGTTTCATTCTTGCTACATCACGCCTAATAGAACTACAGTTCCTCCCATTTGGCTTAGCCTCCATGCCTATGAGGATTATAAGAGCATCTTCACGCAGGGCTGTATCATAGGAGGGTTGAGCACATTCTGCTTTCCACCATGCAGGTGCTGGTGGAAAGCAAGAAGAGGAGAGACAGGAAATGGCATTTTCAAACCTGGACTTCTGTATTTTGGAAGTCAAAAGGAAAAAACAGGTAAGATACATCATGGAGAGCAAATATTAAAGAAAAGTGGCTGCGCTGCGCTGCGATGTGAAACTGCTAGCAACAAAAGTGAAACATTACCACATTACCCCACATTACCATTCAATATTCGTCACATTGTAGTGAAGCTGCTTTAGTGTTTTTTTCACTTTTAGATTTTTTGCCATTTTGGTTAGCGCAGTATTTTTCATATTTTTGTAGTAACAAAAGTGATCAATAACAAAAAACACCCTATATAATGTTTAAGGTCACCTAAACCCCACTCTCCACAATGAAGACGGGGTAGGTGAAGTACAGTGATTATACCCTAAAACCTAATGAGACAGTACCTGTCCGTGGGACCTTGGTAAGACACACTGGCCCCAAACAGGAAACTATCTCATCAAAGTAAAATGTATAAGGAAATAAATGAAAATTCAGTATAAATATAAAAAAAATCCAAATTATAATAAGGTTAAAGTCCAATTGATCCAGTGCTAATAAAATCCTCTCCAACAGTGGAAATAAGTGGTGACAAACAAAACACCCAAGGAAATTGTGATGATCCCAGATGAATAGAAGTGTCTCCACCAATGAAATCGCTGACACTTACCGGATTTCCTGATCTCATAGGAAAGAGATCAGAATAGCTTATGGCTCACACACCAGCCAGGGTCTCTGATCTTCCCAAGCGAGTTCCTCTATTTTCTAGTACAAGTGATTCACAGTGGAAATGGTAACTCAATCAGACAATCAGTCCCATATGATAGAGCAAAAGAAGAGAGGCTCACATAGCGTAGAACAGCTTAAAATCACTTTAATAAACCTTAAAAACAATAGTCCACTCACATTTGTGCTGAAATATAAAAGCATGTCAACATAGAAAAGCTGACCGGCTCCCACAGCCCTACGTTTCGGGACTCTGAGTGGTTTAGTATGTGGTATCGTCAGCACGCCGCTCCTCCCTACGTTGTTTCGCCACAGATCACGTCATCCAGGGGCATATCGAAACTGCCCACGCACACACGATCGGAAAATCGTACTAAAAATGCCAATTTCAAAGCGATCGTGTTTTAGTACAGAGCTTTCGGATCGTTAGTACAGGGCTTTCAATATTCCGATATTATTCTATTGGACATGCACAGATTTTTATTTTTTTCGTATGATGCCAGATCATACGATTTTCATTTAATCAGTACAGCTGTCATTCAAAAATTCAATACAAATGCATTACAATACATGACATCACTTCCGAATTTGTATTGTCGTACGAGAATTTTCGTGACTTTAGTAAGTACTGTATACACGTAAAAACAGGATTTTTAAAACAGCTTACCTGTAAAATCCTTTTCTTGGAGTACACCACGAAACACAGAGCCTTTGTCTTTACATAATGAGTTAAGGGTCACCAGCGGTGATTGGACACTGGCACAACCAATTGAAGACAGTTCCCCTCCATATAACCCCTCCCATCAGGGAAGCATGTTGTAGCAAGCAATAGGGTTCCCATAAGAAGGAGAGACCGCTGTGTCTGTGGTGGACTCCAAGAAAATGATTTCACAGGTAAGCCGTTTTGAAAATCCTGTTTTCTTTATCGTACACCACCATGTATATGTAAAGCGCTATGTAAAATGACAACGCTTACTCAAAGCTTACCGAGGAGGACCTTGTAGTGTAAGGGGGGTCAGGACTGGAGGGGGTCTGTACTTAGGAGTGACTGTACTAAGAGGAGGGGTCTGTATTTAGTGGAGAGAGGGGTCTAGACTAAGGAGGGGGTTCTATAGTGAGAGGGGGTGTGGTCTGTACTGAGGGTACTATAGTTAGTGGAGATGGGAATCTGTACTCAGGAAGAGGCTGTACTATGGGAGGTCTGTACTATAGTGGAGAAGCGGTGATCTAGACTGAAGGAGGGGGGGGGCTATACTTAGAAAAAAGGTGATTGTATACTGAGGGAGGGGCCTTGTACTTAGTGTAAGGGGGGCCTTGTAGTGTAAGGGGGGTCAGGACTGGGGGGGGGGGTTCTATACTTAAGAGGTGACTATAGTCTATGGTCTATGTTTAAGAGGTCTATAGTGAGGGAGTGTGGTCTGTACGGAGAGGGACTATATAGTAAGAGGTAATCTGTACTCAGAAAGGGGGTCTGTACTTAGTGGAGGGGGGTCTATACTGGTGAAGGGATCTGTACTGAGGGAGAAGGGTATATACTGTGGTGTGTGGGTCTGACTGAGAAGGGGGTATTTACTAAGGAGGGGGTCTGTACTTAGTGGAGGGGATCTGTACTTAGTGGAGGGGTCTGGACTGAGGGGAGCTGTACTTAGGGGAGGGGCTGTATTTTAGGGGAGGGGGCTCTATACTGAGAGAGGGGGTGGTCTATACTGAGAGAGGGTGGCTGTACTGAGGGACAATACTTAGTGGAGGGGGTTTGTACTTAGTGGGGGGTCTGTACTGAGGGAGGGGGTTTATACTGGTGGAGGGGTTTGGACACAGGAGGGTATTTACTTAGTGGAGGGGGTCTGTATTTAGTGAGAGGGGGTCTGGACTGAGGGAGGTCTGTACAAAGGGAGGGGATCTGTATTCAGAGGGGTCTAGACTGAGGGGACTTGGCTTAGTGAAGGCGGTCTGTACTTAGTGGAGGGTCTGGACTGGTGAGGGGGTCCTGTACTCAGTGGAGGGATCCCTATACTGAGGAGGGTGGTGTGTACTGAGGGGGACTATACTTGGTGGAGAGGGGGTCTGTACTGAGGGAGGTGGTGGTCTATACCTAGTGGAGTGGGGGGGGCTATACTAAGGTACTATAGTTAGTGTAGAAGGGGGCTGTACTAGGGAGGGGGGCTATTCTTAGTGAGAGGGGGTCTGTACTGAGGAAGGTGTGGTCTAATACCTAGTGGAGTGGGGGGGGGGGTGGGCTATACTAAGGGTAACTAAGTTAGGTAGAAGGGGGGCTGTACTAAGGGAGGGGGGGTCTATTCTTAGTGGAGAGGGGGGTCTGTACTGAGGCTGGACTATACTTGGTGGAGGAGGGGTGACACCATGATTTACTGCACCGGGTGACACCAACCCTGGTGACGCCACTGGGGAAAGGCCATACAGTGATGTGGGATACTGACAGATCCACCAGGCAGTAGGTGGCAGCATGCGGTGAGCAGCAAGATGGCCGCCCTGCAGTTTCTGGGAGTGGCGTGATGTCACAATGTTTCCGTTCTTAAAGAGTTTGTTACCTAAGTGATTCAGATTCCTGATATATGCCTGCTGTACCATGTACCTCTATGAAGAAATGTTCTGTTCTCAGAGGCGGCTCTAGGCTTTGTGAGTGTAACGCCATCTGCGTTACTTTTGATAGAACGAGCGCAGCTGTACATAGTATTGACAGCCACGCTCCGTTCTACATCTCATCCGCGTCACTTCCGCTGCGCGGACTCTGCGCTCCACGCTGGGAACGCAAGTGCGACCCGCAGTATTCCGCTTCCAGGCGCACTATTTAAATCCCCTGATGTGGCGGCAGGGTGTTCGATTATTCCTGTTGGACGCCTGCCGCCACCTGACCCGGACCCCTCATACAGGAGACCCAGGACTCTGCACTCCTCACCCCAGCATTGGCCACAGCACAAAGACCGGCAGCACTACTACCCCCTGTGTCCATTACGCAGCCTGCAACCCAAAGAGACCTCATCATCCTGCAAAGGACCTCCAGACTGAACTCATCAGTACCGCAAGTAGCCCATGTGCCATTATTGCTCTGTTGTTATGTATACAAATTGCTGTGTCTAGAGGACTGTAATCTGTTGCGGTATCTGTTCACTGTTGCTTTGGCATCATAGGCTCTGCTTAGTGCCCCTTATCATAACATTCTTCTGCCTTCTTGCTACTGCTCGCTTTCTGTTTATTTCCATGTTGACGCAATAGCTACGCCAATAGCAAGGTTGTTTCTCATTGAGGCTGTGATGACCAAAAGACCCCATAACGTCTCTGTACATAGAGATAATCTGGTGGTTGTGACCTGAGTAACCTCCGCAGCTGAGATCCAGACCTTAGTCCAGACTGTCAATACCACGCAGGGTCATAACATAATAATCGAACCCCAAAAAGATGGATCCAGCGGAGCTCGCAAACCATTTGGTTGGACTCTCACAAAGGGTAGACACCCTTACCAACTCCTTAGCCAAATGAGTTACGCCTAGAGATTGATGCTCTTCGCAACCAAAATTTAGCACAACCAGAGAGAGACCTAGCCCAAAGTTTGTCCCCCAGAAACTTTCTCCGGGGATAGAAAACTTTTTCGCCATTTGTAAGTTCTGTCGACTAATGTTCGAGTTACTAAGCCACGCACGTACTTCTCTGATAGGGTCAGAATCCTCACCTAGTGCTTTTCTTACCTTAGGGGTGAACCTAGAGTCTTGGCTGATTCGTACTTAAAGAGCATGGAGATCTCCTGGGCCTTTTGACACCTTCCTGGAAGAGATGTCCCAGCTCTATGAGGATTCAAACAAACAGCTGACTGCTGAGAACTCAATTAGGAATCTCAAGCAGAAGAGACCCGTCGAAGACTACATAACAGAATTTAAATGTTGGTGCAGAGAGTCCCAGTGGTCAGACGTTGCCTCTATGGAACCAATCCGGTTAGGCTTAACAGAAGCAATGAAATGAGATCGCCCCTGTCCAAGCTTCCTCCATCTCTAGAAGACCTTATGCATCTTTCTTGCTATTGACCGACCATTTGTGAAAGGAAAGCGAACTGCTGTCACATTTCCACCTACTCCGTTCAAGAGAGCCAGCTCACCAACCCAAAGATGTTCCTATGGAGCTTGGAACAATCAAGGGACCATTATCTTCTGCTGAAAAACAGCGCCGCAGAGCTCAAAACCTATGCCTGTATTGCTCATCATTCAAGACGGGGCCACCAAAGAAACGATTAGAGAACGACTGACAGAGTTTTTCCAGATCAACTTCCAGTCCACGGACAACCCATTCACACTCTGGAACGCCCATAAGGCCTTAATCAGAGGCGTGTTTATCCAGCTGGGCTCTAGGGCCAAGAAGATGAGACAACTCACACTGTCCAACCTTCTCAAAGAAATAGACTCCCTGGAAACCTTAAACAAAACAAATCCCAAAGCTTCCACTAGTACTAAAATCTCAGCCTTAAGACATGATCTTAGAATCCTTCTCCTCCGTAATTTTGAGAATAAAGACAGATGGGCAAAGATGTCCTTTTACTCGACGAATAATAAAGCGGGCAAGGCACTGGCCCGTTACATACGAGGCCAGCGTTTTAAGACCAAGATTGCCAGATTGACACATCCTATAAGAAAGAAACCAGTGTATGACCCTCAGAGCATTGCAGACGTGTTCAGCGACTATTATAGCTCCCTATATAATTTAAATCAAGACCCCTCGACCTTCCAACCTTTTTTGAACGACATAACAGGTTTTCTTTCTAAGATCCGACTACCCAGTCTGTCCCCGGAACAACTAATTGATTTAAATTCTCCCTTCACATTGAGCGAACTACTACAGGCTATCAAATCTCTCCCTTCTAACAAATCCCCTGGTCCAGACGACACTTATAGAGACTACTACAAGACCTTTCAAATGACTTTAGCATCCTTCCCACCCGTCCACATTTACTGAAATGTGTTCGAATCGGCCGCGTACGTCGGCATCCTTCCCACCCGAAATGCTCGAACCTTCCGCCCGATTGTAACGCTGCCCAAACCTGGGAAGTCACCGGATGCTCCTCAAATTTCCGACCTATCTCATTACTAAATAATGACCGTGTGTTAAGATCTATGCCAAAATATAGCCCGCGACTATGATATCCTTCCCCACTTTAAAGACCCAGACCAATCTGGTTTTACGAAGGGTAGGCAAAGCGTCGGATGCCACAAGGCGTTGACTCAATATTACCCACATAGCACGGTCGACCCCGAATGCCTTCTCTGCTCCTAGCTTTGGATGCAGAGAAGGCGTTCGACAGGGTGCATTGGATGTACCTGAAATGCACTCAAAAAAATAACGGTTTTGAAAAGCATTTTACTGTCAGCAATTTTGGCCCTGTACACGGTCCCGTCGCCAAGTTTACACGTCGGGAATGCTATCCAAACCTTTTAATATCACGAATGGCACAAGGCAGGGGTGCCCCACTTTCCCCCCCCCCTCATTTCAACCTGCTAATGGAGCCGCTTGCGGCTTCCATTAGACAGGCGCCCGAAGTTTTACAATAGCTGGGAAAAAAACACGTCATTATTCGTTTCGCGGAGAACGACGTTATAACTAATGCTTACTAATCCTGTTACTTCTTGGAGAGGCTCCAATTCTGCTTCGGGATTATGTAAAATATAATACTATAAAGTGAATGACACCAAATCCTTTATTTTGGATCTGGGCGTACAAAGAGAGGACAAGCTTCGTATGCAAAGTACTTACCCTTATGTGTGGAATGACCACGCAATTGATTACTTGGGGATCCATCTTACTGCTTTCCCGGAACAACTATTTTATGCCAATTATGTGCCATTAATAGATAAAGTCAAAGAAGGAACAAAAGCACTGAGTAAACACATCTTATCATGGTCAGGCAGGCTGGCCGCCTTCAAAATGCAGATATTGCCGCAAGTATTATATGTGTTTAGAACGGTGCCCATACCAGTGTCCAAGAATTTTTTTGGGGAATTACAGGGTATTCTATCAAGATTTATTTGGGTGGGCAAAAGAACACGTAGTGCTTTCCATAAGATCCGTAAGACTAGGATGGCAGGAGGCATGGGAGTTCCCTCCGTCACGGATTACCATCTAGCGGCCATTTTGACACAGGCTAACGGCTGGTTCCCAAACCAGCTTACCCCTATATGGGGTCCCCTTGAACAAAATCAAGTCCTGGGTGGGGACTTGGGAGCACTTCTGCTGGCAAGCCCGTTCCTTAAGGACACACACATGACCTACGCATCACCTATAGTGGCCACCCTAGAGGCGTGGAGGCATTTTACCTCAGCAGAGTTGCTTTCAACTCCGGTCGTTGAGCTTGACATTCCTATTTCCTCCTTAGCTTTGATAACGCCTAATTTAAATCTGCAGAAATGGACATTGGGAGGAGTGAACTGGGTCTCTGATATTCAAGAAGGTAGTAATTTGAGATCCTTTCAGCAACTACAAACTACATTTGATCTACCGAGCTCGGAAAAATTCAATTTCCTTAGAATACAGTCATTCCTCAAAAGCAAACAATATAGGCCCTACAAAATATTTTGGAAGGCAAAAGTTTTTTTCACATCTCAGAGCAGCAAAGGTAAAGGTATAACGCTAATTTATCACTTACTTAATAATAAATCTATTTTTGAAAAAAGTAATGCCTTGCTGGCTTGGGAAAGGGATTTAGATGTCTCTTGTACGGACGTACAGTGGCTCAAGGCATTACAATATACTCACACAGCCACAAAAAGTGCCAACCTCTGGGAGCTTTATCACAAGGTCACTCAGAGATGGTACCTAACTCCGTCTAAACTTGCACGGTTTGGTCGCGGAGTCTCCCCGCTCTGCTGGAGACAATGTACACAAGTGGGCTCACTGTTTCATATTTTATGGGAATGCGGGAAGTTGGCTAGATTTTGGAGTAGTACTTTTGCCATTATATGCCAAGTTACAGGAATCCCTGTGCCCCTATCTCCTTCTCTAGCCATATTACACTTAGGAATAGAGGAGCTACCTCTCCCCTTTAGAAAATTTACCATCCAACTTCTTTTAGCAGCCAAACTGGTAATACTAAGACATTGGAGATCCAATTTGAGTCCCGAGGTGGGTGATGTGGTTAGAACCATCTCTTTACACTTAACATATGAACGTATGTTGGCCTACTCAGAAGGTAGATACGCCACATTTATTACTCATTGGCAGGCATGGATGGATTGGTATGACAATAACAAAACCCTTCACCTAGAACAGTGAATTGTTATCCACTGGGGAGATAGGAAAACACCTTAGGTTGGACACGACTTTACCATAAGTCCTTATTTAAAGGAGAGGTGCAGGTTCCTTCTTTTTCTTTTCTTCTTCGTTATCTTTGTTTTATTTTTATGTTTAAATAGTACAAGTTAAACAGTACAGAGTATGTGGCTACATGCTCAACATTAAAGTTTATCCCCCACATGCATGGATTACTCGTACACAAGTCATGCACTATAGTACAATATTTGCATTTATTCCCAGAACATGTACAGCAGAGGTGACATAGGTCTGTTTTCATGGGTTGCAATGTGTACCCAAAGGGTAACCTATGGAAAAGACGGGCCTTAATGACATATTGTTTGCCTGTCGGTAGATAGACTTGCATTTCCTGTGTTGTACCATCGCCTTGTTAATATGCAGAGAAGATGTCTTCTTATGTTGTTCCTTTGACATCCACCTGCATTCTTGTAGTTGTACATATGCCATGTTTTCCATGTTTGTTCAATCTTCAGAAAACAATTAAAAAACGATTAAAATTAAAAAAATTCAAGCATATAAAAACAGCTGCAGAAAAATGCATGGATCTAGCACACAGGTGATCAGCACCACTTCCAGGGCACCCTCCTCACCCATCAGATATATGTAGCCAATACAACATCTGGGACCCAGCAAGGTGACAACCCCTCTAGGATTTCCCCCTGTGCCTTGGGAGAATGGAAAGGGGGTGTCACTGAATAATTCCACATCTACAGAGGAGGGAGGGTGGGGGGATTTCAGCGCAGAGGGAGAAAGTGAGAGAGGGAGAGAGAAAGGGAGAGAGAAAGAGAAAGGGAGAGAGAGAGAGAAAGGAGGGAGGAGAGGAGGAGGAGAGAGATAAAGGGAGAGAGGGGTGGGGGAGAGGGATGGGGGAGAGAGAGGGATGGGGAGAGAGAGAGAGGGGGGAGAGAGAGAAAGGGAGGGGGGAGAGAGAGAAAGGGAGAGGGAGAGAGAGAGAAAGGGAGAGAGAATGGGGAGAGAGGAAAGGGGGAGAGAGAGAGAAAGGGAGAGAGAGAGGGAGAGAGAATGGGGGAGAGAATGGGGAGAGAAAGAGAGAATGGGGGAGAGAGAGAAAGGGGGAGAGGAAAGGGAGAGAGAGAGGGGAGAGAGATGGGGAGAGAGAGAGGGGGAAGAAGGGAGAGAAAGAGAGAGAGAAAGGGAGGGGAGAGAAGGAGAGAGAAAGGGGAGAGAGAGAGAGAGAAAGGGGGAAAGAGGAAGAGGGGAGAGGGGGAAAGAAAGGAAGGAGAGAGAGAGAGAAAGGGGGGGGGAGAGCGGGGGGTAGAGAGAGAGAGAGTGGGAGGAGAGAGAGAGAGTGGGAGGAGAGAGAGGGAGGAGAGAGAGCGGGAGAGGGGGAGGAGAGAGAGAGAGAGAGAGAGGGAGGAGAGAGAGGGAGGAGAGAGAGAGAGGGGGCAGGAGAGAGGGAGGGGGAGAGAGAGATCTCTAGCCCCGTCCCTGTCTGCAGCCCCCCCCCCCCTGTGTTTAATGGGACGTCTGCAGTGCCTGTCTGTGGGAAGCTGTGTGTGATGCTTGGTACGGTACCTTCCATGCCAGAGGGATGTTCATGACGGCCAGCAGCAGGCAGGGTCCGTTCTCGTTCTGGGTGGGGACAGTGTCCTGCTCCTTCCAGAGGATCTGTTTTCTGTGAGATGGCGTGGTCCCTGGTCACCTTTACCTCCCACCCGTCCTCGTTTTCCAGCCCCAGTCAGCCCGTTGCCCAGCCCTGGGAGATCTTTAGAGCTCTTCTCCCTCAAGGACTATCGTTCCTTGCAAGCCTTGCTGCTCAATTTGCCCACCAGGCCCGGACTGGGACAAAATATAGACTGAGCAGCCCATGATAGCGGTCCCTTCCCTGCTCCCCAGCCTAAGAGACCCCCTCAAAAGCCGGAGAAAAAAGTAGGGGGAACCTAGCAAAGCTGTCTTGGGGTGAGGGGGCCAGAAAAGAGAACAGGGGTGAGGCTGAGAGCAGCAGAGGAGGGTGGGGTGAGGGTGGGGAGAGAGAGAGACTATTTGGGATCTGAACACACATCTCAATATCCACTGTGACCTGATGTAACCCTCCTTGTATGACACATGTATACATACACACTTTATTTATATATATATATATATATACACACACACACACAGAAGTACACATATCCAGAGGAATTTAGCAGACAGAATCTGGGGCAGCTTTGCATTGCAACCAATCAGCTTCTAGCTTTCATTTTCTATGTGTAACTGAATAAGCTGAAGTTAGAAGCTGATTGGTTTCCATAAATGGCTGCTGCACTGTCAATTGCGCAGGCGCCGTGTAGAGCTGACTCTCAGTTCTACATCTTCGGCGGGTCCGTTAAAGTTCGTGCCGCGCCGCGCCGCGCCTGCGCGGTACAGCGGGGGTCATTATCAGCCGGGTGGCCCTTCATCGGCAGAACACCGACCGCTACTGACAGATACCAAACTTCTGCCGCCCAACCGTCAAATACCTACAGCCACGCCCCTGAACCCGCCCCGCGTCTCTAGGCCAACCAGAGCCTTTTTTTCAATCGCTATCCCCGCTTTTGGCATATGTTAGAGGGCTTCTGGTTGGTACCATGAAAATAAGCTCGTCATTGGCCGTACAGTGTGGAGGGCGGAGTCTGTAGTAACGTTTGTGTATTGTTGATGCACAGGCTGCGCTTTACTTCCGGATTTGCCGTTGTGGTCGGTGTAATGTACTTTATCGGTGCAGTGCTGGTATGTGGTGAGGTGTGTGTGTATGGGGATATCGCTGTATGCTTTTATAGCAGTCCTTTCTGTCTGTGGGTGATGTCAGAGATTGTAGGGTGTGCAGGTACTTGTAGTTCTACAGCATAGCCCCTCACCTGGCCTCCATTGTGTCTCAGTACTGTACAGCTGGGATTCTTCTTAGTTCCATGTAGTCTGTGCCCCCCGAAGGTTCCATCATTGGGGTATGTCGTCCTTTTTACATTCCTTAGACAAGGAGAATGTAGAAGGCTGGGGGGCAGCAGTAGTCTGGCTTCTTCACTTATGAGTTTTTTTTTTTTTTTATAAAAACAACATTATATTATTATTATTAATTCTATTTATTTAATTTTTGTTTTCTTTCTTCAGGCTGATTAAAACCGAACCATTTAAAGTAGACATCATGGCAACAGGCGATATTAAAGGGGTCCTCCGAAAACTGGAGCAGAGGCTGCGAATTATCACTTATCCCAGAGATGTGGACTATTCCAGGTAAGGACTCCGAATCACCCAACATGTTTCACTCCCTTCATTACCAGGCCAGTTTTTAGTTTTCAGTCCTGTGATAATTTTACTGATGTATGACCAAGCGTCTCACACTGTAGCCAGATCACGCCCCCCCCCCCCTTTTTTCGCTTGCCGATTTACGTATATATGCAATGGGTAACCAGCGCGATTCCAGTGCAGGTTTCCTTATTGCATGTCACACTGACATTCGCATCGCACAGACATTGCATGTGGTCTGCAGTGCGGTGCGAATCGCATGCCATGTCTAACATCGCACCAGTGTAAACCCAGCCTGAGTAAAATTGTGCGGTCGTGCAGCACTGTACCCAAACAAAATGTTCATAGTTTTTTTTTTTTTTTTTTTTTTCAGACAGTTAGAGATTTCTTTTGGTGGTATTTAACCACTTCAGTACAGGACACTTCCCCCCCCCCCCCCCTTCCTGCCCAAGCCAATTTACAGCTTTCAGCGCTGTTGTTGTTTAAATGACAATTGCGCAGTCATGCTACACTGTACCCAAACAAAACTGTACCCACAAATAGAGCTTTCTTTTGGTGGTATTAGATCACCTCTGCGGTTTTTATTTTTTGCTAAATCCATATAAAAAAATACCAACAATTTTGAAAAAAATATGTTTTTCTTTTTGTAAATGAGTAAGTTTTCTCCTTCACTGATGAGGCTGCCCTGACGGGCACAGATAAAGTGGCACTGAAAAGCGTGGATGAGGTGACTCTGATGGTCACTGATTGTGGGCACTGAAAGGCTGCACTGATGGTTACTTAAGGATGGGCACTGATTGACATTGATGAGCATCACTGATTGGGAGGCACTGGCAGGTATTGCTGCTGGGCACTGATTGTCCTCATCATGTGAGCAGCCGTCTGTCAGATGCAAGTGAGGAAAAGCCGATTAACGGCTCTTCCTGTTTACATTGTGACCAGATGTGATTGGACACGGCTGATGACGTGGTAAAGAGTCTGTCAGAGACTCTTTACCTAGATCAGAGTTGTGGTTTGTCAGTTTTATTTATTATTTTATTTGACACTTTTTGGGGAATAAGTAGGGGTACAATGTACCACACTCATTCACATAGGAGGTGGGCCTGGATCTGCATGCTCGGTTATTGCTGCCATTTGTTTTTTTAGATTCGGCTGTCAGGAGGCCATACCACTGACAGCTGATGACTCATCCATTGTCATGAACGTTACAGCCGGGTTGCCAACCCTTTCCTTAACAGCCAGCTATTCACTGGTTGTTAATGATGCCAGCGACCCCGCCCCTAAACAGTGTTTACCTAAGCTTACACACTCTGCTAAACGCCGCCAAAAATATTAACACACTTTTTTTTTTTTTTTTTTTTTTGTCGTTTTTAGCTTTCTAGTGTGCATTGAGCTTTACAGTGTATATCCTGAAACCTTATGATTGGTTGCTATTATTTTCTTTGGTGTGTTGTAGCTAGTCTAAACCCGTCTAAAGAGGGAGCCATGCTCAGATTGCTTTTCAGAGGCAATTAAAATGTGGCAAGGAGGCAGTGTGACACCCCTTCACCACCTGTTTTAACTATTTTTGCAGAACAAATGTGCCACAGTTGCATGCAATTGCAGGGGTTCCCCATTTTCATTGGGCGGGGCCTGTCGTCCACCGATTGTGATATGCATGTTGGTTAGTTTGTGGTCACAAAATGAAGTCACGTAAACACCCCCATTTGCAGCCATTACAGTTTAAGGGGCAAAACGCATCTTACCCACATTGTTTTTACCGCCCATTACTGTAAGTTTAAACTTGGCCTTATAGAGTACTTGCTGACCCATAATTTTGTATGGAGATAAAAATCACCAAGTTGACATTCAATTCACACCTGAGCTTAGCGATATACTGGCGTTTGTATTTGAGCGTTTTTAGGCATTTATTACAATTGTTTAATGGCTTCAGACATTAAAAAGGGGAGGAGAGATTAAGGATATTGGGGGTGGAGAGCTGCTGTTTGAGTTGAAAATGGGCGACAAAATGCTCGTAAAGCGCTCATGTTGCACATTTTCAAGCGTTCCCTTTAAAGTCTATTGGCCCAATCTGCCAAAGAGCTCCTGTACTTTTTTTGAGCGACTGGCATTGTGCTTCAGGCGACAGAACGCTCAGATGTGAACAGGGGCCATTGAAATCCATGGGATTTAACTTGCTGAGTCACAAGCTTCAGGCAGAAAATCGCTCAGGTGTGAATGGGGCCTTAGGGGAGTAGCTCTGTACGCAACACTACTGTGTGTGTGTGTGTTTAAATTAAAAGGGAAAACAAGTCGTTCCTTCCTTCCCTTACCTTCTTTTTTAAGACTAGTTCCACATCTAGTCATTACCAAATCTTGCTGCCTTCACCTCCTGTAATATCTCCAAAATATGCCCTTCTTAAAAATGTAAAAGGGAAAAAAAAAGTGTGGCCCCCAATCCATACGAGGCATTTTGGCTGCATGCTCGGATAAGGGTTTGGTGGAATGGAGGAGGGGGACCCCCCGCAGTTTTTTTTTGTTTATAAATGTTAGTTTTGCTGCAACAGGTTCTATACACGAAAATAAATGTGCTACTTTACTGGCATACTAAGTACCGTTTTCTTTTGCCGACAATGTTGTTTTTTTTTTATAGCCTATTGACAGCTGATGACTGTTGTTAAAGGAGTGTTCCGCCTAAAAAAAAATTTTTAAGTCAGCAGCTACAAATACTGTACCTCCTGACTTCTAATAATCGGACACTCACCTGTCCCAGGCTCCAGCGATGTGGGGGGAACAATGGCCTGCTTGTCTCCCCCTCCTCTCCATGGCGCCGGAATTGTCACTTTTGGCGCCCGTCTGTGGCTTCACAGCGGGGTCATCTTTCTTTAAAGTGGAAGTTCAATTTTTGGGTGGAACTCCACATTAAGGATGCTGCGACTGGCTTCCCAGCCTGCTCTATAGCAACCAGCTGTTCACTTTGCATTATGCCACATCGCATGTTTTATTGCCAGCATGGCAATGTCCGAATCGGTGCAATGTTGACCCTGCAGCGATGCCCCGATTTCCAAAAGTAGTTCTGGTCTTGGCAAATTCGGGGGCGATTTCTGTCAAATTGCCCCCGAAGTCTGACTGCATTGCCGGTTCAGCTGAACTCGTATGATTTCAAACCCGCCCTCAATGTGAACCTGGGCTAATTTTTATCAAATTGTTAAGAAATGTTCCACTTTAAAGGGACACTAAAGTCAGGACTTGTTTGTTATTTAAAATAAAAATAAAAATTTTTTATACTTCCCTCCACTGTGCAGTTCGTTTTGCACAGAGTGGCCCGGAAAGCTGTCTTCTGGGGTCCCTCGGCGGCTGTCTGGGCTCCTCCTCGCAAAAGCTTTCCGTGTTCATGCGAGGGCGCTCGCACGGTGGAAAGCTTTTGCGAGCGCGCTCCCATGATACAGCGACGGCCATAGCCGCCGACTGTATCACTCGGCTCCGCCCCCGGCGTGTTGCATCATCCGCTGTGATTGACAGCAGCGCCAGCCAATGGCTGCGCTGCTATCAATCCGCCCAGCCTAGCCAATCAATGGCCAGGCTGGGAACCGAAGAGGATGACGTGGACGTGCCCGGGAGTTTCGAACGGTAAGGTAAGTAAAATGGGGACTGGGGGGGGGACGGTGCTGTGAGATGTTTGCATAGGATGCATTAAGGTAAAAAAACTTTTTACCTTTACAACCCTTTTAATAAAGTGTTTACCCCTTGGCCTTTTTTTTGTTACTAAACAATACATTTTACTATCAGGTAGTCATGCCCCGCCTTCTTTGCTCATGTGATACAGTCGCTGTATTGATCAATATTTTTATTGCATAGTCATAAGCTGGCTTTTTTTTTTTTATCTCTTATCTATGTGCCAACACACAAAGTGTATAAGAAAATGCTCATCTAATGCACGTTTCTGTAAAAGTTTAGTAGAATTCTGCTTTAAAATTTCAATTGGGATATTTTAAACAGCTTTTTCCTAGTTCCCGGGATGTCTGGTTTCAATCCTTGTGTATTTGATAATAGAAGTTCATGCAAAATTTTTGTCTAAATATAGCTGAGAAGGAAAAGAAGGTTCTGTTAGTTTATCTTTGTTTATAACTGTTGTTCTGGAACAAGAGGTGGAAGTTAAACATTTTAAGCCAATGTTTGCCCTGGTAAATATACCATCAAGTGTACTAAAGAGCAAGATAATGAAACGTTCATTTTTAAAGAGGAGGTCCAGCAAAAGAATAAAAAATGTAAAAGTCAGCAGCTACAAATACTGCAGCTTCTAACTTTTAATATATTGAAACTTACTGTCCAGGGAGCCTGCAATGTCAGCGCCCCAGCCGATCTTCGGATCGACTCTCGGGTGCTGCTGCCACCATTCCTGGTAAGGGAACCAGTCAGTGAAGCCTTTCGGCTTTAAAAACGGTTCCCTAATGCGAATACGTGTAGCGTGCATCGCTTTCCGATTGGCCCGGCAGCAGAGGAAGGGGGCCAAACTTCCGGGTGATCGGGCCGTGGCCTGTCTCTGGGAAGTGGGGAAGGGGACCAATCATAAACGGGTCCCTGTTCCCCTGAATAACTGACAGGCGGACCTGATTGGACAGCCCATGTGAAAGGGGCCTAAAGGTGAAAATAAATGGTTATGCTTTATAACCACTCTGTCCCGGTTCACACTGATGCAAATATGATGCGATCTGGCATAGATTTGCATGCCCTCTGGGGTGGGGGGAGAGCTGTTTAGTAGGGGGATGTTGTCATGGAACCTATATGCATTGATGTCCTGATTAGAGTCTGCGTGGTTCGAATTTATATGATATCTTTATCTTAACAACCTTTCCTTTTTTGTATGTGTTGGATGTTATTTTTTGGTAATTGGTTTTCAATCCATATATGAAAGGTACAGACGTTTTCTCTATGAATAATGGGGTGTGTGTATAATATATATCTGCAATATTGGTAAAACGCTTGTGTGTGTGTGTGTGTGTGGTGTGTATATATATATATATATAATAATATATATATATATATATATATATATATATATATATATATATATATATATATATATATATATATATATATATAATTATAAAAACGTATTGTCAGTTGATGGGGATTGCCCAGTCTGTGGGGATTTTGTACGATGAGAGGATAATTGTTTGCCTTGTCTGTCCACAGATTACGGGAAACTTTTACAGCAGGGGAGGTCTCCTATTTCACCTGGAGCAGTGCAATCTTTGTGATATACTTTGTCGGCGTTCACATTTCTGCGGTGTGATTTTTGACCGGGTTTATAAAAGGGGTTCTGTACAAGTTTGGAGCGAAGTGCTCCAAACTCGCACAGTATAGAGTATTGTGGCATTCTGAGATGACACCACTCAAAGATCTACATTTTAAAATGGTTAATTTAAAAAAAGAAAAATCTATATCAAAGCTAAACTGAATAAGAAATAAATAAAAATGGATGTGTGTGTAATTATATATATATACACACACACACCCATACATTAAAAAAATTCTTGTTGAGTTTACATTTGCTATAGATTTTTCTCCCAAGCATCTTCCAGGACAGCCCATGAGACCTAGGGCTCCTCCCACCAGGACAGGAAACGCGTTAACCCCCACCAGATAAAAGGGCGGTCCTCCAGGCCCCATGCCAGTATTAGTGTTTCCTCCGGACGGGGGGTAACATGTTTCCTGGAACTGGTTCCCCTAGGTCTCTAGAGCAGGGCTCCTGGAGCGATGGGTGAGTGTTTGTTTCCTACCTCTTCCTACCCAGAGCGGCACATCCATCGGGGAGTTGGTTTGTGGCTGCTGTCCCTGTTCTCGGTACATGGGGAGTGTCTGTACCGTCATGGTGTCCGTGCTCCCCCTGCAATGAATCGTTGGTTCTTTTTACAGCGCTGCGGTGGAGCAGCTGAGCGGCTTTTCCCCTGCCAGTACAGCCAGGCTAGAACATGCAGGGGAAGGAGGAAGCCGCGCGGCAGGAAGGGGCGGAACTTGCGTTCCACGCTGGTTCAGGAAGTCCCAGAGGGGTCACTTCCGGGGCGTATGACGTCATTGGCAGGCGCCGGAGACGCTGGTTCCTGTCTCAAAAAACGGCGCGAACAGGGACGCTGGGTGACTGGCGTTTTAAAAAGCGGTAACCCAGCACAGGCTGTGGACCACGACGGGGGCAGGATGGACTCCTTTGAAATTCCTGCACAGGCAGTGGAATCAAGCCCAAACGCCAGCTCCTCACAGGTAAGCCTGAAGTAATGCTTTCTTCTTGCACAAACCTGTGAGTGTCTTTCTTCCCCTTGTAACTAGTAAGGACTAGGTGAAGGGTGCACATTTTTCTTTTCTCCTGCACGGGTGTGATTGAGGGTATGTGGCAAGTGTATTTATAGGGTTATTTGTCTCTTGTGCAGGCCAAGATTCAGGACAAAGCCCAAGCGCAGCCACCAAAAAGGAAGTGTGCAGTGTGCGGTAGTAAACTGAGCTCCTCATGGAGTAAACCAGTTTGCCGCTCCTGTATTTCAGGCCTAACAAAAGATGAACCGGTAGCCTCATGTCAGAAAATACTGACTTCAGTTAGTGATGAGCTTAAATCTACCTTTAGCTCTTTTAGAAATCTAATTGATAAATTGCAGGCTCCCTCAGAGGGTCCGTCTTCAACCAGAAAATCCACAGTTAGTAACATTACACAACAAAATGTGGAGAGTGAAGACTCTGAGACTGAAGCTAGATCTACCCGTTCTTCTCCAGAGGAATCGGGGTCAGATTCAGGGCCCAGGGATAGAGAATCCTCTAGGGGCTCAAGATATAAGTTGTCTCTGGAGGAAGTGGATAGCTTATTAAACGCCATTTATGCAACTCTGGAAATGGAAGAGGAGGAGGTACATTTGTCTTTTTTTTTTTTTTTAAATATGTTTATTAGATTTTCAAGATATAAGGTTACATACAATCTTATGAAATCAAATCTTACAATTCCTGCGTTTAAAGTACAACGCTATACAAAGAGGATACATATATTCAAATTATATATATATATATATAATGCTAAAAAATAAACAAAGAACTGGCATTGACAGTCATAACAATAAACAAGTATCAAGAGGGGAATAAGGTAAGAATAGGGAAAAGAAAAAAAAAAAAAAAAAAAAAAAAAAGGATGTGCTATCATACTAAGCTAGGCAATAACCGGAGCTCCAATCCTGGCCTGGATTAGTGTATCATAAGGAAAGGAACGTATCTATTTCTTTAACAAAATAATTGTTTTAAGTCATAACAAACTTTCAGGAATTCAATTGCGTTGATGATACTCTGCAGACTTCGTAAAGTGTAACCAACAGGACCACATGTCGAGGTAGATTCTAGTGGAGTCCCTTGATTGGTGTATTAATTCTTCCATGCTTGCAATGTGAGCAAACCTGCGGAACCAATCTGTAATGGTCGGAGGGATTGTTTGTTTCCATTTGATAGGGATGCATAAACTCGCTGCGTTAATTAAGTGTATGACTATGGTATTATTATAGGTGGAATGAGAGAGGCTAGAAAGATGTAATAAGTATTGTTCAGGAGTGAAGTCTGGTTCGAAAGTAGTAATTTGTGTGATTAAACTGTGGACTTCCTTCCAGAATGTATTTATTGCGGGACACTCCCACCATATATGTAATAGAGATACCTGGTGCACTGTTACACCTCCAACACAAGGGAGACGTGTCTGGAATGAATTTATGAAGTATTGAGGGGGTCCTATACCATCTCGAAATAAATTTTTATAGCCCATTTTCTTGTGTTAAAATATTTAACGTGCCTTTATGTATACGTTTGAATATGGTCGTCCATTGTTCGGGACGATATAGAAATCCGGAGTTCCTTTTCCCATTTGAGATTAGTATCATCCATTTGAGGATCAATATTGGAGTTGAGAAGGGTGTACATAATAGAGATCAGGTGTTTCTGGGGGAATCCCTGAGACAAATAGCTTCAAATTGCGTTTTGGGCCTACACCACCCTCCCACAGAATCCAATTTTTGAAAAAACCTAGTGATTTTGTTAAAGCTGGAAACTGATACATTACACCCAGGCTGAATGGATGTGAAGGATTCAAAAGGATGAGGGGAATGTTGTTTAAAAAAGTCTGCCGCCCTAAGTATAACTGTGGGAGCGTTGTCCGATCTTATCGTGCAAAGTTCTGGAATAGGGATTTCAAGACTTTGGGTAATCGGGGTGTTAGGGCCATAAATAGAGGATTAAAATCCAAAGTTTTGCATAAATATCTGAAAATCTTCAAGGAAGATCCCGTCACGGATGTAATTTTGCGCAGCGCGGGATTTTATTAGGAATGGTCCATGGTAGGTGTCCTAAGGGCACGATAGAGTGGCAAGAAATCTCCTCTAGTCTTATCCAATCTTTGGAGCGTGTATGAACATGCCAGTCAACTATCCTGGATAAGTGACTAGCCCAATAATATTTCCGCAAGTCCGGGACTCCAATTCCTCCTAAAAGTTTTGGTGTAATTAACTTATCCCCATTTAATCCTTGGTTGTTTCCCACCCCAAATAAAGCTCAAACAAATCTTTCTAAATGATTTAAAAAAGGAACCCGGGATAGTAATGGGAAGGGTCTGGAACAGATACAAGAATCTAGGAAGAATATTCATTTTTAAGTATGTTCGCTCTCTACCGAACCACGAGAACATGCCTTTATCCCATCTTAGTAAGTCAGATCGAACCGTTTTTAATAAGGGTAAGAAGTTACTACTGTATAAGTCTGTTATATCGGATGATATATTAACACCCAAATAAGATAAGTCTTTGTCAACCCAAATAAAAGGGAAGTTCTGTTTACAAAGTGTCACTGCGTCAGAGGGTAAGGAGATATTAAGGGCCCTGGATTTTGCTAAATTAATTTTTAAATTAGAGATATCCCGAAACATCGAAAAATCTTTCAATAGATTGGGGAGAGTAATTATGGGATTCGTCAGAAACAGTAGCACGTCATCCGCAAAAGCTGCCACCTTGTATTGTTTGTTCTCTATAGTGATGCCTACTATATCATGGTTGGCGCGTATTCTACAGAGGAGGGGTTCTAATAACAAAATAAAAATTATTGGTGAAAGTGGGCATCCCTGGCGTGTTCCATTCGACACAGAGAAAGCCTCCGACAGATGCCCGTTAATTTTTATCTTCGCCGTCGGGGGACGAGTATAGAAGGTTAATAAATTGCAACATACGAGCCTGGAGGCCATAAGACCCCCAAAGCTGCCTGCATGTAGTCCAAGCAATTCTGTCGAAGGCCTTCTCTGCGTCGAGGGAAAGCATGAATCCAGGGAATCTCGAATCCAGAAGCCAATTTTGAATACATAGGGCTTTGATAGTATTGTCCCTAGCCTCCCTTCCCGGGGTAAAAACCTACTTGGTCTAATGAAATCAAATCTTCTAGAAGGGGTAACAGGCGATTTGCTAAAATTTTTGCATATAACTTAACATCTACATTCAGGAGAGAAATGGGCCTGTAGTTAGATACTTGACTTCTATCCTTGTTAGGTTTGGGAATCATTACTATATGTGCCTCGAGAAGATCATTAACAGATGTCCACTGGTCAGGGGTAGAATTAAAAGCCGAGATAAAATGAGGGATTATGATGTCCTTAAAGGTCTTATAGTAGTTGACAGAAAAACCGTCCGGTCCAGGACTTTTACCAATATTAAGCTGTCTAAGAGCTTCTAGGGCTTCGGAAATTTCCAATGGTTTATCTAAAGTCTTTGCTATTCCTGGGTCTATCGGTTTAGGGCAGTAAGATTTAAGGAAGTCAGCAATCAAGTCTTTCCTAGATTGAGGATTTTTAATTGGTTCCGAAGACTGTAAGTTATATAGATTTGAATAGTACAATTGGAATTGCTTGGCGATATCAGAAGTACACGTGAATTTATTGCCTTTAGCATCAGTGATAGAGTGAATATTGTCAAATTTCTTATTTGACGCATTTAAAGAATTGGCTAAAAGCCTACCTGTTTTATTGCCATATTCATAGAAGAATTTCTGCGAATAGACATTACTTCTTTTAATCTTTCTTTCCAATATCTCAAGCAATTCGATTCTGGCATTAGTCAGTTCAGCTAGTGTATTTGAAGCCAGAGATTGTTTATGGATTTCCTCTAAGGTCTCTATTCTGTCGGTGAGATTCTTAACTTGTTCACGCCTATCTCTATTCCGTTTAGCCATTAATGAAATAAACTCCCCTCTGATTACACATTTATGTGCAAGCCATGTTGTTGGAAAAGGCACATCAGGTGTTAAATTTTCTTTGAAATACAAAGAAAGTAAGGATTCTATTTTTTGGATTATGTCTGTATCTGTGAGCAATGAATTGTCTAATCTCCAAGACCTCCGAGGGGTAAGTTTGTCCTCAAACGCCAAACTCATAGATATGGGATTGTGATCCGATAAAATCATCGGGTCAATAGAAGTGCTATTTAATAATTCCAAGTCCCTTGAGAGATAAAAAAGTAGTCCAATCTGGAATAAGTATTGTGTGTGGGGGGGAGTAGAAAGTATAGTCTTTTGAAGAAGGGTTCAAGGTGCGCCAAGAATCATGTAAAGAAAGACGGTGCAATAAATTCTTAACCAAATTCAGTGTCTTATATGGGGTCTTTGAAGAACCGGATGATGATGTGTCTAGAAGGGGTTGAGAGCCAGATTAAAGTCACCACCCAGAATTATCGTGCCACTAGCAAATGCTTCCAGGGATTCTATTATAATCTTAAAAAAGGAGGCGTGGAGCCTATTGGGGGCATAAATATTTCCCAATGTTATTGATTTATTATAAAGCAACCCCTTTAAAAAAATGTATCTGCCTTCCGTGTCTATTTTTGAGTCTAAAATTTGGATGGGACAGTGTTTTGATATCAGGATGGAAACACCCTTACTCTTGGATTCCGTGTTTGTAGCATGAAATTCCTGTGAAAATTTCTTATCTTTAAATGTTGGAAACTTATCGGTTTTGAAGTGTGTCTCTTGCAAGAATACAATATCAGAACTAGATCTCTTAAGTAATAACAACAATTTAGACCTTTTCTCCGGTATATTGAGGCCCTTGGCATTAATAGAATACAATTTGATTTTTCGTTTAGCAGTAAACCACAGTGCCAGCAGAGGAAGACATTCCTATCTTCAGAGGAAGATATAAAAAGAAAGGCCAAAAGGGAGGGGAAAAACAAGGTATTGGGGAGGAGGGAAGGATTGGGAGTGAACAAATGGATCACACCCAATCAAAAACTATATACTTATGAGAATGAGTGAGGGAAATAAGAGAAAAAAAAAAAAAAAAAAAATTAAATTTAAATCTCCTACTGGAGAATATACTGAGAAGTAGAATGTAGCAATGTCTTTCTGTCTTATTCCAAAACAGGAAAAATGGACAAAAAGTATTGCTACTTGGGGGATGAAGAAAAAAGCCAAGCACAAAAAACCGCAACCAAAATTAGTCAGCTGCCCACCGCCACAGACGTGACTTATGCGAATAGTTTGTAAATAAGGCGGAAATATTAATAACATCATGCCAACACTGGTATATATAATAAAAAAAAAAATAAAAAAAAAAAAAAAAATATAGAACATAGATATCATGTCACTGTGTGGGATAATCAACCCTGCATGGATAATACTCATCTAACTTACGATTAAATCCTTATTCGGTATGTAAAAAAAGGTTCGGTGATCCCCACAATGAATAAACCAACCCCCCCCTTTTTTTTTTTTTTTTTTAAAACAGGACTGAAATAAACAGATAACAGACATATATGTCAAACTCAGTAAAAAGGGAGATTAGTATACAGACAGCAGTCAAAAAAAACCCTGTTATGCATTTATAACTCATATCCTTAAAACAATTTCACATCTAAGAATAGGGCATCCACTCACCAAAATTCACATGTTGGTAATTATAAAGTGAGTGAAAAGAGTTAAAAGGATTAATACCAGCAGAAATTTTCAGGTAAAAATACAGAATCTAACCAAAGATCAATATTCTTTCCTTGATTTTCTGGCTTTTGGAGACGATCTTGATCTGGGATCGGAATTCGGATCAGCAGAGGATTTTGAACTGGTTGTCATTCGATTGGGATCGACGTCTCCGAAACCGTGATTGAGTTGTTTCCATGAAGTCATCTTTAGCATTGTCTCTGGTCGAGTTCTTGAAGCGAAATTCGGCGTACCAATCAGGGAGTTCCATGTATTGTATGTCCATCGTTTTGCAAAAAGTATGGAGGTCTTCTGGGATTCTCAGTACTGCTGTGTGCCCCTGATAAGTAGCTTGCAGACCGAACGGGAATTTCCATTTGTATGCAATTCCCTTATCGCGCAGTTTTTCCTAGTAAAGGCTTCACGTCTCTTCTATTTTGTAGGGTGATAGGGGACAGATCTTGAAAGAAAAAGATGGGATGTCCCTCAAAGACGTATTTTGATCTTAGTTTAGCGTTTCTGAGGATCTCTTCTTTGAGCTGAAAGTCATCCACATGGCAGATTACATCCCTGGGAGGATCTGTTGGTTTGCCCCTAGGTCTGAGCGCTCTGTGTATACGCTCATTTTGATGCCTGTAAGTGGGGGACGTCCCAATAAGTTGTTGAAAATAGCACAGATCACTGGGGTAAGATGGTCCATATCTACTGATTCGGGCAGACCCCTAATCCTCACGTTATGGCGTCTGCTTCTATTTTCCAAATCTTCTAATTGGCGATTAATTTCCCTGAGATGCAGAGTGTTTCTATCCGTTTTAGAATTGATGTGACGCAGTGCTGCTCCCTGTTGCGCAGTTACTTTTTCTACCTCGTGCACTCGCGCTGTAACTGCGCGTATATCAAGACTTAACTCTGCAATGGCAGCAGCGAGGGTAGTTTTTATGTCAGCAGCTACAGAGTGGAGGTCATTGAGGCTGGGGGTCTGCGACAAGTCTCTCGCAAGTTTTGAATCCAGACCGGCATTTGGGGGAACCGGGACAATACCGGTTAAACATACTCCAGTGGTCCCCATAGGGAAGCTGTGAAGGTCAGCCATTGTGGGTCTGGGTACACAAGTTCAGATGCTGACAACTCTGTCTGAAATCCCCTTTGAGGGCCGGGAGTGGTATCAAAATGTTCCCTGAATTCCCGGGGATATATTTGGACAAGTCGGGGCGAACGATCCCCTTACCGGCAATAATAAGTTCCGCTCAAAGTCCGTGGCGGCGGGAGCTCTCCGTTCAAGCTGCCATTCCCGAGCTCGGCTAGACCACGCCCCCGAGGTACATTTGTCTAAACATGACCTTATGTACAAAGGTTTGCACAAAAAGAAATCTAAAGTTTTTTTTCCTGTGCACAGTTCCCTCCTTGATACTATCAAGCTGGAGTGGGAAAATCCAGAAAGAAAACCTTTCTTTTCCGGTAACCTAAAAAGGTTTCCATTTGATGAGGATACAGCGCAGCCGTGGAATAAAAGTCCAAAGTTAGACGCACCTCTTTCAAAAGTTTCAAAAAATTCGGACTTAGCGTTTGATGATATGGGTACGCTTAAGGACCCGATGGACAAAAGAGGAGATATTCTCCTTCACAGAGCCTGGGATTCAGCTATTGGAAATCTCAAGCCGGCTCTGGCCTCCACTTGTGTAGCCAGAAACCTGGAAGAATGGCTTACACAGATACAAACCCATCTGTCGGCAGGTACCTCTAGGGAAGAGATTTTAAAATCCTTTCCTCTTCTTTTTAATGCTGTGGGTTTTCTAGCAGATTCTTCCGCAGAGTCGTCGGTAAGAATGACGGCTAGGACTTCGGCCTTAGTGAATTCAGCCAGAAGAAGCCTTTGGCTTAAAACTGGTCAGGCGATGCAGCCTCTAAATTACACCTGTGTGGGCTTCCCCTAACGGGGGATCATCTTTTCGGCCCAGGGCTGCAGGAAGCACTGGAACGTACCGAACGGCCGATAGAAAAAAGGCCTTTCCAGAGAACAAAAAGAAACAGACAGCCAGAAAAAAATTTTGTGGCCAATACAGGCAGCAGGGTCCTAGAGAGAAAAGGACAATAGGCCCAAGAAGCATTGGGCCGGGCACAAGGGCAAAGGTAGAGGGGGTGTGTTTTGTTTCACACACCTCAACAGCCCGCCAAGCCACAGTGACCAGCATCTCCCTGTGGGAGGAAGATTGAGGGCCTTTCTTCCACAGTGGGCAGCAGTCACTTCAAGTCCCTTCATCCTGGATCTAGTGGCAAATGGATACAGGCTGGAATTCTCCTGCCAACCACCAGAGCGACTATTGATCACCTCTCTTCCAAAAGATCGGGAGAAAGCGAGGGCTCTGGGTCTCCAAATAGGAGACTTGCTAGATCAGAAGGTCCTGGTTCCTGTTCCCCAATCAGAGCAAGGCAAGGGGTATTCTATTCCCATATTTTTGTGATCAGAAAGCCGTCAGGAAAGTATCGGCTTATTCTGAATCTTCGGTCTCTAAATCGATCGATCAGATACAAGCATTTCCGTATGGAGACAGTGTTCTCAATCAGAAATCTGCTTTACCCAAAACTGCTTCATGGCCACTTTGGACTTAAGGGATGCTTATCTACATGTCCCGATCCATCCAGCATTCCAGAGATTCCTGAGGATAGCGGTCAAATTGGGAACAGGAATCCGGCACTTTCAATTTCAAGCCCTCCCCTTTGGTCTATCTTCAGCCCCACGCATCTTTACAAAGGTGTTAGGGGAGGCGCTGGCTCCGCTAAGGTTGAAAGCAATAACTGTCATCCCTTACCTGGACGACCTGTTAATAGTGGCAGATTCTTACCAGAAATTACTAGGAGATCTCCAGACGGTACAGGACTTCCTTCAGTCCTTAGGCTGGCTCATAAACAGGGAGAAGTCTTCCCTAAATCCAGCTCAGAGGGTGAAATATCTGGGCTACGACATCTGCTCAGTAAGCCAGAAGGTTTTTCTCCCGGCGGAAAAGGTCTCCAAGATGGTGCAAGCAGTTTCAGCTCTACAGACCAGTCAGTTGGTCACGCTGAGGGAGATTTCAAGTACTGTAGGTCTGATGACCTCATGTTTTCCGGCAGTGCCATGGGCAAGATTCCATCAAAGGCCGTTGCAGATGTTTCTCCTGAGAAACTGGGATGGAGAGGCAAGGTCTCTGCAGTCAAAAGTTCTGTTACCTACCAAGGTGAAAAGAAGCCTATGGTGGTGGAGGACACATCTTCACCTAACAAGGGGCCTGCCATGGTCCATTCCTGTTTCCAAAAGGATCACGACGGACGCAAGTTCCTGGGGATGGGGAGCCCACCTCAGCGACCAGGTCTCACAGGAAAGAAAATGTCTGGGAAAGAAGCAAAAGCTTCATCAAACCAGAGGGAACTACTAGCGGTTCAGAGAGCCCTGCAAGCCTTTCAGTCGGAGATCAGGGGTCACAATCTCCAGATCCTATCCGACAATATTGCAACAGTGGCGTACCTCAACAAGCAGGTAGGCACGAGGAGTCGGATACTTCAAGAAGTTGCTCAGGGAATTTTTACATGGGCAGAAGTAAATCTAGCCTCAATTTCCGCCGTGCACCTGAAGGGGACGAAAAACTGCCTGGCAGACTACCTCAGTCGCCACAGGGTGGAGCGAGACAATTGGTCGCTTCATCCAGAAGTATTTGCAGAGATCACCAACAAATGGGGTTGGCCCGAAGCAGATTTGTTCGCAAATCAGCTCAACCGCAAGACGGAGGAGTTCTTTTCTCTAAACCCAGAAGATCGATCACTGGGGATCGATGCGCTGGCGAATCCGTGGCCATTCGACCTCTGCTACGCCTTCCCGCCGCCGATCAGGCTTATTCCAGAAGTACTCCGGAAGTTTCTTCTAGAAGAAACGGACCTTATTCTGATCGCCCCCTTCTGGCCCAAGAGGTCATGGTTTTCCTACTACAGTCTCTGGTCTTGAAGCCTCCGCTGAGACTTCAGGAGAGAGAGGACCTGTTGTCACAGGGTCCAGTGTCACACCCACAGGTAGTTTCCTTAAGCTTGACGGCTTGGTATCTGAAGAGAAGATACTGAAGGCTCAGGGGTTTTCTGACAAAGTGATCAAAACTTTGGTGAATTGCAGAAAACCAGTCACTAGAGCCATATATTCCAAGGTTTGGAAAAAGTTTAATTCATGGTTGTCTGAAAAAACCAAAGATACGCATGATGTTCCTTCTGTTTTGGAATTTTTTTCAAGAGGGTGTCGACAAGGGTCTTTCGGTTAGTACCTTGAAAGTACAGGCGGCAGCTATTAGTGTTTTCCTCCAGGTTTCTCTTCTGGAAAATCCTACGGTAGCGAGATTTTTTAAATCCATTTCCAGGGCCAGGCCAGTAGTGATAAGAAGTTGTCCAACTTGGGACCTGTCCCTAGTGCTTCAAACTCTGGTAGAACCTCCTTTTGAGCCCTTAGAGGATATTTCTGTTAAATTACTTACCCTAAAAACTATTTTTTTAGTAGCAATTACCTCAGCTCGTAGGGTAAGCGAGTTACAGGCTTTGTCAGTAAGGGAGCCATTTCTCACAATTTTTGAGGATCGTGTTGTGTTAAAAACGGATCCAGGGTTTTTACCCAAAGTGGCTAGTGCATTCCACAGAGTACAGGATATTTTACTGCCATCCTTCTGTAGTTCACCACAGGGTGATCAGGAAAAGAAATTTAGTTTTTTAGACGTAAGAAGATTCCTTCTTATCTATTTAGAGGTCACAAGGACCTTCAGAAAGACAGACGCTTTATTTGTCCTTTTTTCAGGCACACACAAGGGTAAGCGTGCATCTAAAGCCACATTGGCTAGATGGATTAAGCAGGCCATCTCAGAAGCTTATAAAATCAAAGAAGTTCCTACCCCTTTTGTTACTGCGCACTCAACGAGAGCTTTGTCTGCGTCTTGGGCTGAGAGGGCTGGTGCTACACCGGTACAAATCTGCAAGGCTGCCACATGGTCCAGTTATTCGACCTTCATAAAACATTATCGCCTCGATTTGCTATCTGCTCAAGAACAGGCGTTTGGTCGAAAGGTCCTTCAGGCAGTTGTCCCACCCTAGACTGGTAAGTTCTGGCTCATCGTCTCATGGGCTGTCCTGGAAGACGCTTGGGAGAAAAGATGAGTTAGGCTTACCGGTAACTCCTTTTCTGAGAGTCTTCCAGGACAGCCGGATTCCCACACGGTTTTCATATGGAAGTTATGTATATTAATGCATATGTTTTTAAGGGAAGTCCTACGGTTCTCGAGAAGACTGGCATGGGGCCTGGAGGACCGCCCTTTTATCTGGTGGGGGTTAACGTGATTCCTGTCCTGGTGGGAGGAGCCCTAGGTCTCATGGGCTGTCCTGGAAGACTCTCAGAAAAGGAGTTACCGTTAAGCCTAACTCATCTTTTTTAATTAATCAATTTGAAATGTAATTCTGACTGTGGGTGGTGTGCAGCATGATGACATAGGGAGAACTGAGATTACCCTCTCCTATGTCATGGGCTTTTTTTCTGGATACCAATCACTGCAGCGCAGCAGCAGCCGCCAAGCAGTAAGTACAGTAATATTTAGAGGTAGACTGATATATCAGCCAATACATGGCGTTTTTTAATTAATCGGCATTGGACGATTTTTGCTGTGGAAAAAAGTTGATTTAAAACTTCAGCACGACTTGCAAATAACTTTTTTAATAGAAGTCAATGCAAGTTGCCTGAAGTTTCCCCAATGAGCCTTCTCTCCTCTCTGGGCAGCCTGCCAAGTTTGTGAAAAGATACAATGTTAATACTTCAAAGGGCTGAACTCTGTGTGTAGGTGTTCAGTGTTACCATTTAAAGCAGGGGTGTCCAAACTTTTTTTTTAAGAGGGCCAGATTTGATGAAGTGAACATGGGTGAGGGCCGACTATTTTGCCTCACATTCTTTGAACCATTAAAATTCGGTCTAAGTGTGTTCATCTGAGCACTAATATACCGCCCAACAATAATTCTCTTGCCTTTGTGGCTGTGTGTGGTGGAGAGATGAGCTTGGGCATGTTATTTGGATACACTGTATCTATTTCTTTTGTGGCCCCAACGAATCCCAGAGCGCTGCTCAGGACTAAGGATGAGCTCGGGTGTGTTATTTGGATATACCGTATTTATTGGCATATAAGGCCGCGTACACACGATCGAACATGTCTGCTGAAACTGGTCCGCAGACCAGTTTCAGCGGACATGTTTGATCGTGTGTACGGCCTATTGGACCGTTTTCCAGCGGACAAAAGTTTCCAAACATGCTTAGAAACCTGTCCGTTGGAAACCTGTCCGTCAGACATGTTCGATGGTTAGTACACAAAATCATCGGACCAAAATCCCGCGCATGCTCAGAATCAAGTCGACGCATGCTTGGAAGCATTGAACTTCGTTTTTCATCACGTCGTGTTCTACGTCACCGCGTTCTGGTCCGAGAGGATTTTGGTCCGATGGTGTATACGCACATCAGACCAACAGACCACTTCAGCCTGGTCCGATGGTCTGTCGGATGTGTTTCCTCGGACATGTCTGACCGTGTGTACGCGGCCTCACATGCACAGCCTCGCCATTGCAACCAGTGCAGCCTCGCCATTGCAACCAGTGCAGCCTCGCCATTGCAACCAGTGCAGCCTCGCCATTGCAACCAGTGCAGCCTCGCCATTGCAACCAGTGCAGCCTCGCCATTGCAACCAGTGCAGCCTCGCATGTGCCATGAATGCAGCCTTACCATTGCCATCAGTGCAGCCTGATCGATGCCCATTGGCAGCCTGGGATGGCAGAGGGAGGGGGGCGGGACAAGTGCCGACAGATTACAAACAGGAAAATCTCTTGTTTACTCTGTGGCCTCTTTAATACAAAGTCCTGCCTCCTATGATAGACAGAACAGTCGTCCAATGGCATCCCAGGAGACGGGACTTCCAATACAAACGCTGCTGAGTAAACAGGAGATTCTCTTCATGTAATCTGACGGCGCTCGTCCTGCCCCCTCCAAGGCAGTGCCGATAAATACAGTATATATCTGTTGTGGGGGCCACAAACTATATATATATATATAATCTATCCAACCAAATCCCCAGGGGGGCCGTATTAAATCAACATGCCTGATTTAAAGTGGTTGTAAACCACTTTTTTTAACTTTTACCTACAGGTAAGCCTATAATAAGGCTTACCTGTAGGTATAAAGAATATCTCCTAAACCTATACGGTTTAGGAGATATTCCCCTCGCAATGCGCCGCTGATTGCAGTGGCGCATGCGCAGGGGGGAATCCACGGCGAAAGGACCTGGCCGGATTTAAATCTCCCGCGCGCATGCCGTGACGTCATCGCCGCTCCAGCCAATCACAGCGCTGGAGCGGCGATACCCGGAAGACACGCCGAGTCAAGGTGAGATCTTGCTCGGCGTGGACCAGGTAAGTTCCCTACACCTCGTTTCGAGGTAAGTATTTCATAATGAGCTAATATGCAGTGCATACTAGCTTATTATGACTTTTGCCTTGCAGGTCTAAAAGAGATTTTTTTTTTTTTTGCGGTTTACAACGGCTTTAAAGACTAATCTTTTTTGACACTTGTTGCTTACAAGTAAAAATCCTGTATTTTCTGCTACAAAATCACTTGGAACCCCCAAACATATATAATCCCATATCATATCATATTTTTATTTTTTTAGCAGAGACCATAGGAAATAAAATAGCGATTGTTGCCATATTTTATGTCACACGGTATTTGCGCAGCGGTCTTTTCAAACGCAATAAAACAAAAAAACTTTAAAGAATTAAAAAAATAAACAGTAAAGTTAGCCCATATTTTTTTTTCATCCAAAAGTTTTGATTGCCTGTTTTTGTGTATTTAGGATTACCGGTGTATATATACAAGTGCACTGATTGGAGGCATGTTGTGTTCAAAATAAATGTTTAAATTTAAGACATTTTCTGTATCACTTGTCACTTAAAGCGGACTTCCACCCAAAAATGGAGCTTCTGCTTTTCGGTAATTCCTCCCCCCTTCGGTGTCACATTTGGCACCTTTCAGGGGGGAGGAGGGAGCAGATACCTTTTTGTAATCCAGGTATTTGCTCCCTCTTCCGGACATAGATCACCGCTGTGACTGTGGTGACCTACTCTGGCGCCTACTCCATCTCCCCGCTGTCTTCTGGGAGACGCACAGGTTCCAGAAGACAGTAGGGACCAGTGGGATCGCGCAGCGCGACTTGTGCATGCGCATTAGGGAACCAGGAGGTGAATCCGCAAGAATTGCGATTTTAATACGATTAATCGTGTAGCTCTAATGGACACATCGGATAACATTGAGCTGCTTCTATAGGCAGAACGCCACTTATTTGTATCTTTAAAATAAGGCAACAAGGGGTTATGTCATATGAGCAGCTAATTCACATCTTGCAAGTAGTGGAAACCATTATTTATTCAGCAACACAGTTCAAGTAGCATTGATGTTTGCACTTTTATGAGGCAAAATTATTGTGTATTGAACTGTTCAGAGTTCTGCTTTAATTTCACGTTTAGGGTCCATGCACACTGGCTTACAGAACGTTGCTTCTATACGAGTTGTGCGTTCTGCCTATAGAAGCAACGTTCTGTAAGCCAGTGTGCATGGACCCTAAACGTGAAATTAAAGCAGAACTCTGAACAGTTCATTACACAATAATTTTGCCTCATAAAAGTGCAAACATCAATGCTACTTGAACTGTGTTGCTGAATAAATAATGGTTTCCACTACTTGCAAGATGTGAATTAGCTGCTCATATGACATAACCCCTTGTTGCCTTATTTTAAAGATACAAATAAGTGGCGCTGTCATTATGGGGTTAATTTTATGCTATTAGGTAATTAAAAATAATGCGCGATATTCATTTTATGTGTCCAATGGGGCTTTCCCTTCTACCAGCTCATTGAAATTAGTCATTGCAAAAAGTTATTACTATTTTCTGATAGACAAGTGAAAGTCATTTCCTGAGCATCACCTAATTCTTTTTCTTTTTTGTTTGTTAATGCATGCATAAAGTTTGGTGAAAGGAGATCCGTCTGCAACGCTGCCCATTATCAGCTACACATTTACTGGCTATTCAACACACATCGCAGAAATCCTGGTGTCCTTGGATGTTGAACTTTCTGCAAAGAGCGACTTGAGGTTTATTGATGCTGTTTACAAGGTAAAGTATATTGCTGTACTTTGTCTTAACAATAATAAAAATGATCCTTTTTAGTACAGAAATAATAGGTTTAAGTTCAACAATGAAAAACTTGCAGTGAGCACACAACCCATACACCCCCCCCCCATTGCAATGGGGTAAATGCTCCTTAAAGAGGAACTGCAGTCTACTCGCATAATTTGTAATAAAAACATTTTTGCCATTCTGAAGCTTCCCTCCAACCACTTTGCATATTATTTTATATATACTGCGATTCTGTATTTGACAAATATGCTGCGAAAATCTCCCTCCACTGAGTCTGGCTGCAACCATTTTAACTGTGGGCAGCTGAAGCTGCTGCCTGTTCACTTCCTGGATTTACACAGAGGCACACCTCCAGCTTTGCAGCTCTCATTGTCCCTCTTCTGACTCACGAGAGAGAGCTGTGCATGATGTCATAAGCCTAGGCTTTTTATCCAACAAGAAACAGGCAGTGGGCTGTATAAGGTATTAACTGGCAGAAAAAAATAACAAGGGCCGAAGATTTAATAGATGGAAAGTTGAAAAAATGACTGAAGATTCGCTTTAAAAGTCTAATTAAACCCACAACAGTAAAATCGGTCTGTATATACATTAAAGCATGCTAATTATGCTCACTGTGGAACCTAAGGGGTTTTTCCTCTGCATGTGTAAAAAGACTGTTTGATCCTGTCTCCTCTGATCCTCCCCTTCTTCCACTGTTCATCTTTTGATAGAACAGGGCCTTGGGGGCAACTCTGCACATTTTGGTGTTTTTGCTAGAGAGTTTTCATTTCTTGGGAGAGTGCATGCGATCAGCACAGTGTCCATCAGCACTTTCCAGACAGAGGGTCAGGGGTCCTGCAGCCTCATGAGACAGTCAGATCATGGCTCAGCCCCCTCCCCTCTTTCTCCCCATTGGTTCACTGATTTTGATTGACAGCTGTGGCCGATAGCTTTTGCTGTGTGTCCCAGCCAATCAGTGGGGAGAGTCCTGGACAGCCAAGTCTTTCGTGCAACATCGTTGGATCGAGATGGGACTCGGCTAAGTATTAGGGGGGCTGCTGCACACAGAATGTTCTTTATCTTAATGCATAGAATGCATTAAGTTAAAAAAACACCTGCCTTAGGAACCACTTTAAATTTCTGGTAGTGGGTCTGTAAAAAAGAATTCTAAGAAAGAGAGGGTAGACCATGAATGAGGGAGCTGTCCTTTTGTATGTACTGTTTAGAGTAGACTAGCATTCGGGCACAGAGAGCTGGGAAGGTGATAGGGTAGCTCAAAGAAATCGGGTAGAATTCAAACCGAGAAGAATAACAAGATATAACGAGAATAACCACATAAAGAGAAATGCAGACTCAAGAAAATGTGGTCTCAATTTTTGGGCTAAAGCTGGCCATAGAGGGATTGAAATATTGACAAATTTTGATCCATGTATAGCTGTCTCCATTTAACAAAAGTCAATTATTAGATCGGCATCTGTCGAACAGGAAAACTTTTCTCCTGCTGTCTGTCAGAATGCAATGTCTCCCCGGGGAGGATTCCTGCATCAACCTTTATTGTGTGGATAGAGGAATCGGCTCTTTTCTCACTTCGTCTTTCAGGACAGCACTTGGAGAGAGCGCAGCTCCACCCACTTCCCAGGAAACACTGCAGTCACTGCTATAACTTCCGCCCACCTCCACCATGGCCTCAGTTGTAGTGTTTCCTCCGGCCATGGTGGAAGCGCTGCAGGGGACCAGGAGGATGCTGGACTCTCTCCAGGGGGAGACGGATTAAAGGCATACCTGCTATCGGTTGTTTTTCTTTAGGAGGCAGACCCAACCTCCCCCCTGAGGCGTGGGGGACGTTTCGGTGCTCCCCTCTTCTCGAGCCCGGCGAGGGTAAAGGCTGCCGGGGTTCTGCGCCAATAGACTGGGCATTGCAGGCCATGTTGGGGCGGTTAGATGACGGTCTCCTGGGGTCTGCGATGTCCCGGTACGAGAGGGGCGGGCGACGTCATTTCCGGTGGAGGGCGGGACTTCCGCCGGTGCGCGTCCGGCGGTTCCGCGAATTGGGAACGCTGGAAGCAGAGCGGAGGAGCAGCCTCGGCGGTGCAATTTGGGTTCCCACAGCGGTGGGGTTAACCGGGATTTTTCAAAGGAGGCGCACAAACGATCGCCGCGTTCTGGGAGAATGGAGCCAGAAGACGCAGCGGAGGTGGCGGGGAGCAGGAGCCACATGCACCAGCCCGGCCCAGGTAGGAAAACAGCGGTTTAAGTCTACCTGGTTTACCTGGTTCTTGTTATGTCTACTCCACTCCCCTTGAGGGGAGAGGAGCCTGCCTCACTCACCCTAGTCACGTCCCTGGGAGAGTGTTGTTTATTTGGTACAGCGTGGATGATGGGACCTGGTGTTGTTTTTTGTTCACTGGCTGTTTTGTGGTGGTTGTGGTGGTTTGGGTCTGAGGCACAAAAAGTTAAACATGGGGTTGTTGTCTTTTGTGTTTTTCAGAAAGCTAAAGAGAAGCTAAAAATTGCGGTGCCCCCTCCTAAGAAACGGTGTGCTACCTGCAAAACAACCCTTAAAGGGTCTTGGACTAAACCGTTATGCAAGGCATGCATCACAGACATAGTCAAAGGGGAAGCCTCCCCTAGTGCAGCCTCCGAACAACCCAAAGAGATGCTCTCTTCCTTTAGGAAAGAGCTAGAAGAGACCTTTCAGTCGTTTCGCTCCTACTTGGAGGGGCGGCGTCAGGGTCAGCAGCTAAGGCCTCCACTAGTGCACCCTTGGATTATAGAGGGGCAGGTAGTGCGTCCGAGGAGGAAGAGCCTAGCAGCCTAGTCTCAGGGTCAGAGGCGGAAGAAGAAGATACAGGAGAATCTTCTTCTTCACGTTACAAGTTGTCCTTAGAAGAGGTGGATGACTTACTGAAAACTATTCTTTCCACTTTAAACATTAAGGTGGATAAGACGCATTTGTCTCTGCATGACAAGATGTACCAGAGTATTGTCAGATGCGGTCAAAAGGGAGTGGAAAGACCCAGAGAGGGCTCCTTCCTTTTCCCGATCACTTAAGAGGCGATTTCCTTTTGATGAGGATCCAGCGCAGGTATGGAATAAGAAACCTAAGCTGGATGCTGCGTTCTCAAAGGTATCCCGAAATACAGACTTAGCCTTTGAAGGATACGGGCACCTTAAAAGATCCCCGATAAAAGAGCAGATGCGCTCTGAGTAAGGCATGCCTCTGCTCTGCTCTGGCCAACCTCAAACCAGCTATGGCATCCACAGTAGTGGCCAGGAACCTTGAGCATTGGTTGGAACAGCTGAAGGGTCACATTGAGTCTGGGACCTCACACGCAGAGAGTTGCTAGAGTCCTTCCCGATTCTTCTGAAGGCAGTAGGCTATATGGAGGATGCCTCAGCCGAGTCAGTGAGAATATCAGCCCGTTCCTCGGCCCTAGTGAATTCGGCCAGGAGGGCTCTCTGGGTCAAAACCTGGACTGGGGACACGGCTTCGAAGGCTAAGTTATGTGGTCTGCCCTTCGATGGAGATCTGGTATTTGGCGCCGGTCTGGACACTGTTCTGGATAGGACGGCGGATAGGAAAAAAGCTTTCCCCTTAAAAAAGGGAAAAAGTAGTAGTACGCGGACCAGGAACATTTTTTCGTCCTTTTTTCCAGCCCCAAGATCCTAAAGAGACACAAAAAGGTCAGGGTGGAAGGTCCTGCGCGGCCTCAGAGGGGTAGAGGGAGAACCCGGGGTGTTGTTTTGCTCCCCTAGCCAGCCCGCTAAACCCCAGTGACGGTCGCCTGGCTGTGGGAGGACGTCTTCAGTCATTCCTTCCACAGTGGGCAGAGACGACTTCCAGTGCATACATCCTCAAGGTTATTGCAGAGGGCTACGCGCTGGAGTTCTCAGAGAAACCACCGTCGCGTTTCTACGCGACTCAGCTGCCCAGGGATCAGGAGAAATCCCGGGCAATGTTGTTGCTGTTAGAGGAATTTCTCCAGCAAAGGGTGATCACCCCGGTACCCCAACAAGAACAGGGGGCGGGTTGCTACTCCCATGTGTTTCTAGTAAAAAAAGCCGGCAGGAAAATTTTGTTTGATTCTGAACTTAAAATTCCTGAATCGGTCAATCAAGTACAAGAGGTTCCGGATGGATACCATCTACTCGGTCAGAAGGCTCCTTCCTGCAGGTTGCTTTCTGGCTTCGATAGACCTAAGGGATGCTTATCTTCACATCCCGATAAGAGCCTCTTCTCAGCGTTTCCGGCGTCTAGCGATCAGGACAGGAAGCGAGATCAAACACTTTCAGTTCAGGGCCCTGCCCGTTCGCTCTCTCTCCTCTCCGAGGATCTTTTCGAAGGTGCTGGCGGAGGCCTGGCACCTCTGAGGCTAGAAGGAGTTTCGGTAATTCCATACTTGGGCGACCTCCTGTTGTTCGCCAAGACGGAAGATCAGCTTCTCAAAGACCTATGGAGGACCCAGGCCCATTTGGAGGGTCTAGGTTGGATTATGAACAGAGAGAAGTCAAATCTAGTTCCCTCTCAGGTCATAGTCTTTTTGGGGTACACCATAGATTCCATCCAGGAGAGGTTATTTCTACCAGAGGAGAGAAAATAATCAAGGTTCAGGCAGCTGTGAAGGCAGTGCAGACGAATCTGTCAGTGTCAGTTCGTGCAGCTATGTCCACCCTGGGACTTCTCACATCCTCCATTCCGGCGGTTCAGTGGGCCCGCCTGCATTCAAGGAGTCTCCAGCAGGCGATTCTACAGAATTGGGCACATGGAGAAACCTTAGAGAAGGAGATCAGGGTTCCAACCTCAGTAAAAAGGAAACTTTGGTGGTGGAGGGCTCACAGCAAATTTGAGTCAGGGTCTAGTGTGGTCCTTCCCCGCTACAATGAATCCTAACTACGGATGCCAGCTCCTGGGGATGGGGGTGCTCACCTCAGGGGTCAGTTGGCTCAGGGGTCCTGGTCCAGGGAAGAGGCCAAGAGATCCTCCAATTGGAGGGAACTCAAAGCCGTTTGCCTAGGGCTTTGGGCCTTCCAGGAGACGATACAGGGTCAGCATGTCCAGATACTGTCAGACAATGCTACAGCGGTAGCTTACGTCTCAAGGCAGGGGGGCACGAGGAGCAGGGTTCTCCTGAACCTGGCCCTACACATGCTTTACTGGGCAGAGACAAACCTGGCATCTGTCTGCAGTACACCTAAAGGGCAGTTTAAACCACCTGGCAGACTTCCTAAGCAGGAGGAGGGTTCTGGAGTCCGAGTGGAGTCTAAATTCAGAGGTGTTCCAGAAAATAGCAGACAGGTGGGGAACCCCTCAGATAGACCTGTTTGCGTCCCAAGCCAACGCCAAGGTTCCGGTTTTCTTTTCCCTCAACAGACTGGATCAAGCGGAGGGTCTAGATGCGTTAGTTCAGCATTGGCCCTTCCGTTTGTGTTATGCTTTCCCCCCAGTACAAATGATTCCATTAGTTCTGCGGAAACTTCAGGTAGAAAAGACGACTCTTATCCTGATAGCCCCATACTGGCCCAAAAGGCCTTGGTTTTCAACTCTGCTGAAGCTGGCAATAGAACCCCATCAGCTACTTCCAGCCAGAAAGGACTTATTATACCAGGGTCCCCTGCTCCATCCCAACGTGGATCGGCTCAACCTGGCGGCCTGGTTACTGAAGAGTTAATCCTGAGTAGGAAGGGTTTATCTAAACGGTTAGTGGATACGCTACTTAGTAGCAGAAAGGAAGTTACCAGGGCGATTTATTTCAAGACCTGGAGAGTCTTTAATTCCTGGTGCAGTTCAAAGGATTGTTCCCCCATGAATAATTTTTCGGTCCTGGAGTTTTTACAGGACGGGATATGGACAAGGGTTCTGGCAGCCAGCCCTGAAAGCACAGGTTGCTGCGCTATCAGTATTTAGAGAGACGGTTATCTCTAGATCCCTATGTCATCAGATTTTTTAAAGGCATTGGCCAGGGCTAGGCCTTCCCCCTTTAAGTTTTTTCCCAAGTGGGACCTTATTGGTGGTTTTGGGGGGTTGACAAAAAGACCTTTCGAACCACTGTTAGAAAGCATCTTTAAAATTTTGGACCCTGAAAGCGGGTCCTTTTAGTAGCCGTCACCTCGGCTAGGAGAATTAGTGAGCTACAGGCTCTTTCTATTGTGGAACCCTTCTTGACCATCTTCCAGATAGAGTCGTGTTGAGGACAGATCCTGGCCTGGGTTCCTTCTAAGGTGGTATCGGCCTTCCATAGGACACAAGAAATAGTGTTACCTACCTTTTGTCCGGCTCCTTCCGGTTCAAGGGAAGAAGAGTTTCATACCTTAGATGTCAGAAGGTGCATTATGCACTACCTGGAAGTCACCAGGAAAATTAGAAAATCCAATTCTCTGTTTGTGTTGTTCTCGGGTGCACGTAGGGGGTACGGTGCTTCCAAAAGTACACTAGCCAGATGGCTCCGTATGGCTATACACGAGGCCTATAAGGCTAGGGGTATAGAACCTCCCCCAGGGGTGGTGGCACATTCTACAAGGGCAGTGGCAACTTCCTGGGCAGAACGGGCTGGAGCTTCACCAGAGCTTATCTGCAAGGCAGCTACGTGGACAAGTTTTTCCACTTTTACTCGCCACTACAGGATGGATCTGCTCTCAGCGGCGGAGCAGTCTTTTGGCAGGAAGGTCCTGCAAGCGGTGGTCCCACCCTAGAGTAAGTTCTCGGTTATCATCTCCAAGTGCTGTCCTGAAAGACGAAGTGAGAAAACCTTAGTTACTTACCCGGTAACGGTATTTCTATGAGTCTTTCAGGACAGCACCGATACCCACCCTTCTCTCTTTGGTGGATATATATGTGTATTGTGTACTAACTGTTTTGGTTGCTATGTTCTGCTTATCTCATTTCAGTATGGCCGGAGGTGCTCGTGTACAACTGAGGCCATGGTGGAGGTGGGCGGAAGTTATAGCAGTGACTGCAGTGTTTCCTGGGAAGTGGGTGGAGCTGCGCTCTCTCCAAGTGCTGTCCTGAAAGACTCATAGAAATACCGTTACCGGTAAGTAACTAAGGTGTTTTTTTTTTTTTTTTTTTCTTTCATAAGCCTACTGCCATCAGCCTCGTCTTTGGCCTCCTTAACCACTTAAGGACCTGCTCATGTACATATCCATCTTTAAAAAAAGGACGTATATCTCGGTAAAGGCAGCAGCTGCTGCCACAAATGAGATATCCGTCTTTACTGTGAGCGGTCCTGTAAACGATAACGGTGGTCTCCGCGGTGGATTCGCTGCGAGATCACCGTTCTCGGCGGCGGAAGAGGGGCCCCTGCTGCTTAACGTAGCCGTCGGTAGCGGCGGAGGGGATCGGGTCCTTTCCTATCCTCGGCTGGGATATGAGTGAGGGCAAGATGGCCCCCACCTGTCCCCATAGCAGGGCAGAAGTGATGTCAAAACGTCACTTCCGCCCATGCTTCCTAAAGCAATATTTTAAATTTTTTTTGCATTTAAGTCTAAATATGAGATCTGAGGTCTTTTTTTCTATTACAAGGGATTTTTACATTCCTTGTTATAGGAATAAAAGTGATTCCCCCCCCCCCCCCCCCTTTTTTTTTTTTTCCAGTGTAAAAAAAAAAAAAAAAAATGTTTTTGTTTTCTTAACGCCCCGTCTCAACGAGCTCGCGCGCAGAAGCGAACGCATACATGAGTAGCGCCCGCATATGAAAACTGTGTTCAAACCACACAAGTGAGGTATCGCCGCGATCGTTATAGCGAGAGCATTAATTGTAGCCCTAGACTTCCTCTGTAGCTCAAAAGATGCAACCTATAGAATTTTTTAACCATTTAAGGACCCCTTCACGCCGATAAACGTCGGCAGAATGGCACAGCTGGGCACATCCACGTACCTGTACGTCGCCCTTTAAGCCCAGCCGCGGGGTCGCGCACGTGCACACAACCTGGTCCGAAGCTCCGCGGCCGCGGGACCAGTGGACCCGATCGCCGCTGGAGTCCCGTGATCGGTCCCCGGAGCTGAAGAACAGGGAGAGCTGTGTGTAAACACAGCTTCCCTCGTTCTTCACTGTGGCGCCTGCATTGATTGTGTGTTCCCTTCTATAGGAAATCACAATCAATGGCTTCACACCTACAGCCACACCCCCCTACAGTTAGAAAAACATATAAGGTCACACATAACCCCTTCAGTGCCCCCTTGTGGTTAACTCCAAACCTGCAATTGTCATTTTCACAGTAAACAATGCATTTTTAATGCATTTTTTGCTGTGAAAATGACAATGGTCCCAAAAATGTGTCCGCTATAATGTCGCAGCCACGAAAAAAATCGTTGAACGCCGCCAATTTTTTTTTTTTAACCAAAAATAGGTAGAAGGAATACGTATCAGCCTAAACTGAGGAAAAAAACTATATATATATATATATATAAATAAATAAATATATAAATTTTTTGTTTTGTTTATTATAGCAAAAAATATTGCATTTTTTTTTCAAAATTGTCGCTCTATTTTTGGTGATCAAATACCACCAAAACAAAGCTCTATTTGTGGGAAAAAAAGGACGCCAATTTTGTTTGGAAGCCACGTCGCACGACCGTGCAATTGTCAGTTAAAGCGACGCAGTGCCGAATCCCCAAAACTGGCCAGGTCTTTTAGCTGCCTTTGAAGCGTGACATGTTGGATATCATTTTACTCGGCATAACATTATCTTTCACAATATATAAAAAAATTGGGCTAACTTTACTGTTGTCTTATTTTTTAATTCAAAGAAGTGAATTTTTTCCAAAAAAAGTGCGCTTGTAAGACCGCTGCGCAAATACGGTGTGACAAAGTATTGCAATGACCGCCATTTTATTCTCTAGGGTGTTAGAAAAAAAAAATATATATATAATGTTTGGGGGTTTTAAGTAATTTTCTAGCAAAAAATAATGTTTTGGTCTTGTAAACGCCAAATCTGAAAAACAGCCAAGGTCCTTAAAGCTGAGGTTCACCCTAATAACATGTATATCTGACCAACTTCCTTATACTAACAAGTACAGTTCGCAATTTATTTTATTTTTATGCTGTACGTACCTTGTAATCCATCTTTTCAATCTACTTCTCCCCACGGGAGTAGGCGGGCCTTATCCGCCGGGGGGAACAGATGTCAATCATCTGGGCGATCTCCCAGATGACAATCCCCCTGGGCATGGAAACGCCTACTCCCGCAGGGAGAAGTAGATTGAAAAGATGGGATAGAAGGTACGTAAAGCATAAAAAATAAAATAAAATTGCCAACTGTACTTGTTACAAGTATAAGGAAGTTGGTCAGATATACATGTGCTGATTGGCGAGCTAGAGCTTTATAAATCAGCAGTGACCACGCTGCTGACCACAGCCCCTGCAATACTGTATCTTCTATAATAAATGAAATGCTGTTTCCTTTATGGAAGGTCTTAGTTCTACTTTGGTGTTTGTTCTGTTGTCTGTATTATGATGTGTAAAAAATATATTTTACCAATTTTTTTCCTGCAGGTTCTCAGAGATGTATTCCAATACAAGCCCATACTTACAAAGCAGCAATTTCTGCAATGTGCTTTCTCTGAACGGAAGATACAAACCGTCTGTGACATTATTGATTGCGTGGTGAAAAAACATAAGGAAATCACAAATCAGACCAAGGTACCACATTTATCCTCATGTGCACTGTTATATTAAGGTGGAACTATAGGCAAAACTTTATTTTCATTTTGGATAGAATGAGAGGTTTATAACCCCTGTTGGCCATCCGGGGAGATATCCCTTCACTTCCTGTTCCATAGCAAAAACAGGCAGTAAGGAAATCCCTGCAAATTAAGGGAATTCCTTGGGGACCCCCAAGTCACCAGAACTAGTGTTCCCATTGGAAGATTTCCCCTCGTTATTACTTTTCTGGGGACAACCCAACATGTGGTATTTTCTCTTACTTTCATTTCAATGCTAATGTTAAACAGAACAAAAAGAGAGGGTGAATCTTCTTACCAAGGACACACAGTAATACAAACTGACAAGTTTTCAAATCTCTCTCCACTGTGTCCAAAACTAAATAAAACTTTTGTCTTTTTAGTTCTTCTTTAAATTTCATCCCCTTAACCCCGGAGGACTTGGCTGCCAATTTTTTTTGCGATTCGGCACTGCGTCGCTTTAACTGACAATTGTGCGACGTGGCTCACAAACAAAATTGCGTCCTTTTTTTCCCCACAAATAGAGGTTTCTTTTGGTGGTATTTGATCACTTCTGCGGTTTTTATTTTTGCGCTATAAACAAAAATAGAGCGACAATTTTGAAAAAAATTCAATATTTTTTACTTTTTGCTGTAATAAATATCCCCCAAAAATTTTAGGCCAATACGTATTCTTCTACCTAATATTTGGTAAAAAAAAATCGCTATAAGCGTTTATCGGTTTGTTTGCGCAAAATTTATAGCGTTTACAAAATAAGGGATAGTTTAATTGCATTTTTATTAATTTTTTTTTTTTTGTACTACTAATGGCGGCGATCAGCGTTTTTTTTTTTTTTTTTTTTTTTTTTTCGTGACTGCGACATTATGGCGGACAATTTTGACACATTTTTGGGACCATTGTCATTTTCACAGCGAGCCCCGCGGTCCTGGAGCTTCGGACGGGGTCACAGGAGCGTGCTGCGCGCCCACGACCCACGACTGGGTACTAGCACAGCACGAACCTGTACGTGCATGTGCCCAGCCGTGCCATTCTGCCGACGTAAATGTGCAGGAGGTGGTCCTTAAGTGGTTAAAAAAAAAACATTTTAAAAAAAAAAAAACATTTTTTTCAGTTTAGACCGATATGTATTCTTCAACATATTTTTGGTTAAAAAAATAAGCATATATTGATTGGTTTGCGCAAAAGTTATAGGGTCTACAAAATAGGGGATAGATTTATGGCGTTTTTATTATAATTTTTATTTATTTTTTACTACTAATGGCGTCGATCAGCGTTTTTTTTTATTTATTTTTTTATAGACACTGCAACATTATGCCGGACACATTGGACATTTTTTTTTTTTTTTTTACGCTATTTTGGGACCATTGTCATTTATACAGCGATCAGTGCTATAAAAATGCCACTGACAGGGAAGGGGTTAACCACTAGGGGGTGAGGAAGGGGTTAAGTGTGTCCTAGGGAGTAATTCTAACTGTGGGGGGCTGGGCTACCAGTGACATGACATTGATCACAGGGAGCAGTAGATCAGTGTCCTGTCACAAGGCAGAACAGGGAAATGCCTTGTTTACACAGGCATCTCCCTGTTCTGCAGTTCCATAACACTGGCGGACATCGAGTCTGCGGGTCCCGCGGGCACGGTCACAGAGCTTGTGGCAAATTCAAAGGGATGTACAGATACGTCCCTTTGCGCAGCCATGCCATTCTGCCAACATAAATGTTTGTGTGGCGGTCAGCAAGTGGTTAAAAAGAAAGCAAGGCTTATGTTAGCAAGCAGAAATAATCAAAGTGTGGCAATTCATAATGTAAAGCACTCAAAGCTGCACTTTCTGGGAATGTATTACAAGCCAGCAACAGGTCCTAATATGTGATGTTACTGGAATTTAAACTAGAACTAGACGAGGGGGCGCTCCCCTCCGCACCAAAGGCCACCTAACTCCAGTAGGAGGAGATTATAACCCTCATATTGTATATATCAAGAGAAGTTTCACCATTTAATCTTGGTAGTTGTTAATATTCCCACATAGGGATAGAACGTTGATACATATATAATGGCATTGACCTCATCCTATAGATATACCTGTTTATGATCATTTACATACCTTTTTATGTTTTCCAATAAAGGTTACGTTTTAACTAAGTGGCCTTTGGTGTGTAGGGAAGTGCACCCTCGTCTAGTTCTAGTTTATTTTTGCCACAGTTAAGTTTTATCAATATCACAGGGTTTTGTATATGTTAATGGAATTATCATCACTATATACCTCCAGTAGTTCTTGTACTAATATTGGGGGTATGCAAAAGTGCTAATGAAGTCTGTACTTCAATTTCTAACCTACGAGTATGCTTATAATAAAGCTTACCTGTAGGTTAAATTAATAACTCCTTAACGTGCTCTGATATTCTAGGGAGCAGCAGCCATTGATGTCACCTTCAGAGCTCTGTGCTATGGGTGTGACTTCTATGCACATGCTCTGTAGTGGCTTTATCACAGCTTGGCCATTCAAGGCGCTGGAAAGAAGACCAGGTCAAGATGGAAGCCTTTGCAGCAGTGACAGTGCGCTGCTTGAGTGCTTTGTTTCAAGGAAAGTCTTTCATAATGTGCTAGTATGCGATGGATACTAGCATATTATGCCTTTTTTAACCTTGCAGTATTTTTTTTTTCACGCTTTACTACCTCTCTAAAAGATAATCGCATCGATCTAATGCTGCATCCCTCTACTGCCGCCTTCAAGACCAAGAACTGAACGATCAAAGACCGTTGATCGCTCAGTTCTCGGCCTTCAGTGAGTAGAAAGCTGATGACTGTCAGTCATTGGCTCTCTGCTCTGCCACCCTCCCAGCGCTCACTGGAGCACTGGATTATGAAGGTGGTGGGGAACGGCTGGCTCAAGTTCTTGGTGGCGTGTAAATCGCAGGCCAAAATCGCAAAAGTAGTACAAAAACTGCTTTTTTTAATTAGTGCAGCACCACAGATGCGATTTTGCACTGTTTTAGCACGGTGGCATTGCCGCCGATTTGACATGTCAAGTCGCATGTTAAATCGCACCAGTGCTAAAGCCCAACTCCAGCAAAATGGTTTTGATTTTTTTTTTTTAAAGCAACTTGAATTTGCCATGTACTGTTGCTTTAATGGCAAAAATAGTGCTGTTATCGACAATGTTTTAGTGTCTGTTCACTTTGTGGCAAACGCAGGGTTAAAGAACCTGTGCCAAATTGAAATGATCTGGGCAGGAGCAACACTCTGTCTACCCATAACCTGCCATCTTCTTTCTTTTTTATATTTTCTCTGTATGCCATGTCTTAAGATTCTTCCTTTTTTTTAGAAGATAATCAGATTTTCGTTTCTTTTGGGATTTGCGTAAAAGGTACGCTTCATTTCTGATCTCCAACGCTGACACTTCTGGGCGAAAACCTTTGAAAATTGTCTTAATTATGAGTTGGCTGAGATTCTTTGTCCAGTTGATCTGGAGTCCATTAGAAGCTGATGAAATAGTTTGTGGCCTAGGAAATGTGATTTTGTTTTAAGAAGGACATGTGTTCACAATTTTCCCATTAACCTTGCCTTATTATAGGGAATGTATTCTACAGTGCATGACTTCCAAAGTGAAATAATGGCCGTGGCACAAGTATCTGTAGTTATTTGTTTTTCTTTTTAGGTGGTAAACACAACGTTTGGTTTGACTATACATTCTTTGCCTAATCTCTTTTGTCATACTTTGGCCTGCAAATTGCTGTAGAGGGCGGGAGATTATTTATCCAATTTTTATCCTGTCTAGAGTTCTCTAGTCTTCATCTAGTGCTTTTCTAACACTATTAGTCTACTGTTTATCTAAAACCTGAATATGATGTATCCGCTTCCAGCATGACTAATTCTATCACACAATTTCCAAACAAGTGATGTCAAGTTAGCATGTGTAGCCCCTTCAAGTTTTTTCTCAAAGGCACAATGATCACCATAGTTTTAGTATACTAAAGCATAATGCAAGCTGTATTCTCATTACCATGCGTTATTTATACAATCAATAAACGTGTTTATAATATTAAACAATGCCTCCTGCAGCACAATATATTTTCTTTATGTGGTCTATTGTCTCTCCAGCTCAGCTCCTATGTATACGAATTAGCATGACATCACCAGTGACCTTACAGTGATCGGTGCTAATGATATGCACTGTCGCTGTACTAATGACACTGGGCAGGAAGGGGCTAACATCTGGGGCAATAAAATGTGTGCACTGCTTTTACTGGGGATCTAGTTGTTTTCATTCCCTGCTTAGTAGTAGGGGTGCAATGGACCACAAAACTCACGGTTCTGATAATTTTTCGGATCCACAAAAAAAAAAAATCTCCCCCACTGTGTAATATCCACATCTCCCCCCCCCCCCCCACTGTAATATCCATATCTCCCCACTAATATCCACATCTGGCGTCACTAGGGTTGGTGTCACCCGGTGCAAAAAATTAAAATGGTGTCAGACCCCCCCCCCCCCCAGTAGTACAGACAGTAACCCCTCAGTATGACTCCCAGTCCCCCTTGCAGACCTCAGACAACGGTGTGTGTGTGTGTGTGTGTGTGTGTGTGTGTGTGTGTGTGTGTGTCTCGAGCGTGAGCTCCTCCTCCTCTGTGGGTGTAAACAGAGAGGAGGGCCGTCTCCGTCCGGGTGTACCAAGATGGCCACGGCTCCAGAGCTAAGCTGAAGCTGCGGCCTTTCCTAATGCCATGGCGGCAATCCATGGATCACATAGTGTGCAGATCCGAAGGGGGTGACCCCTTCGGATCACGGATCAACTGCGATCTGTTGCACCACTACTTAGTAGGGAATGAACAAACAAGATCTACTGTCACTAAACACAGCTCTGTGTTGTTTAAATTCACAGAGCTGTGTTGGGGAAAGCTTAGAGCTGATCACCAGGTGCCGGCAGTCAATCAACAAACAAAAAAAGTATACCAAATATTTTAAATTTTATTTATTTTGTGTCTTGGTTTCTGCTATAAAAGTTTACACTTTAGTAATTTTTATCCTTCACTGATGGGCACTGCGCTGATATGGTTGCACTAATAAAAGGGGCACTAACTTGTAAACGTTGTGCTGACAGGCTTGCCGGTTAACACCTCTCCTTTCCTCCCACAGACCCAGTGTGGGAGGCAAGGACTGCCAATAACCAGCAAGTCTGTTTACATGTGATCAGCTGTGTTTGGACACCGCTGATCACACTATAAAGCTGTGATTAATCACAGCTGTGATTAATCCCCTGATTTGTGATCGGCTATGTCCTAAGGACACAGCAGTCACAAAGCGCGGCAGGGGGTGGGATTCCGGGAGGAAGTATTTTGATACCCTCCTAGGATTGAACGACTGCGCTGTAGCTTTTGGCTTTAGCAAAGTCGGCAAGTGGTTAAAATATTCTGTTGTATCGGAAGCAAAATCTTTTTTCTAATAAATATGGAATAAACAGTGATAGATGCCAATTACTTTTGTCAGTTATTTCTGAGAAAATTGTGGGTTCTTTTTTTGGTGGAAGGGTACCAGAAAAATGTATCCATGTCTGTAATATGAAAAGAGTTTTACAATCCAGTTAAATCCTCATGGATTTTGCGGAATCAACTCTGAAGCCAAGATTTAAAAGTCTGACTAAAATGTGGAGAGATTGCCTATTTGTGTTCCTGGGGATACTTATTGTAAATGGAAGTGGTCTCAGTTTCACATAATGTGTATGCTATAAATCATGTATTCAGTGTTTTGTATATTTAAAGTACAATTTTATTTTATATATATATATATATATATATATATATTTTTTTTTTATATATATATATATATATAATATGTATATGTTACCAATCCGCTGTGGTTTCAAACAGCAAATACTCTGATCTGTTTTATGTTTGATGTTTATTAAAATTGTAATAACCACTTGACCTCGGTAGGGTTTAACCTCCTTTATGACCAGAGCATTCTGTTCCTATTCAGCACTGTGCTACATTAACTGGTAGTTACGCAGTCATGCAACACTGTACCCAAACAAAATGTATATTCTTTTTTTTTTTTTCTTTTCTTTTTCACACCAATACAGCTTTCTTTTGGTATTTGATCACCTCTGGGTGAAAAACAAAAGACTGAAAACAAAATAAAAACTATTCTACTTTCTGTTATTAAATATATCCAATAAAAAGATAACACTAATCAAATTTCTTAAGTTTATGACAAAATGTATTCTGCTATATGTCTTTTTGGAAAAAAAAAAGAAAATCCCCAATAAGGGTGTAGTTTGTGCAAAAGTTATAGCGTCTACAAACAATAATTCTACTGGAATTTATGCAGCTTTAGATGCTATAGTGTAATGGTTGCGATCAGCGACTTTATAGTGGGACTATTCGGGATGGGGGGGGGGGGGGGTACTAGCTGACACTGATGTCACTAGTGGCACTGATACATTCATAATACTGTACACTGGCTCTGTATTGATGACACTGGCTGGGAAGGGGTTATCATCTATGGACAATCAAGGAGTTTGCTGTGTACCTAACCATGTGTAAGGTGTGCTGCTTTTACTTACTTTACTTACTATACTAATATCTGGCTGTTTTTTTTTTTAAAAAAAAAACAGCCAGATTATTGTTCCTATGCACACACTGTGGCTGTGTCCACTGTGGCTGAAATCTGCTGCTAAACGCATGCTGTCCAATCCCAGCATGGGTTGGCAGGGGTAGCCAATCGATATACCCCTTTTGTGATTTTTGTTAAAAAAAAATTCACAGTAGAAGAATATATCAGAATATATATACCAGTCTAAACTGAATACATTTTTTTTTTTTTTTTGTGAAAAACTGCAACATTGATCAAATACCACCAAAAGAAAGCTCTATTTGTGGGGAAAAAGGGACGTCAATTTTGTTTGGGTACAGTGTTGCACGACCGCACAATTGTCAGTTAAAGCGACGCAGTGGCGTATTGCAAAAAATGGCCAAGATCATTATGGGGGCAAATCCTTCTGGTCCTTAAGTGGTTAACTTTTAAAAATGCATTTTTACTTCTCTCTGCATTAGAGAGATTTATTCGCACTTCCTTTCCTGGGAGCAGTGTTCATTTTGACATCGATTTTAGTTTAGTCTTTTGACTAAAATGGCATTTTAGTTTTTAGTCCTATTTTAGTCATCTGCAGTTGTTTTATTTGACTAAACTCTCCAGTACATTTTAGTCTAATAAAATAATTTTAGTCAACTAAAATCTAATGTGTTTAGTTAAATTGTCATTGGATTATTAAAGCATTCCTATAGAATTTTAAAAACTCATTATATACGCCTGGAGTAAAAAAAATCGAATATGTTATTATCTGTGGTATTAAGGTTTGAACAAACTCTGATACAGATTTAGCCACTCTGGATGGTGGTCTGAGGAGGCCTGTAATTCTGTGCACAGTGCTATGGACGGTGGTCAAGGAGGCCTGTAATGCTGCACAGTGCTCAGGGATGGTGGTCTGAGAGGAGGCCTGTAATGTACAGTGCTCTGTATGCCGGTGGTCAGGGGAGGCCTGTAATGCGTACGGTGCTCTGGATGCCGGTGGTCAGGGGAGGCCTGTAATGCGTATGGTGCTCTGGATGCCAGTGGTCAGGGGGAGGCCTGTAATGCGTACGGTGCTCTGGATGCCGGTGGTCAGGGGAGGCCTGTAATGCGTACGGTGCTCTGGATGCCGGTGGTCAGGGGAGGCCTGTAATGCGTACGGTGCTCTGGATGCCGGTGGTCAGGGGAGGCCTGTAATGCGTACGGTGCTCTGGATGCCGGTGGTCAGGGGAGGCCTGTAATGCGTACGGTGCTCTGGATGCCGGTGGTCAGGGGAGGCCTGTAATGCGTACGGTGCTCTGGATGCCGGTGGTCAGGGGAGGCCTGTAATGCGTATGGTGCTCTGGATGCCGGTGGTCAGGGGGAGGCCTGTAATGCGTATGGTGCTCTGGATGCCGGTGGTCAGGGGAGGCCTGTATTGCTGCACAGTGCTGGATGATAGTCTGAGGGGTGGCCGGCCTCTAATAGTAATGTACACACTCGCATCGCTCTCTGCTCTGGCTGGTCCTCATTGGGAGTGCGACTCCCGTTGGGAGGCCTGTTGCACAGTGCTGCTCTGGATGGTTGTCTGAGGACTTGAAGGCCTGTAATGCTGGCTGCACAACTGCTAACTGCCTCTAAGCAAAGAATACAATGTACTTAAGTCGCTGGGAGCAGAAGCAGGCGGGAGCTCTGTGAAAACCGGAATTTCACAAGGATAAGCGCCCCTGCCTCACGTTTTGGTTTTATTTAACTAAAACGTAATTGATTTTCGGCATAGTTTTCGTCAGTGTACAAAAATCTGGTGTACTTTTTTTTTTTTTTTTCATTTAGTTTTCGTCATTATAAAAAGGCTGCTAACGAAAATGTTTACAAAAATGTTTTCGTTGACTAAATTAACACAGCTTGAAAGCAACCTATTCACTAGATGAGAACAAAAACTTCCATATATTCTGACAGGAGTTCTCTTATTCCCCAGTCTATCCAAAACTAAAATAAAAGTTTTGGCTATAGATGCACATTATTTAGAGCTCAAAAGCCAGACAGCCTAGTTTAGGGTCCATCAGGCAACTTTATTTGCTGTTCTATTGGTTGATTTGCTGTGTGGCCAGAAGTTACTCTTTGTGTTCAAAAGGGAAAGCTCTGCTTGTCTGCCTCCTCCCCCCTCCGCGGCCACATTATGCACCTTTTTGGGGGGGAGCGGATAGGTTTTGACAATAAGTCATAAGTTTGGGGCCCCCCCTCCTTCCCCTGCAGCTGGGCCATTCAAAAAGCGCAGGGCACTTCACTCGCCAGTTTCCCTTAAGCAAGATGGAGGTTCCAGCACCCTAGAGCCAATTGAAAAATCGGCTCGGGGGAGGACACCGCTGGATTCCTGGACATGTAATTGTCCTAATATTGTAAAAGTCAGCAACTACAGTATTTTGTAGCTGTAGGTGCCTGGAACTCCTCTTTAGGCCCCTTTCACATTTATACGACTTGTCTCACGATTTTGCACTGCAAAATCGTATGACAAGTCCTTCTCCATGATTTTTAATGAACACTATTCATACTGGCACGACTTTAAGTAGTCCCTGCACTACTTTGGTCCGATTTTGATGCCACTTACACAGGCATTCATCAAAATCGCGAATCGCAGCTGCGAATCGCAGCAAAATTCGCGAAATTTTGAAGTCGTGAAAAGTGTGAAAGGGACCTTAACCTTTTTTGGCCTGGTAATTGTTACCATAAAAGAGTAAGTTAAGGGATATTTATGACTGTAGAGCAGTGATTCTCAACTCCTGTCCTCAGGACCCACTAACAGGTCAGATTTCAAGTATTGCCTTGGGGAGATGCTGGCTAGAATACTGCAATCCCTGAGCAGCAAATTATATCACCGGTGATCCATTTCAGTTATCTTGCAAACCTGGCCTGTTGGTGGGTCCTGAGGACAGGAGTTGAGAGCCATTGCTGTAGAGCAGGGGTGGCAAACTCAAATTCATCGGGGGCCGCATCAGCAGTTTGGTTGCCCTCAAAGGGCCGGTTATATCTGCACTCCAGTTTTCTTGCGCTGCGTAGGGAGCGCAGGGTTCAGGAGTGTCCCCCCCCCCCCCTCCTCTCTGGTGTCACTGGTGTCCCCCTTCCTCTCTGGTGTCCCCCCTCCTCTCCTCTCTGGTGTCCCCTCTCCTCTCTGGTGTCACCATCCTTCCAATATATTTTCTGCAAGGAGAAGAGTGAATAATACATAATTTCATATATTTTCTTGTGAATCTACACTGAACCAAGAAGTCTGAGCAGCTATGAAAATGTATTGCATTTGACACAAAACAGTTCTCTGTAGTATAAACCTATATCAGGAGTGACTTTTTCTGAGGTTTGTGTCTCTGGTCATATGTGTGACCCAGTTCTTTTAACATGGCCTGGATGAAGCAGCGGGAGGCAAATAACTTTAGAAAGAAAATCCTATATACACAAGTCAGGTTGTGGACTAGTAATTAGATTTGTTGCATATTTTTAGCTTCAGAATTCCATAGCCCAGTTCCAGCCAAAACCACTTTTTAGTAGAGCAGAGAAAGGAAGGCGCACAAAGAGGCCATAACCTGTCTCTGTGACCTCAATTCCCCTCGCCGCTGATCCTGGTGTCATAGGAATAAAAGGTGAGGCTTGGACAAGAATGACAAACTGATAGAAGTTTTACTCTTTCAAAACAAACAAAAAATAGTTGGTGTTGGACATTCCAGATAGTTAAAACCCAGTTGTCCTAAATATACTACCTTTAGAACAGACAGAGAGGTCCTAATGCTCCTTAAAGGGATCCCATCACTCCTGGGATAACAACAAAATCGGCCTATAGTTAGTATATCTGTGTTTGGCTTACCTAGAAAATATTTAACTTTGTCCTTTTTTTTTTTTTTTTATTCACGTTTAATATAATAATTAATAATAATTAATATTAACCCCTTGCAGACCAGTCTCCCTCATTATACTGCAGCAAGGTGGCACGATCCCGTGAATCCCTGTAGCTGTACATCGGCTTGAAAACTCGCTTTTGCGGTTGCGTGCCCCCATTGGTCCATCGAACCACCCGCGATTGTTCCCCTCTCTGACAGGAGAGATCGTACAGATCTTGTCTTTCTGCTAAGCAGGAAGATGCTTCTGCAAGTTTCCCCAGTCACACAGTCCCCCCATACAGTTGGAAAACACTTGCAGGCAACACATTAAACCTCTTGATCGCCCCTGATGTTAACCCCTTCCCTGCCAGTGTCATTAGTACAATAACGGTGCATATTTTTAGCACTGATTACTGTAATGCTGTCACTGGTTGCCAAAAAGTGTTTTTTACCAAAGATATGTAGCAGAATACATATTGGCCCAAACTGATGAATACTTATGTTTTGGAAATGTTTGTGTGTGGTGATCAAATACTGCCAAAAGAAGGCTCTATTTGTGTGTGTGTGGGGGGGGGGGGGGGGGGGATGGGGAGTACATACTTTTTGTTTGGGTACAGCATCACACAGCAGCGCATTTGTCAGTTAAAGTGCTGTATTGCAAAAAATAGCCTGGTCAGGAAGGTCGTAAATCCTTCTGGGGCTGAAGTGGTTAAAACGCTGCCTGCTAGGCCGCATACACACGAGGAGACATATCCGATGAAAACGGTCCGGCGGACCGTTTTCATCGGTCGTGTCTCCTGGGAGATTTTGGTCTGATGTGTGTACACACGATCAAACCAAAATCCCCGCGGACAGACAGCGCGGTGACGTCAGCAAACCAGGAAGTAAAATGCATTCAACGCATGCGGGAGATTTCGGTCCGCTGGTTAGGCGTACTAACCAGTGGACATGTCCGACGGACAGGTTTCCAGCGGACAAGTTTTAAAGCATGCTTTAAAACTTTTGTCCGCTGGAAACCTGTCCGTTAGGCCGTACACACGATCGGATATGTCTGCTGAAACTGGTCTGCGGACATGTTCGATCGTGTGTACCACGCGACCCTACAGTCAAAACAGAGCCACAAAACAGTGTGAAGACTGAATTATGTAATGGATGGCCATATAAAAAAAGTAAAAGTCCCGATTCCCAAAAATACCAGAATGTGTGTGTGTGTGTGTGTTTTGTGTGTTGTTTTTTATTTTTCCCCCGGGTAATATACAGGAAACAATGTCACACGGTTAATGGGTAGTGTATACAGACATGGACATTCCACTTCACCTAAGGCAAGAGTGGAGAAACATGAATGCAATGTACATACTTTTATAACGGATACTAGGCATCAAAGCAGTAGCAGGTTTATTACAAACCACATGTAAAAAATATGGCAGTGACATTATTATTTTCATGACCAAAAAAATCTTTGTAAACAGACTAACTGTTAATCAAAGTTTTAATAAAACGGGAGAAAGAACAAGGATAGGTCTAACCCCAATAGTCTCCAGAAATGATAGTTGGCGCAGGGAGGAGCTAGTCCCCATACAAAAAAATGGATAAGGAATAGAGAATGAGTGTCAGTAAATGGAGAAAAGTCCACCAGGTAGGAGGTTCCCCTCCATTAGCCAAGGAGGGTACCAGAACCAACAAACAGATCAGCACATAGAACCTAAATTCTTGGGCCAACACGGTATACACGTGCTCTGTGTGAAAAGGTCAGTACTCAGAAAGCAACTGTTGGTATTCATCGGTACATGTGAATTCTAACCAACAGGACCAAGTGTTCCTGAATTTGTCATTGGAATCTTTGAACCAGTCATGTCTTCCATCAATTTATTTTCCTCATCTCGGTGAAGCCACTGTCCTATTTTCAGAAGTGTACAGGACTTCCAGTTCTCTGGTATGGAAGAGCACGCTGCATCGATCAAATGATTGATAACTTTCTACAGACTTTTATTGGGACAGTGTTGTCATGTAGAAGGAAATCCGCAGAGACTTTATGTATAGTGTTTCAATATATTTGATAACTGCGCTAACCCCAAAAATAATTCTTACCATATACCTGTGACATTGAATACTAATTTACATCTGTCAATATAGCAATTATTAGTGAGTAATATTGGCCACGGGAACATGCTATATAAAGCAAGTCCCTGTGCTCGTCCTCAAAAATGGGTATTCAAAACCCACGTGCACAGATCTGAATCCATATTGAAGAAACTTTCAACAATTTGTGATTCATCGCCACCTTCTAAAATGGACACTCACCAGAGACCAGAAATATAAAAGCCTTTTTTATGTCTGGGTCAACCACTCCTCTCATTAGAATGTATCCAGGGATTCCCAACTGATATGTCAATATTCATTCCATATATTTCCACATAAAGTGATCTTAGAATCTCATAGGACACAAATAGCCATCATTTCGCAACATTCTATAGTTTATTCCATCAAAATATATGTGTAAAATATTGCACTCGCATTTATTTTTACACATTTTTTTGATGACTTTTTTGTACGTGGGTTTTAAAGGTAAAAAAATATTTTCCTAAATAGCTTCCTTTACCTTAGTGCAGTCCTCCTTCACTTACCTCATCCTTCCATTTTGCTTTTAAATGTCCTTATTTCTTCTGAGAAATCCTCACTTCCTGTTCTTCTGTCTGTAACTCCACACAGTAATGCAAGGCTTTCTCCCTGGTGTGGAGTGTCGTGCTCGCCCCCTCCCTTGGACAACCCCTTTTTGAAGAGGAGCACTGGGACTTTCTTTTGTGTGTGTGTTTACACACAAGTTTTATTTGATTATACAGTGGTATGTTCTATATACAGTTTATACAACATGTTCCATGGCTAATATTAATCACTGATTGCTATATTGACGGATGTAAATTAGTATTCACTGTTACAGGTACTTTTGTGCAGTGCTTATCCCACATCTATGGTGGGGAATTCATAACTGCAGCAGATCTGACACATAAATTTAAAGATATACACTGAAATAATAGACGTATTTATTTATAATTTATTGCGCCGGTGACACAACTTTTGCACATTCTTTATGTATATAGTGCTTAGTGAATATTTAAACAATTTGTACAATCTGGAGTCCAAAAGTACTGTAGTGAAGGGCATGACCAGAAAGATAATGGAATGGATTAGATCACTGTTCCTGGCACCAAGAGTTAGTTATTGAGGGGTCTAATAGAGGGAATGTAAAAGTCGGGGGGGGGGGGGGGCTAAATATCACTGTGTGACTAGTATTAACCCAGGTGCATGTGTTTTTAAATGATAGTGATTGGTTTCTCACCGGTGAATGTTTGGTGAAAGTCACATTGATTGCCTTATAAAATATGCCTATATGTCTAGTAGGGCCTTCAATTTTAGCTCATAATGTGCTTGCTAGGGCTGCTAAAACACTGCAAATGTAGTTATCTTTTAAAATTTGAGATCTGTGGTCTTGTATTGCCTTTTTTTATTTTTTTATTCCATGTATCTCTTGGTGGGTCCTCTTAGACCCGGTTCACACAGGGGCGGCACGACTTTGGGGGGCGACTCGGCAAGATGACTTCAGAGGCGACGTGCAAAATTACTTCTGTATTGAAGTCAATGCAAGTCGCCCCCAAAGTCGTGCAAGAACCTTTTTCTAAATCGGAGTGACTTTAGTCGCTCCTTTTAGAACGTTTCCATTGAACAGAGCGGAGCGAGACTTTTCAGGCGGCTGAGTTGCCTGACAAGTTGCCCCTGTGTGAACCGGCTCTTATGTACTCAGGACATCACATTTTACACCAAACATTACCATACATCTTTTTTATTTTGCTTTCTGTTTTTGTTTTCAAAGGTGAAATTCCAACCACCTAAGAAATGGGCTACTGCTAAGGATAAATTTGAAGTATTTTATCCAGAAGAGTCATCTGCGCAGCTTACAACTGAAAAGATAGTTCAAGTAAGTATATTGTTCTGTCATGACAATGCATGGCCATATCGGGTTTATCAATACTGGTCTTCTGCAACTAAGAAACCCTTTCAAATTTAGGAAGGGTAGAGAGTATGGGCTCTTTCACACGGAGCGCCCGTTCAGATCCGCCTGCCGTTTTTTTATGCAAACGCTCCGTGCTCCTCTATGGAGCCGTGGATGTCGGCAGTGACATGCCCGCTGACATCCGACCCGCTCTGATCCGCCAAAGTGAGACGGAGGAAAAACCTACTTTTCCATCTGTCTGGCGGATCGGATTTAGGTGATCACGGACATACGGTCCGTGTTCATCAGATCCCCACCATAGGGGAGAGCGGAGAAAAGACAGGTCGGTCCCCGCACAGTGTGCAAGGGACCGCCCTGTCATCCGCCGGCTCAGCGGGGATCAACGGAGCGATCCCCGCTGAGCAAACGGAGGTGCATATTCTATAAGAGAGCACTAAAATGCAATGTGAAAACACTGGTTGTATGTTGGCATTGAAGTCCTGCTGTAATAGATTTTATCCCTGGTCCATTTCCAGGATAGATGTTCTATTCCGCCGCTGAGCCAAATTCATGGTGATGTGAGCATGCATGCGGACGAGATTACACTGCTTCAGTCTCCATCGACATCAACAGGAAACCCTTTATTCAGGATACAGCTTTTATAGCCAAAGTGACATAAGCAAACATCATCACATATGGGTGCATCTGATTGGCCCATTCATATGGTCTTCTCTTATTACATCTGTTCCCGGCCACGAGGCAAGCATTCCAGAGCTTTCAGTCGCCATATTCCCTTTGCTTGGCGGGAGGGGGAAGGAGTGGGTCACGGAGTAGTAGTTAATTGATATCTGTTTTTTCATCTTTATATATCTTGGTCAAGAAAAATACCACTGTCTTGTCGCATGAATACTGAAATATACAAACATACATTCATACATATCGCAACAAGAAAGAAAATAAATAAAATAATAAAAGAAAGGAAAGTAATATTTGAGTGGTTAAAAGAGAAAGATAACATAGACATTTTATTTAGCTCCATCACACTGCAACTTTAGAAAAAAAAATTCTACATATTGTACTAGGGTTGTCCCGATACTGAGCATTTGAGCGAGTACTTGCAAATGCTCCCAATCGCCGATACTTTATTTTCGCAGACTGGGTGGAGAGGGAGCGGAGAGCGGGCGGAGAGAGCTGAGTCCGCTGTCTTGTCCCCAAAGAGAAAGTGAAGACCTGCCGCGGCCGCCTAGTTGTTCGGCGCTCGTGGAAACATTACAGCTGTCATTTGCATAGCTCTGTTCCGCTCTCGTCATATGTAGCCCCTCCCCCTTGTCCGGGTACTTTGATAGACAGATCACCCATTCCAGGATTGGCTCTTTGGGGGACAAAAGGCTGCGTTTGGGGGACAAAAGGCTGCATTTGGGGACACATGGACACATTTAAAAAAAAGTACTGGTAATCGGTATCGGAGAGTACATGGAAAAAAAAGTATCGGTACTTGTACTTGGTCCTAAAAAAGTGGTATCGGGACGACCCTATATTGTACCATTCAGTCCCTTGTCAATACCCTATGCATTTTGGCAACAAACGTTTGAATGCCTGTCCTTATTTTATTTGGTCAATACTATAGTAGTTATGTTTGGGTAAAATATAGATTTTTTTTTTTTTTTTTATCTTTTATATCTTAAAATGTATAAACGGATTATGAACACATACAGTGTTTTTATTTGCCTTTTGTTGATATCTAATCTCTTATATTTCATGTCTGTGACCATTAAAACTCAAAAATTATGCATTTCCTCTGCTCAGCACTTAACCATTTTTATATTTGTTTTTTGTCCTGTATGCTCGGCTGAGAGCACACTTCTCACATTACTTAATTTTAGCCATTTTCTGTATACTTTACCTTTTGAGGCTTTCTGATGGCATTTGTCTACTGCTACTTTTATGGGTTGGTTCTGGCAAAAAATGTGTCCAAACTGAATTTTTTTTTTTGTCTCTTTGGGAAGATTTCCTTTTATTTCTTGTCTTATATACACAATAAAAAGTGACAGGAAATTGCTTTTAAGTGAGGAAAGTCCCCTCTTAGATGGTTGTCACTAGAGCCAGTGTCACCATTTATCTTCTATTCCTGTTCTGGTTACAACTCAAAATTGGCCACCGAAACACAAAAATTGTGTTATCAGCATTTTGCCGATAGGAGAAAAATGCAGATAATAGCGCCAAAAAACGCATGCATTTTTATTTATTTTTTGCCGTGATTGAAGTGCAATTTTGCAATCATTTTACCATCATTTTACTGTGCTTATGGTGTCTTTTTTTTCATATGTCATGAAAAAGGCATCAAAAATGTAACATGGGTGCATTATTGCTGCACTTTTAATGCATTTTAACTGGGAGGTGTGTTTTTTTTTTGGTGTTTTTTTATTTTTTTTAATTTTTTTCTTTAACTGACCAAAAATGCAGCAAGCTGCATTTTAACACCAGAATAGAAGCGCAATAGACAAGTGTGAAGACGTACTTTTTTTTTTTTTTTTTCTCAAGCTTTTCTTGCCAAAAAGGTGCCAATAATGGCAACAATAAATTCATATTCATTTAAACTCTATGATGTTTTTTTTTTAAAAAAGTTGTATATAATACTATATAACAAATATAACTCTATTTTTTGTTTTCGGCCAAGTGCATGCTGCGATTTTTTTTTTTTTTTTTTTTTTATTATTTTTTTTTTAGTTTCGGTTTTGCCACCAAAATTTTCAATTCGGTGCACTTCTAGGTCATCGGAATACATAGAGAGAGTGAATCTTCATGTGAAGGGAGCACAGACCGTATATATTTTTCCAGATTTTTAACAGTAACCTTTCCCACACCAGAAATACACTTTTGGTTTGGTTTTATATGATGTCTCATTCTTCACCGCCATACAAAAAAAAATGATCAAATGCTTTCACTATTCAAACTCCTGAGTTATTGGTTATATGCTTTGTTTTGGTTTGTAGCAGAGGAGTTGTTAAAACGGAGCCATAGTTTGGCTATCTCTGCTAAAGCCCAGGCCAGTACACACTGACGTTTATTTTATTTTATTCAAACCAGACAGAAAAAAAATAACTGAGCAGCTTATTGTACTAACTATATGCAATGTTGGCACGGTGATCCCCCACTGAGCTATTGTGTTCTGACAGGGGGACTGCCTCCCCACCAAAACCATTGGCTGTGAGTGCTGATCAGATGCCGATTGGCTGCTGTTTTTCCAACATGCCAATTTGACAGAAGCTGGGCATTCAGCCGGTGGGTCAGAAGCGAGCCTGTACGAGTGCCCCCATAGCTGCTTTCTATAGAAAGCGGCTTTCTATGGGGGCACTTGCCAATGAGGAGGAGCCTGGAGCGCTGGCTGGGGACTCCAGAAGAGGAGGATTCATGCTACTTCGTGTAAAACCATTACACAGAGCAGATAGGTATAATGTCTTTTATTTAAAAAAAAAAAAAGGTTTAATGTTACTTTAACCCTGTCTTGCCTTTTTTCACTATTCTTGAGGCCGATTTATTATGGTGAAAATAGGCTGGAGACTGGTTCCTCTTCATCAATGTACTGCTTAGCATAGTGATAAAACAACCTGATGTCAGCCTTAAACACTATAAAAACAACATTAAAACATCATCTTACATGGTACTTGGGCTACTATATGTCAAAATTCTGTCCTGGGTCAATCTTCACTTTACGAATACTTGGGTGCTAGGAATTTGTTCTTTCTCTTGCAGAACAAAATGCTTGTGGAACGACACATTAGCAGGGGGACTGCTAATTTACCTATAGTTTCTGAAAAATTTGTGTCCTCAACACAGGAAGAAATATCAAGCTCTGAATCTGAAGGAGGTGGCCAGTGTGAGGATGTGGTAAGAGTGCAGTTTCCTTCTATTTTGATGACATAGATATCTAAATACTGTTTGCAAGGGCTCATTATACACATACATGCAGATAATGTACACCAGTCCAGAAAATATATATCAATCCAAACATTTTTTAGTTCTGGATAAAGTAAGGAATAATTCATATTCATGTCCAGTTTTTTTTTTTTTTTTTTTTTTTTTTTTTTTGTGTTCTATGTCCCACTGGATAATTTCCTGGCCTGGAGACAAATTCAGAGGCCATAAGAATCATTGATGAGTGACAAAAAATCCCCTGTTGGACAGTTGTCACTAAAACAGGAAACCCCCTTGAAAGATTTCCCTCATATCCTGTTTCAGTGACAACTGGGATGTTTTGTGGTATAGGTGTGCAAAGCAACCTGTTGCACATGCTTCCAACACGTGTTCATAGATCCAGATGATGGGGTAGCCATTAACCACTTAAGACCCGGACCAAAATAAGCGTTTATCGGTTGGTTTTCGCAAAATTTATAGCGTTTACAAAATAAGGGATAGTTTTATTGCATTTTTATTAATTATTTTTTTTTTACTACTAATAGCGACGATCAGCGATTTTTTTTCGTGACTGCGACAATATGGTGGACACTTCGGACAATTTTGACACATTTTTGGGACAATTGTCATTTTCACAGCAAAAAATGCATTTAAATTGCAATAAGTTTACTGTGGAAATGACAGTTGCAGTTTGGGAGTTAACCACAGGTGGCGCTGTAGGGGATGTGTGACCTAATGTGTGTGTTTACAACTGTAGGGGGGTGTGGCTGTAGGTGTGACGTCATCGATCGCGTCCCCCTATTACAGGGATGACGCGATCGATGCTACGGCCACAGAGAAGCCGTGTGTACACACGGCTCTCCCTGTTCTTCCGCTCCAGGGACGGATCGCCGCACTCCAGCGGCGATCGAGTCCGCGAATCCCGCGGTCCCGGAGCTTCGGACCGGGTCGCGGGCGTGCGCCCGCGACCCACGGCTGGGTACTAAAATCAACGTGTATATATACGTTGATGTGCCCAGCCGTGCCATTCTGCCGACGTAAATGTGCAGTAGGCGGTCCTTAAGTGGTTAAAGAAGGTCTACTCTGTAATCCAGTAGATATGAATTTCTGCAGATGTATTTATTGAAAAAAGCTTTAATTAAAAAACTCCAATAACTAACCATGAGCTGGACTGTGTCTAAGTGCCCTTATCGTATAATGCTGTACTTTTGGATGAGATACCTTTTATGACCATAGCCATTTGTAGTCGTCAAGATAGATTGTACTGTATATAAACAAAGGATGTTACCCCTTTGTATTCTATTAGTTTTTTGTATAAGATATTTATGTACACTTTGACTTTTTTACTTGTCAAGTCAATAAAAAACTTCACTGTCAGAAATTAAAAAAACCTCCAATAACATGTTTCCTGATGAATGGTGACTTCTTCAGTTTAGGGTGTAAATGAAACTCCAAACAAATGTGGGGAGGAAATATACTGTATGTACACAATGATGGTAAATCTAAATAAAGCCAGGTACATACCCCAAGAGGTCCACGAAAAAAAATCCGAATAGCTCTGTTTGGGAGCCGCTGTATTAAGCTTGTGAGGTTAGTCCAGCGATCTGCCCTGCTCAGCTGTTGTGTTCTGACAGGGGGGTGGCCCCCCCGCCAGAACACTCTAATGAACGCTCTCTGCCATTGGCTGCTGGTTTTCCAGCATGCACGTCCGACAGACCGACATATACATGGGCAGATTGTCGGCTGGTATTTTTTATTTTTTTGTACCTCCTGACATTTTGCCCATGGGTACAGGTCTTAAAGAGGAAGTAAACCCAGTTACACATTTAAAAAACCTGCAATTCAAAGCCATAATGAGCTAAGTTTGACTAGCATACTAGCTCATTATGCATGTACTTACCTTAGAGCGACGCACCAAAAGCCGTCCTTGTGTCGCATGCGCGCGGGAGCTGTCAAATTCGGCATTGCCAAATTTAGGACGGCTATACTCGGTGCAGCGGTGCCTGTCATTGGCGAATATCTCCTAAACTGTACAGGTTTAGGAGATATTGCTAACACCAACAGGTAAGCCTTAATGTAGGCTTACCTGTATGTGTAAATGACAAAAGTGGGTTTACCAACCACTTTAAAGGGGAATTTATTATAGGTATCCATTTTTTTGATTATTGTAATGTTCATGGATATATGATCTGTTGTACAGCAAGTAAAAACAGTACATGTTGTAAGTAGAATAATGTAATAATCATTTTCTTGTAAACTTATGAGCTGTGCACACTTTTGGGAGAAAGAAACACTACTAAAAATTTTATATTTTTGGTTTCTCTATTCTGGTGACATAGAGGCCAGGATAGATAGAGAGTACAAAAGGCGGCATGAACAGCACTAAGAGCATGACAAGTGTTTAGACTCTTCCCCACTCAGCCCAAAACTAGAAAACATGTTCTGGCAAAAGACAGACTTTAAAGAGGAGTTCCACCCAAAAATGGAACTTCCTCTTAATCCACTCCTCACCCCCATACATGCCACATTTGGCATGTAATTTTTTTGGGGGGGGAGTGGGGGCTTCAGTAGGAGTGGGACTTCCTGTCCCACTTCCTGCTTCCGCCGAGGGGCTGATAAGGCGAGAGGCGTAATCGCCTTATTTCAGCCCCTCCCTGCAGGCGATGGCCTAGGACACTGACAGGTCCTAGGCAATCGCCTGTCCAATCAGCGACGAGCCGCGCCACGCGCGCGCATGCGCAGTGCGGCTCGCGCATGCGCAGTGGGTGCCCGGCCGTGAAGCCGAAGGCTGTCACGGCTGGGTGCCCACAGTCGGGATGGAGACGCCGACTGGGGAGGGGGGGAGAGGAGCGGAGCCCCGGTCGGCGCATCGCTGGAACGCAGGAGCAGGTAAGCGAGTGTTTATTAAAAGCCAGCAGCTACACTTTTTGTAGCTGCTGACTTTTAATAAACACATTTGTTGGCTGGAACACCCATTTAAAGAGGATCTTCGGTTCCCCACAACATTTAAGTCAGCAGCTACAAATACCGCAGTTGTTGATTTTTATTGTAAGGAGACTTGCCTGTCTAGGAATCCAGCGCTGTCTTCACCCAAGCTGATTCACCCAAGCCGGTCTTTGGGTCCCCAGCACCGCCATGTCTATTGTGGGAAGGAGGCTTCCCACTGCTCGTGAGCAAACGTTTGCTGTGCTTAGTGATTTGTCCCGCAGCCATCACCCGAGCAAAAGTGGGAGCGGGTATCTATCAAAACCAAGTACCTGCTCCCCTGCTAAATATTGCCCAAAAGTAAAAGGTGAGGGGAGGAGGCAGCAAATCAAAACCTTCCCTTTTGGGTGAAGTTTTGCTTTAGAGACCCTATCACTAGACAATATATAAAAAAAAAAATTTTTTCCTATTAGATTACAACTATAATTTGAAGCAGAACTAAAGGCAAACTATTTTAGCCCCACTAGTCCCATGCCTGCAAGATCCAAAGCCAGCATCTTTGGCCATCTTAATTGGTCAAAGGAGAGTGATGTAATAAAGAGCCTGCCTGTTGCAGTTTATTTTTCAACTTTAGTTCCAATTTAAAGTGGTTCTAAAGGCAGAAGGTTGATTTAACAAAATGTGTACATCAGCCCCCCTAATACTTACCTGAGCCCCATCTCGATCCAGCAATGTTGCGCAAGAGTCTAGGCTGTTCAGGAGTCTCCCTCCTGATTGGCTGAGACAAAGCAGCGGGCACCATTGGTTCTCACTGCTGTCAGTCAAAGTCAATGAGCCAATATGAGAGAGGGCAGGGCCAATTTGCGGCTTCGTGTCTGAATGGACACAGAGCAACGGTTCAGCTGTGGTGCCCCCATAGCAAGCTGTTTGCTATGGGGGCACTCGGCAGCTTATAGGGGCCAGGAGCGTGGGCGAAGGACCCAAGAAGAGGTGGATCTGGGCAGCTCTGTGCAAAACCACTGCACAGAGCAGGTAAGGCTAACGTGTGTTTTTAAAGAAAAAAAAAACAATACTTTGTTATCACTTTTTTTGTGTGTTGCATGTTTTTTTTTTTTTTTGTTTTTTACCTGCTCAAACTTGTGCAGATATTTAAAAGCCCTGAGACAGCTGCCGGACACCCCAATATTCTTGTGATGTAAGAATCTGCAACAGATCTCAACTCAAGTGACACCTTCTAGTGTTTTACTTCGCTCCTTTCCTGGCAAATACATAAAAGGGTATGTAGAGAGGTTAGCAAAGGGGTGGAGGAACTGGGCCAGCACAGGGAGTAATTAGATATTTCCAGAAGAGACAAGGGCTTCCATATGCAAGTGTGTGGGTCTGTACTAGTGAATCGGCTCTTGCTGGAAACTTAGACTATACCAGGAAGTTCAAGGACATGTTTCAAGTGAATAATTAAATGATTTATGAAAAGAAAAACATTGCTTGTCTTTATATTTTCTTTTTTTATTTTATCTGCCTTTTTTAAATTTATGTCAAGGTCTCTTAAAGCGGATGTCCGCTGAAAAAAAAATATTAAAAGCCAGCAGCTACAAATACTGCAGCTGCTGACTTTTAATATTAGGACACTTGCCTGTCCTGGATTCCAGCGCCGTCCGCAGCAGAGGACGAGCGATCGCTCGTCCCTCTGCTGCTCCCCCCGCCATCCAAGTTGAGACAACCAGAAAGTGAAGCGCTCCGGCTTCACTGCCCGGTTTCCTACGGCGCATGCGCGAGTCATGCTACACCTGCCGATTGGCTCCCGCTGTGTACTGGGAGCCAAGTGTTCCCAGCACATAACAGGGGGGGGGGGGGGGAGACGAACGAACAATGACGTCATGCCTGCAGTCTGGGCCGGAAGTGGGTGCAAATACCTGTCTTTAGACCGGTATCTGCACCCCCCTGAAAGGTGTCAAACGTGACACCGGAGGGGGAGGGTTACGATCAGCATGAGTTCCACTTTAGGGTGGAGCTCCGCTTTAATACAGGCTCTACTATATCCGCACTCGCTTGTATTGAGAGGGCTGTGCCGGATTATTTAATGTTATGTTATTATGGGTCCTGTTTTCTCTAGTCTCCCCTACATTTGGAAGCTAAAGTGGCCAATTAAAGGTTTACAAAAGACTCAAATACAAAAGTTCAATTTCTGAAGATATAACTGGGTACGTTTTGATTACCCGATTATAGTCTGCACTGGAAATGTGTTCTGTTTTGTACATGCTTTTGTAAATGTCTTTTAAAAGTTTCTCCGATTTAAAAATAAATAAATATGGATGTTTAGTAAGGAATACCATCATCTGATTAATTAAAACACGAGCAATGTCATATTTAGATTTTATAGCATTTAACCTCCTTTCTAATATTTAATTTTTATAATATAGGTCTTAAAGTAAACCTATGCTTTATTTACATTTTTACGCACCTAGAACCAACCAGAAGGTGCCAGCTTTTTTCTTTGTTAGCCACAAAAGCCTGTACTGCCCCCTCTCTGATTCACTTTGTTACTGGGGCCTGATTTCCTCTGGCTTTATGCATAAAGCTCTGCCCACTTGACCTGATGTCCCATAAGGTACATCATTAAATAACTAAAAAGGAGGAAAGAGAATTATTTTGCTGTGCAACAAGGTAACAAGCAACAACTATAGGACTCTCCATATGAAGCAAATTAATCAATATAAAAAAATTAATAAAACTATGCAGTTAATTAATTTTTGCATACAAATAGTACCAGGAATAAATACCGGTTTCTACTTTTGATATTAAATTGAGGCTAGTATGAGATTCCTCCATGATTATTAAGCTCAGAGGGGTGGAGTGAAACGTGTTGTGGGCATGGGGGGCAAGAGCCCAGGTTGAGGCTGTCATTCATTCCAATAACGGTGGGTCTGCAGCTTCAAGGGATCCATCCTTTGCCCATGAGATGTACTACACATGCTTGCACCTTTTAAATTGTCAGGAATGCCAGCTCTTTAAAAATCTACTTGTCTGACTATAAAGTGTAAAGCATAGTACACACTATAAGAAAATGGAATGAACGATGTTTCAGAGCAGTTTGAAACTGAAGATTGTACTAATTGAACAAACATTCTCATATGACAGACTTTTTTTTTTTTTTTTGATCGTGTGCAGTCTTTCATATCAAGTCTTTCTCGTATGATAACCATATGAAAATGGTAAACATTAGACGAAAATCATTTAGTTCTATTCGTGTATGAGAAAAATGTGTGGGTTTTGGGAGCTTGTCCCTTCGAAAGTTTTCATTTGGAAAGTCAAACGCGCAAAAAAGCTGCCGCAGCGTTTTTGAGCTCCAGCTCAAAAACTACAAAATAAACATGGACAGGCGTCCATAACAAATTCTGATGGTGTTATCTTCCTTTTGAAACATTCTCCATATTGCAGTATAAATAATAAATGAAGAATCCTGCTCCCAGAGAGTGCCACCTTTGTTATGGCATTGTGAAAGGGGCCAAGGAAACAAACTGCTTTGTCTGTGAGAGGCCTAAAGTAGAAGTTCAGCCAGCACCTAACTAACTAAACCTACTTTCAGCCACATTCTAAAACAAATCTGTTTATCCCTGTAAAGAAAAAGTCCTGATTATTTACCTGTTTTGCAAGCAGCTTTGGTCCGGTCCCACATTGAGCCACCAGCGGTGGCTTCAGTGTGTGGGAGTGTGCAGGAAAGGCAGCCAACAATGGAAGCCACATAGTAAGTCTATGGGTGACATCACTTCCCAGACTTTGTCAGTTCTCTCCTGCACACATTAGCCACTGCTGGAGACCAGACCGGATCAACTTGAGAAAAGGTATGTACAATTTCTTCTTTACAGAGCTAGATAGATTTGTTTTTAGAATGTGGCTGCCAGTAGTAGGTTTAGAACTTCCACTTTAATTGGGCAGAAAATCATAGGTGGAGATGGCTTTTAAACTGCATAGTATTTCCTTTTACATGATATGAACTAGTCTTCTTGTTTTGTTTTCTTTTAGGTAACAAAGGATGCAGAGATAGATTTGCTGAAGGCACAGCTTGCTGAATGTCAAGAGAAACTCACACGGCTTGATTGGATGGAAGAGAGACTACAGACATTGGAGAATAGTATGAAAGGGAAATTGGTCATCGATGAAAGTGACTGGAACAATCTTCTCAGTCGTGTTCTTCTCCTAGAAACCGACCGATTGATACACTCAAAAAAGGTCTGCAAAATAAAAATTATGTAATGACATTGTCATTGTCTGATCATGTCATTTTGCCAACTGACTTTAGATCTTGGGGGCGAAAGAGATTGGAAAGGTTAGAAAATTTCCCTAAGATCATCAGTTATTTTGGCATTTTGTGGTATATCTGATTTGGGCTCCTCCGACCCACTCTACAAATTTATGCCTTATTTGAGCATGGTTTTCATTCCTTATCCGGTGGGCAATCATATTATGACTGTATGTCAAACCATGTTCAAATAAACAAAAAATGTATGGTCTTTAACAAATCCGCTTCGTTGTGTATTTAATAAATTACAGGATACACTAAAGGGAAACGCCAACATTTAAGAGCAAACTGTTTGGTTTGAAAGAAGGGGGAATTGGGACTTTATATGAAGCACAATTAAGTACCTCCATCCCGGTAATTGATAAAACCTAGAGGGGGATTGGGACTTTAGATGAAGCAATTGAATAGTGGAGGTCAATGTCAATATAAATGTTTTTTCTTTATCGTACATCACGGGACACAGAGCGCATAGCCATTACATATGGGTTATATGGGTACCTTCAGGTGTGGACACTGGTGTAATCAACTTCACAGGAAGTTCCTCCCTATATAACCCCCTCCCACTGAGAGTGCTTTAGTTTTTTCGCCAGTGTCTTAGGTGTTGGTCACGTCTAGCTGTCCCTCGGAGGTCTCGGGACCCAGGATAGCTAGCCGGATCCGTCCGAAGTGCTTCAAAGCCAAGGTGTACGGTACCCGGGCCCTGCTGGAGTGGGGTTTTGCCTATAATGCCTCTCCTTGGAGGGCTGGATTCTGGGCTCCAGTGCCTTAGTCTCTTCCAAGAACTAAACGCTACTGATGCCAGGATGCTATATAGGTCCAGGGGTGTGGGTTCCTTTAACACAGGACCCCGGTCCCTGAAGGTCCAAGACAATACCCACAGAGATGGGGGAAGATTGGGCCTCTTGCATTTTGCAATACCCTGCGGCGTGGAGCAGGTAAGAGGGAACCTGCGGGACTTGGTTCGACAGTAGGTATCCCCCTGGGGGTTCTGGGTTGGCTAACAGTATGCTTGTGCATCAGCCACTATCTCCACTATGTCTGTGTAGGCAGGATGGGATACTAATGTTTACCCAGATAACATGTAGATATATGTATACTTGTGTAAGTTATATATTTGCTACTCACCCCAGGTCTGCCTGTTAACACTGATACTGCAACCCCACATGTTTTAAAGAGGAAATTGCTGGTAAAAACTCCTGTTTCTTAGGAAGCCCATGGGGACAGCTTCCTCGCTATGTGTGCACTACAATAAGATTAGTGCTTACCTGGTGTCTGTTGGTGCTGCCTAAACGCTGGTCCATGTTGTTTCCTCTGCTCTGCTTCCTCCATGTGGTTTCAGCGTGGTGCGCGCGATTGTGCGCGCGTGTGCGCATGCGCGCGCGTGCACGCCGCCTTTTATAGCGTCGGCGTGCGTCGGGGGGGCGGGCCAGCAGCGTCAGGGTCTGTTTAAAGGGAAAACTTTTTCTCTGGCTGGTCTTTCCCTCCTGGAGGCAGAGGAAGAAAGGATACAGAGCGTGCAGCTGGGTCTTTTGGCCACACAGGGACACCTAGTGGCGGTTTTGTGGATCTTCAGGTCTAGGACTTAGGTCCACTATTGACCAGAAAAAAAAAAAAAAAAGGAAGTTTTTTGCTTAAAGGGACTCAGCCTTAGATCCAGCAGTATCTGAGTCTACCTTGGACTCCGGCTAACGGGCATTGGTGTGTCAATACTCACAGGTTTCCTCAGTATTGCCACCTCCCAGGCGGGTAAAAAAAAAAAAAAGGAAAAGAGAGAAATTAGTTATTTTTCATTTTCCTCATACCTGCCCTCATATTGGTTACTCCTAGCTGCAACAGTCAGGTGTTGGCTATAGGGGTGACCCAAGGTTGTACAATGGCTCCAAAGGGATCTGGACCAGCCAAGGCTGCTAAAGGTGCCAAAAAGCAAAAGGGGTCTCCATCGGGGTCAGAGGATTTGGGCCAGGCTTCTACGGCCCCACCCTCGCCAGTTAGGACACCGAGTGGCATAGTACAAGAGCCATTGGGGGTGCTGGGGGCAGAGGCGGCCCCCGATCCACCCATTCCCGTTTACGTGACGGAAGAAATGCTAGCAGCCACCATGAGTGGGCTAGAGAAAAGGTTAACTGCGTTGTTTTCCCGTCCTTGCCCAAGTAGCAAGCGGGCTAGATCCCCCTCACCCAGTGTGGGGTTTTCAGATGCGGAGGTCTCCTCTTCAGAGGAACGGGACCCACAAGGGGAATCAGGCAGACCCAAGTCCCGACGGTTCAGACAGGGAAAATTCCACTATAGATGAATATTTTTCGGCCTCTCAAGCGGAGAGCCTGTGGATCCAGTCTTTGACAGATATGGTTCGCACTGCCTTTAAACTTCCAGTGCCAGAACTAGTAGCCCCGGAGGTATCCTCATTGGGTTCTTTAAAGGCTCCATTAACTTGTGCGTCTTTTCCAATGCACCCCCTTCTGCGGAACGTGATTTACCAGGATTGGGCTCGACCTGATAGAATCTTTGTCCCTCCTAAAAGATTCTCTATTCTCTACCCTATGGAAGAGGAATATGTAAAGAAATGGGCACTCCCTACAGTGGACGCGGCCATTTCCTGCGTGAATAAATCCCTGACTTGTCCGGTTGAAAACGTCCATATGTTCAAGGATCCGGTCGACAAAAAATTCGAGACCCTACTGAAAGCAGCTTTCACCTCAGTAGGTGCCATGGTTCAGCCAGCAGTAGCAGCCATTGGTGTTTGTCAGGCCCTGAAGGATCAGGCAAAACATATATTAAAGGACATGCCGGCTCAGCATACTCATGAATTAGCAGAATTCCCTAGGGCTCTCTGCTTTGCAATAGATGCTATTAAGGACTCCATCCAACAGGCATCCCGTTCATCTCTACTGATGGTTCACATGCGTCGCCTTTTGTGGCTAAAGAACTGGTCAGCAGAGGCACCCTGCAAAAAGCTTTTAGCAGGGTTTCCCTTTCATGGGGGAAGACTATTCGGGGAAGACCTAGATAAATATATCCACACCATATCAAGTGGAAAAAGTACTTCCTTACCGGTCAAGAAAAGACCGCGTGGGCCCACGTTTAAACGACAGGCCATTGCAGGCTCGGCCCCTTCGACTTCCCGTCAGTATCGACGGCCTCCCGGGCGTTCAGCAGTTAATAGCCGCCCACAGGGACAAGCCGCGGCAAACAAGAGGCCCTGGTCTCGCAAGCCGGCTAAACCAGTCATCAAGTCAGATTCATGAAGGGGCGCCCCCACTCTCTTGGGTGGGGGGAAGACTTCAGTTTTTCTCCGAAGTCTGGAAGGCCAGAATTCCCGACTCTTGGGTTCGGTCCGTGGTAGCCACGGGATACAAACTAGAGTTTCGAGAAATCCCCCCTCCTCATTTTCAGGGGTCAAGTCTTCCAAGCGACCCGTTAAAGAGGGCCTCTCTCGTAAAGGCGTTGGATCGCCTCTTGCTCCAAGGAGTAATTGTAGAAGTACCAACCCAAGAAAGGGGTCTGGGATTCTACTCCAACCTTTTTGTTATACCAAAACCCAATGGCGACGTCAGGCCTATATTAGACCTCAAATGCCTAAATCGCTTTCTAAGGATTCAGACCTTTCGTATGGACTCCATACGTTCAGTGCCAGCCTGCATCAGGGCGACTTTCTAGCATCTATAGACATAAAGGATGCATATCTGCATGTGCCGATTTACCCAGCACATCACAAGTTTCTTCGTTTTACGATAAATCAAAGTCATTACCAGTTCGTAGCCCTCCCTTTCGGGTTGGCAACAGCTCCACGGGTATTCACAAAGGTGTTAGCCCCGGTGCTAGCCGTCCTAAGGACAGAAGGCATCTTGGTCCTGGCATACCTGGACGATCTCCTGGTTATCGACAGATCAGCTTCCAACCTCAATCATGCAGTAGTCCGCACAGTGCGGCATCTAGAAGAGTTCGGGTGGATTGTGAACCAAGAAAAATCAAGGTTACAACCCACAAGACAGTTGGAATATCTAGGCTTTCGGTTAGATACAGAATGCCAGAGGGTATTTTTACCTCAAGAGAAGATCAGGTCGTTGATTCAAACGATTCAAATAGTCTTAGGCAAAAAGAAGCCGACTATTCGCCTATGCATGCGACTGCTGGGAAAGATGGTGGCCGCCTTCGAAGCAGCGCCCTATGCCCAGATCCATACCAGAATTCTGCAGGCAGCTATTCTCTCTGCTTGGAACAAGTCCATACAGGCATTAGACCGTCCATTAGTTCTTTCCCCAGGAGTCAGGCGCAGCCTGTACTGGTGGCTGATCCCTCAAAAATTATCAAAAGGGAAAACCTTTTGCCCCATCTCGTGGAAAATAGTAACCACAGATGCCAGCCTAACAGGTTGGGGGGCAATCTTAGGAAAACGGACCCAGCAGGGACAGTGGTCAGAGGCAGAAAGTCTGCTTCCCATCAATGTCCTAGAGATCAGAGCTGCTTGGTTGGCCCTGGTCGCCTGGACTCTCCCCCTGCAGGGTCTGCCAGTAAGGATACAGTCCGACAATGCCACGGCGGTGGCATACATAAACCACCAGGGGGGCACAAGGAGCCTAGCGGCTCAAAGGGAAGTAAACCTGATTTTTTCATGGGCCGAAGCCCATGTACCCTGCATCTCAGCAGTGTTCATCCCAGGGATAGACAATTCTCAAGCAGATTTTTTGAGTCGTCAACAGTTACTCCCGGGAGAGTGGTCTCTTCACCCCCAGGTATTCCAAGAGATTTGCCAAAGATTCGGAGTTCCCGATGTGGACATCATGGCAACAAGATTCAACAAGAAATTGGACAAATTCGTATCCCGAGCCAGGGACCCCTCGGCCTACGGGACCGATGCGTTGGTTTGCCCCTGGCACCAGTTTTCTCTCCTGTATGCGTTCTCTCCACTACAGATGATTCCCCGCCTTCTACGAAGGATCAGGGAGGAGCGCAGGCCGGTGATCCTGGTGGCCCCAGCCTGGCCCAGAAGGGCTTGGTACGCTCTCATCGTGAGGATGTCAGTAGGGGCACCGTGGCCACTCCCCCTGCGCCCAGATCTGCTGTCTCAGGGCCCGATCTACCACCCTGCTTCACAGCAGCTAAATTTGATGGCTTGGCGGCTGAATCCCTAATTCTTAAGGGCAGAGGCCTCTCAGCCCAAGTCATATCTACGTTAATTCAAGCTAGAAAGCCAGTCTCTAGAAATATCTATTACAGAGTCTGGAGAACCTATGTGGAGTGGTGCGAGTCTCAAGGAGGGCATCCTCGCAAGTTTTTTATTGACAGGATCTTGCGATTCCTCCAGGTTGGCGTTGACAAGGGGTTGGCTCTTAGTACCCTAAAGGGGCAGGTGTCTGCCTTATCGATATGGTTTCAAAGGCCTTTGGCCACACATTCGCTTGTGAAAACCTTTTTGCAGGGGGTCTTGCATGTAAATCCCCCTATTAGAGCTCCCCTCTGCCCCTGGAATTTAAATCTGGTCTTGTCAGCTTTACAAAAGCAGCCGTTTGAACCTCTGACAGAAATCCCTCTTGTGCTGCTAACCCGAAAGTTGGTTTTCTTGGTGGCTATGGCTTCGGCCAGAAGGGTCTCCGAGCTGGCAGCCTTGTCTTGCAGGGAACCGTACCTGATTCTGCATAAGGACAGAGTGGTTCTGCGGCCTCAGCCTTCTTTCCTTCCTAAGGTCATATCCAGTTTTCACTTGAATCAGGACCTAGTCCTACCATCCTTCTTTCCTACTCCCCAGTCCAGAGAGGAAAGACTGCTTCATACTTTGGACGTGGTCCGAGCCATGAGGGTCTATCTCAAGGCTACAGAAAAGATTCGGAAAACAGATGTGCTTTTCGTTCTCCCGGATGGCCCCAAGAAGGGTCAGCCGGCTGCCAAGTCTTCCTTGGCTAGGTGGATTAAGCAGCTGATTTTTCAGGCCTATGGTCTGAAGCGCGTTCCACCTCCCTTATCAGTTAAAGCCCATTCTACGAGGGCCATGAGTGCCTCCTGGGCGGCACACCATCAGATCTCTATGGCACAGGTTTGCAAAGCGGCAACCTGGTCTTCCGTGCATACGTTTACTAAATTTTATAAGTTGGACGTCGCAAAGGCTACGGACGCAGCATTTGGGCAGGCGGTCCTACGGGCAGCAGTATAGAATCCTCTGGCCCGGTTCACGCCCCCTTTTTTTCTGTTGGTGGAGCTATTTTTTACCTCCTGATATATTTTCTGTTTGGCTATTTTTTGGCCTTACGGTCTCCCTCCCTTCATGGAGCATTGCTTTGGGACATCCCATATGTAATGGCTATGCGCTCTGTGTCCCGTGATGTACGATAAAGAAAAAAGGATTTTTAATAACAGCTTACCTGTAAAATCCTTTTCTTGAAGTACATCACGGGACACAGAGCTCCCACCCCTCTTTTTGGGGAACATTGTGTAACCTCAGAGAAATTGCTTGCTACAAAACTAAAGCACTCTCAGTGGGAGGGGGTTATATAGGGAGGAACTTCCTGTGAAGTTGATTACACCAGTGTCCACACCTGAAGGTACCCATATAACCCATATGTAATGGCTATGCGCTCTGTGTCCCGTGATGTACTTCAAGAAAAGGATTTTACAGGTAAGCTGTTATTAAAAATCCTTTTATTGTTGGCATAGATCAGAAAACAATAAAATATATATTTCATATATATTCAATTGGCGTGCACAAGGCATTCACATGATGGAAAGGTACATACATAGCAGCACATTATAATAATAATAAATATACAAGGTAATATGGCAGAAAAATGCCAGTGGCAACATGCTCGACACCCGCATGTAGACCCACATGGTGTTTGTACGTCTACTAGATAATGTATGGAAACGGCATCATAATGTATAATGGGTAGTAAATTAATAGGTATAATTTCATATAAGATGTAACTGTAGCATCAGATAGAGCTCTACGTATTTTGTGGATATGTCCACTCGTCAGGAGCAGATGCAGCAAAATTCCTAGAGTGTATTAAATAATTTTTTTATATTTAATGCGCCATACTGTAAATGGGCAAAACTTATATCGAGATGAAATTTAAAATTTAATATGTCTTAGATGGTCAACCAGCCATACTCGCCAACTCAGACAGTGAGTGCAGTGCGCAGCAACCGATGCAGGGTGGGCTGGAAGCAACAACATCTTTTCCCCCTCTAGGTTTTATAAACTGTTTGGTTTGAGCCATTTTTACGTTTCTAAAATGTAAACCTTTAATGCATGCCATCACACCTTTTCTAGTGTGGTGCATGCAAATCAACACATTTCACAGATGTGAACTAGAATCATTAAAACAAAGGCTAGCTAGTGTACATGGGTTGATGTGTATTAAAAGGTATAGGCAGATGAGTCTTTACATTCCAGAGTTAGTTGTGTGATAAGGGATAAGCAATTTGTGTGTGTTAGTTAAAATCTGAAAAAAAAAATGTTTACGATCGATCAAGCATTGCATTACTATTTCATGCTAGGAAAGGTGTAACAAATGGGATGTGTTGTCATTCACATTAAATGTAGAAAAAAATACAAAGAAAAATCTATTTCCAGTCCAAAAAATGAAGACACTAATGTAGTCCAGGAATGTAGATGGGCCATTGAAGCCTTTATGTAAAATGCAGTACCAGTGTCCCTTTCCTCATATGATTGTGGTTTTAATGCGTGTTTAGTCTAATGCAGTGGTGTCCAAACTGTGGCACCGGGGGCCCTTTGCTTTCCTTTACCCGGCCCTTGGACACCAACAATGGGACACCATTTCTTCCACTGACACCAACAATGGGGCACTATTCCCTCTCCTAATACTTGGGACTAATTCTCAGACTGACACCAACAGTGGAGCACCATTCTTACTGACACCAATGATAGGGCACTATTCCTTCCCTTGATACTAACAGTTCACGCTATTGCTCCCACTAATACCATTGATGAAGCATTGTATGCTCCCATTGACTTCAACCATTTTCTACTTACACTGCCAACATTCTGGCCCCCCAGAGAGCCTGAATGACGGTAAACTGGTCCTTTGTTTAGAAAGTTTGTAAACCCATGATCTACAGTAATGCAGAGGAATATTTGCCTTATTCCTCAGTCCCGTGACAACTGGCAATCTTCACTTTGACTCCAGCCCTTCAACATGGGTGTCCCCTCGGCATCATCGCCTACAATGTAGGATTAGCATTGGCATCTGGTCCTGCATTTTATGTGATGACATTGGGGAGTGGGCAGCCACATGACTCTGAGACGCAGAACAGCGTCATATAACTAGTAGTCCATACCAGAACTAGCAGTGGCGAAGCCAGTAGACTGAGGAGTAAGGTAAGTGATCTCTTCTATTACATGTTCCTTGACTAAATGAGCATTACAATCTTAATATGTAGGGGAAGAGATCTGTTTTAAAGCTTATTGAAGTTGAACTTTAGAGCTATACTCCGGACACAAACACTTTTATTGAATTATTTTCCTGATGGCTACGAAGACATAAATCCATGTTGTGGGCATTAAATGCTTTTGCAAACCCAGATGGTATATAAAAAAAGTAGTGGTGACCTAATCGCTGTACTGCACATATGCAGAGAGCAGAGCTGTGGGATGAACCCAGCAGGTCCTACCACTACAGACTGCCTGTAGAAAAGTACAGGAGTAGGGCATAGTACAAGACCATTTACCCCACTCACCAGTGACCGATCTTGATTACGGAAAGCTCCTGCACATAGCCAAAGTTTAACACTTTATTTCTGGACCAATATGGAAGAAATAAACAAAGCACAAACACCTAAGTAAGAATACACATGCCTCTTTTATTTCTCAGAGTTCCACTTTAAATATTTCTCTTGGAAGCATAAAGCTGATACTACAGATAATAATATATTCCTCCTAATAATATTGTATTCATTAAACATGTTTTCTGTTTTCAGAAAGATTTGAAAGCAGAATTCACTTCTATTAGTGAAGAGCGTACATCCAGCAGGATAACAAATGACATTTCTCCAGGTAAGTGTCTTGTAAATGAAGTGTACATAAAATTGGTTTGTGTCGTATGTTTCTGTGTACCTGTATGGTATACTTTTAAAGTGGTTGTATACCCTATTTTGTTATTCATTTTAACTGTAGGTAAAAAATATCTCCTAAACCTGTATGGTTTAGGAGATATTCACTTTTGCATGCAGCTGCTGACGTCGGCGGCGCATGCGCTGTGAAGGTCCGGCAGGTGCTGCCGGATCTTGCCGGGAAGAAGACTCCCGTGTATATTCGCCGGAGTGACGTAATTGTGGCTACGGCCACTCAGTGCTGGAGCGGCGAACCCTGAAGAAACACAGGGAACATGTCGGCTCCCTCGGCGTAGACCGGGATCAGATGCCAAGGCCTTATTCTAAGGTGAGCATTTCATAATGAGCTAGTATGCCCATTATGGCTCATTGTGCCCTTGTCTTGCAGGCTTTTTTGTTTAAAGTCAGTGCGGGTATACAACAACTTTAACTTAACTTTTTGCCCCTGCCTGAGTGCAGCCTGCTAGGTTAAATACATATTTCTCTTATCGTCCATGGACGGACATGGCTCCTTAAATCTTGACAAGTGGGTTATTTTCCCTGTTTACAGGAGAGGACTTGGCAGAAACATGTTGGGGCGGTCCCTCCAGACATAACCCTCCTCCCTGCAGTATGCAGCCTCCGTTTCCTTCTGTCTAGCAAAGGAGAAGGACGTATGGGTCCCTTTGGGCCCAGCGCCCTGAGGAAAATTTTTATTTTATTTTTTTAAAGAATCTTCTATCAACTGTCGGCTTAGAGACAGGCTGGATATATAGATCTTTGTAGTCTACTCAGTCCGGCCAGCGAGTGTGAGCACACCTTTGCAAAGAGGCTGGGTCTGCCACTAAATACCCCATGACTCCTGGGGTGGCCGGTGAGCTTTGCTCCGTGGTCCACACATGACTGGGCTGTGGTGTTGTCTCATGCCGCGTACACACGATCATTTTTTGTGATGGAAAAAAAACACAACGTTTTCAAGTGATGAAACAAAACAGCGTTTTTCAAACTTCATTTTCCAAAACGACGTTGCATACACACCATCGTTTTTCCAAAATGCTCTAGCAAAGCGTGGTTACATAAGACACGTTCGACGGCACTCTGTTCCATTGAAGCTCCGTCTCATAACTTGCCTCTGAGCATGCGCGGCTTTAAAAACGTTGTTTTTAACATAGTTTTGCCCACACACCATAACTTTTTATGACACAAAAAACGACGTTTTGAAAAACGACACAAAAAATTCAAGCATGTTCGAATTTTTTTTTTGGTCATTTTTTTGAAGACATAAAACGATGTTTTGCCCACACACAGTGATTTTAAATTACGTTTTTGAAAACGTCGTTTTTTTTCATCACAAAAAATGATCGTGTGTACGTGGCATCACTCAGTGGACCAGGCTGACAGCTACCTCCATTGCGGTTGTAGGCCTGTCAGGAATGCGTTGGTGAGTCCTCGCTTGGACGGGTAAGTACAGTCCCTGCCGCTTAGGTGGGTTGGTACGGCTGGGCATGCCTGGGGTTTGGGAGTCCTCCTATCCTCCCTTTCCTGCTCTTTTTCCCTCTGCTACTGCTGTCGGGAGGGGGGGGTCTGAGGGGACTGCGGGTCTGGCCTGTGTATTTTATTGCTGGGGGTCTCTTTCAAAGAGAAGTTTGGACACTGTTTAGCCTCTCTAGGCTTTCACTGTTCAAAATGCTGCGTTTTGCTGGTGCCATTTTTTGGGTGATTTTCATTTACTATTGAAAATCCCATTGGCGGCCATTTTGTTGTAGCCGCGCTATGGCACAGATTACTATTGCGTTCAGCCATCTTCCTGTGGCCGCGTCAGGCTCTATGAATCGTTCGGCGGCCATCTTCAATGAGTCCTTGGCCTCTAGTGCTGGTTCCTACGGCGCACAGCACAGGTCTCCTCACGAATTGCCTCACAGTTTACCTTATGGTTTTTCCTCCTCGCACACGCTGTGCAGTCTTCTCCTGTGATGGTGAGTCCCCTGCAATTATCCGCATAGAACGAGTACAGCTCACCAAAAGGAAAGAATGGGGCAGCGGCACATATGAGCACTAGGAAAAGGCGTCAGCAAATACTGCGCAGTGTTGGTCAGGGCAGAAGATTACTGAAATAGGGAGGAAGACAAGTGTTTAACAGAGCAGGTAGCACTGGGGTGGGGGTGGCAATTGTTTAATTAAAGGCACTAATAGTAAACTTGTACTTTAGGCTGCTTTCAAACTGATGCATTTTTTACCATTCTAAAAACACAATCCCTTTCCCACTGTGCTGTGAGTGCAGTGCATTTTGAAAAGTACAGCATGTTGCAATCAATGCAAGTCCCCACTAAAATGAATAAAAAACGCACCTGAGTTGTGTTTTTGGTGCGGTTTTTTTTTTTTTGGTTGCATGTCCAAGTTTCACAGGTTCATGCTCAGATTGTGCTGTCACCCTGGCTGGACTCATCAGTAAGCACTACACTTCATCCAACCCCCCCCCCCCCCTACGGGCCACCTAGGTGGCGACTCCTCTCCTGCTCTCCAGGATTGAGTCTGAAAGAGTGATTCCTCCCCAGGGCTAGAACTGAGCTCCAGTAGTAAACGGCGTGCGGGGTCCTAGCAGTAGGACGTACGGCTCCTGGAGCCAGATAGGCAGGGCTTTCCACCCCCACCCCCAGCCTCTGCTGTCAGACTCGCTCTGACCCACGATCCACCTCCCCTGGTTCTACCCTGGTTCTCTCCTTCTTCCAGGAATCACCCACCGGAGCCTCAAGGTAAGCCCCTGACACAGGGCTATTTCTTCCACCTCCTTGAGCATCGCTGGCGGCCGTCCTTTTCAGGATAAGCCGCGCCACCTCGTGGAACCGATCGGCGGCCGCGAATCTAGGAAAGACCGCGGCCTAGTGGCGTGCCGCACGATTGACCCCCAGCAAACCCCAAAACAACCCTCTAACAGGAAACTAGCCCACCTGTACCCCAGCAGGTTCCCCATCCACCACCTGGCATTCCTGGGCCACCTCAGCCCGCATGATTCGAGCCTCACAGCCGCACATCCCTGGCTGGAGCCCTGAATCCTCACTGGTGCATCCATCTTGGTACACCCCCTGTAATTTGGGCACACCACCCCCCCTCCCCACTTGTTTCCCATTTGCATTTGATCCAGGGACACGTCTGATCGCCCCCAGGGGATCAGGAAGGGATTTTCTTTTCCCCTGCCGCGGCATATTGGCATTGCACGGACCGTTTTTTTTTGCCTTCCTCTGGATCAAACAGGGAGGCAGGTTTCAGCAAATTCTGGTCACACACTCGATCTTATCTTCAGACAAGATCTGGAAGTAAAGATCCTCAAAAATGAGGCGTTACCATGGTCTGACAACCATGTAATCAAGTTCATTATTATCAAAAATGCCCCTTTAACAAAAACATCAAAACCAGTGACAATGCACTAAACGAGATCGCAGAAGAAGCTCCATTCGGAGCTCTTCAAAACAACATTAAAGAATAAAATAAAAACAATCCAGCCACACCTAACAGCCACAGAAACCCTGGATGCTATCAACACGGCTCTGCTGCAGTCAGCCGACTCAGCAGCGCCAAAACACAAATTCCGCATCCGAAAAGACAACTTCAGCTGGTTCAACGACCAGCTGTCATTGCTGAAGCAAGACCGCAGGAGGGCAGAAGCCGCCTGGAAAAGAAGCTCTTCCGAGGAAAACCACGCCATCTACAAGGCAATAACAAATAAATACCATAAAGAAATCTTCAAAGCCAAAAAAAATCACTTTACAAATGTCATCACCAATGCCCTAAACTGCCCCCGAGAACTCTTCAAGCTTGTCACCCAGGCCATGAATCCAGTCTGTCTTGAAGCCCCCAACACACATAGTCAAGAATTCTGCAATGAATTATCGGATTATTTCATTAATAAAATTGAGGGAATCCGAAAAAGCATTCAGCAAAACAGTACCCCCCTCAACCCCCCCCCCCCCCTCAACCATTCCCCCAATACCCACACAATTTCACCACAATCAACAAAGTTCACTCTTAAACCCATCTCCATCGATACCACTAAAAATATCGTCGGTACTCTGCGAAATAGCACAGTGCCTAATGATATCATCCCCACCAAATTGCTGAAGGAATGTGCTGGTATTCTGGCTCCCCCTATCACGCAGCTTATTAACCAGTCCTTCAGGGAAGGCATAGTGCCCTCCCAGTTGAAACAGGGCATAATCCAACCGATCTTAAAGAAACCAACTCTCGACCCCAAAGACCCAACTCACCGTCGTCCCATAACAGGCCTAAACGTCTTCTCCAAGGTTGTGGAGAAAGTAGTGGTACAACAGCTGCAACAGCATCTAGATACCCATAATCTACTCGATCTATTTCAATCGGGTTTCCGTCCTGGACACGGGACGGAAACAGCACTACTTAAAATATGGGATGAAGGAGAATCTTGTCTTCTAGTTCTGTTGGACCTAAGCACAGCTTTCGATACGGTAGATCACAAACTATTACTGACTCGGCTAGCTGAAGTAGCCAGAATCGCAGAAAGTGATCTATCATGGTTCTCCTCTTTTCTGGAAAACCGATCACAAATAGTGAAACTGGGACCTTTCACTTCTGAAAAACACACGGTGTCATGCGGAGTCCCTCAAGGATCCCCTCTGTCGCCGGTGCTGTTCAACATCTATCTTCGCCCTCTCTTTGAAATCATCAGTAGCCAAAAACTACTTTATCATTCATATGCAGACGACACACAACTGTATTTTCGCATCTGCAACAAAAAGGATCATCATCTCAGTCTAGAGACATGCCTCTCTTTGATAGAAAACTGGATGACAAAGAGTTATCTTAAACTCAACAGTTCCAAAACAGAACTTCTCTTGTTTCACGCCAGTCGTAAGAACCAATCTGCAATAACTTGGACACCCCCACCCATTTTGGGCCAAATCATCACTCCTAGCACCAAAGTCAAAAGTCTTGGGGTCATCTTCGACACCTACATGGATGCACAAATAGGGTCAGTAGTCAGCGGATCTCACCATCTGCTGCGCCTACTATGCAGACTTATTCTTTTTATTCCTAAAGAAAACGTAGCAGTTGTGGTGGGAACAATTGTTAATTCCAGACTGGACTATGCCAACGCCCTCTATCTCGGACTCCCTAAGTACCAAATCTCTCATCTGCAAGTCGTTCAAAATACGGCCGCCAGGCTTGCGACTGGAAAAAACCATGGGAATCAATCTCACCTTCGCTGAGAACCCTTCATTGGTTGCCAGTGAAAGGCAGAATTGCTTTTAAAGCGCTCTGTCTGATGCATAAGTGCATCCAGGGGAAGGCCCCCCAATATCTATGCGAAAAAATAAAAACGCACAACCCCAATCGCGTTCTGCGATCCACCGACCAAAATCTGCTCCAGATACCCAAAGCCAAATACAAGTCCAAAGGTGAAAAAAGATTTGCGTTCCAGGGCCCCAGGTTATGGAACGCTGTACCAACCAGCATTCGGTTGGAGGAGAACCACCTGGCTTTCAGAAGACAGATCAAAACTCATCTCTTTTGATATCAAGAGAGACAGGAACAACGAGCGCCCAGAGGCGATTTAGTTTGCATGTGCTGCGCTATATAAGTTTTTTTTTTTTCACTCACTCACTCACTCACTCATGCTGGGTAATAGGCACCCAGAAAACGCACTGGTAAAAATAGCAAAAAGACACACAGGCTATATCAGCTTTGTCCATTAACAAAGTCACAATTTTGATGTTTAGTACAGCAATTTAATATCAAATATGTCTCTCAGAAAAACCACTGTGCAACTTATATTATTGCGGAATTTGTGGAGAATGTATTGCATATTCACATATGATTATTGTTTATTTAAAATACCTAAAACCAAAAATGTAATCATTTAGAGGGGTTTTTTCTATAATCCTATGAATGGTACACACAAATATATAGTTTTGTGTTTGCAGTTGCTTATGCTTTTGATCCAGGATCCTTCTCAGAACTGCAGACGTTTAGGATTCTCTGGAATAATCGCTTTGCTCCTCCTAAAATACATGTATTTCATTGGATGTGACGGTGTTTGCTGAGAAAAGGAGGATAACCAAGAGCATGACACTTATTATTATTCAGATATCTGAGCCTCTTCGTTAAATCAAAGTCAGATTGTGTTGTACACTGACGTTTGCAGTACTTTAAAAATAAAAAATAAAATCATATCGGTGAGCCCATTGATTTTACAGTACATCTTGTTACTCCTTGGCTGGCAGAATGCAGCTCTACTGCCATCTAGTGACAAGACTGTTAAATAGCATCTCTTATAAAAGGAACTTTTAATTTTTGTACAACCATATGATTTTAATAACCTATTAACGTTATATTAGTTTTGTTAACAAGTGTTTAAAATGTCTTGAAGTGTTTTATTATGTAAAAATAATATGTCACAGTTTTAAACTAACACTGGTCTACTTTTTATCTATTAATAGCGCTAGCGGTTTCCTTATCTTCACAGTGATCTGCAGCACATTCTTAAAAGCAAGGTTTAGATTTCATGTTGTCTGGGTTACTTGCTACTGCTCTGTGTCTATAATTTAACACTAAGAATTGCTTAGAATGCTCCACACAGACCAGTAACGGTAGCGTTTCATGTAAACATTGCATGTACATTCTGAGTACAGTAAATCAAGTTGTTTGATCGGTGACACCGTAAACAGACAAAGGTTATTTTAAATGAATATCTCTTCACAGATTTTCACACCAAGGTAGATATACCAGAAAGCAATCATCAGTCGTCTGGATACAATTCCCTGCTATCTGCAGACGCATCTCCCATAACCAATGACATCAATTACAGCTGCTTGACAGAAGACTTAAAGGTAAGTCAAACGGGGCAATGAATCAGTGAATTCCATTCCGAGGTCAAAAGAACAAGTAAGCATTACCATATATAAATGTTTTCTGAGTTGTATTGATATAACCGTTATTGACACTAATGAACAGTGTACAGAAATGTGAGCATGAGGTTTTAAATCTAAAGGAGACTATACAACCTTGTGGATAATCTGTAATGTGCAATTTGTATTGTCAGCGGTTCATTTACCTCTGTACCAGGTATGTTCTTGATCCCCCAACAATGTAGATTGGTTCCTGATGCCATGAATGTTTCAGTCCAATGTGCGGTGTATGGTAATGATCATTGCATAAAACTGTGCTGCTAATTACAAGAATCTTCTAGCAACCTATACCGTATATAATCGAGTATAAGCCGACCCGGATATAAGCCGAGGCACCTAATTTTACCACAAAAAAATGGGGAAACGTATTGACTTGAGTATAAGCCTAGGGTGTCCATCTGCATGCCTAGACTGATGATACACATGGGAGTCTATGGAAGGGGGGCCCAGCTTTGAAAAATCTGTGCTCCCCAGCCGTAGGTCTCCGAGACAACAAACTTTGCACACTTGTAGATGAGGGGCTACATGTGTGGCAAGTTCCGGGTCCAGGAGACCCAAGACCGGCCGGAAGCGGGTCCCCAAAGTCACCAAAGAAATTACTGTTTAACATGGGAGTCTATGGAAGGGGTACCAGGTCCCCAAAGTCCGGGATGATCAGGCGCAAAAAGGTGACTCGATTATAAGCCGAGGGGGGCATTTTCAGCACAAAAAAATGTTATACTCAAGTATGGTATATTTTTTCTTGTCCATTGAGGAACACATAGTTATTCACTTTTAGGTTATACTGAACCAAATAAAACTGTAGGCACACCTACTACCAGTATGCCTCCATTTATTGTGTGTTTCCTAGACCGACAGGGACATTTTTTCTTCTCCTGTGTAAAAGTCTAACTTATTTTATTTTTTTTATTTTTTTTAACAAGATTCTGCTGTAGACTGTTACTAAAACTGATCCCTCTGATTGCAGCTAATCAGTACAGCAGTCCTCAGTCTAACCTTTACCTAGGTCCTGTACACTACCAGTTGATGGCGTTGCTCTTTAGTCTGTTGTATTATATCCCGGGTGCTTTCTCCTGGCACCAAAAAGTGCAGCAGTACCCTGCTGCACTCTCATGGCATGACGATTGTGTGTAGACCACCTCCTTTCCAGAAAACTATCACCACAGGCTCTGTCTGACAATGTGGTTCTGAGTCTCCAGATATAACAGCAGTTTAGATTAGATTTTGAACCTTCAAAAATCAAAGCAGCAACCAACTCCTTGATTGAATATCTAGGTCTAGTCCTGAACACAGCGCAGGCCAGAGTGTTTCTTCCACCAGAGGAACTACAAACTCTCTGATCTCAGATTTACCTACTAGTCCAGGAATCGTAAAGCTATCGGCTTTTACATGAGGGTCTTGTTTCTGTTGGTAGTTTCTTTTAAGGCCTTGTTTCACTCCAGACCCCTACAACACAACAGGCTGATGTCATGGAACAAGTCAGTCCGGTGTCTGGCTCCGCCAATTCGTTTGGCACCAAGGACCAAGTTGTCCCTGTTTTGTTGGCTCCGGAAGTTCCTTCTGCCTTGTCAATCGGAAGATCCCAGCAGATGCCAGCCTCAGCCTGTTGGACTGGAGAGGAGTCCTGGGGACCTTGTTGAAAAATGAAACTTGGTTGTTGAAAAGTTCACCTTTATGAACATGTTGCACCCATATTTCGGGTGTAACTTGGGGTGTAACTTATAACATGTTCAGCATCAGACGCCTCTCCCCCCGATCCCAGTTCTCACGGCCACAATTCAAAGGGAGCATGGCCACGTGGGGCTCCGCCCACACGGCATGTCACTGATTCACAGATCCCTGTTAATGAACTACAAGTACTGACAGCATTTGCAGCTGTCGGCTTGTAGTTCTTATTGAACTATCAGGATGCTGTTGAGCGCTATGGTAGTTCATTGATTCTTCCTGTCAGTGTAAAAGGGGCAGACAGCTTACACTTGACAGTCTCTGCAGGAGACCTGCATGCTACCTGCAATCTGCTAATCACTGGTACAATGCTTTTCAGGCTCTTAAAACCAAAAAATGTAAGCTCCAAGAAGCAGGGCCCTCTAATTCCTCCTGTATGAATTGTATTGTAACCGTATTGCAACCGTATTGTCTGCCCGCATGTTGTAAAGCTGCATAAACTGTTGGCGCTATATAAATCCTGTATAATACTAGTAAATGCACATTTTTGCTCCTGCAAAAAAAGTGCATTTATTTATTTTTTGTTAAAAGGTGAGAAATTATTATTTAATATCCTGGAGCTTTAGGTAGTTTGGTTGTCTGCTCCAGAGGGTCCCCATGAAGCTACTTTTTCTCATATTTGCATGGCTGCCTCTTGGTCTTCTGAGCACAGGTTCCCTAGCTTTTTACCAAGTCGATGTTGTTGTGGCCTCATTTGATACAATCTTTGGGAGTATGGTACTCTTTGGGCTGTCCTCAGTTTTCTTGGGCCTGTTATTTGCCTTGTTAACCCTTCAGTTGGACTGTTTTCGGATGTCCCAAAGATGAATGACTTCCTATTTCCCTCAAAGGACCTTTTCCTGGTGCCCATTGTGATTTTATGATGATGCTCTTGGTACTGTTTTGCTAAAAAAAAAAAAACAGATGCATGTTGCTGGTAGGAGGGTTATCCCGTGCTGGCCTACAGATTTGTGTTGGCGGTGTATTATAATTCTGTAGGCAGCAGTGAATGACTTCCTGTGTCCCTCACTGTAAGGATTTTATGGAGCATACAAATTTCCGATTTTTCTCTTTTTGTGCATTGAGAGACACCGCTGTTGTTTGAACATCAACCATGTACAGGTGTACATGGTTGATGTTCAAACAATAGCTGTATTTCCCAATAAATGTCATTTTTACTTGCATCTTTGAGGAAGAGTGCTTAGTAATTAAGAAAGATCATTTAAATACAAGTGTTTTTATGCTTTAAAGCTTACCTGCCAGTTGTTTTAATGAGTCTCTCAAACAAAAAACTACTGCAGATATTAGTTCCGGCACCTAGAACAGCAGCTTAATCACTTAAAGGGTCACTAAAGGAATTTTTTTTTACCCTAATGCAGTCCTGGTTTCGTGTCCTCACTGTTCTTCTTTTTTTTTTTTTTTTTTGCTGTAATCCTTCTCTGTTCTGCACACTTCCTGGTTGTCTGTTTCCTTATAAAAAAAAGTACTGGGAGCTTCTCTCTGTGGTCTCTAATCAAAAAGGTGTGATTACTGTGTGTCTAAAACCCCTCAGAACCAATCGGTTTCATTTTAAAAACAAACACTGCCCTGTATTGGCTCTGTGTCTCTGTCCTTCACAGAAGCATGAAACTATATGAAAAACGAAACTGAAACTACAGGCACATTATATGATTGATTTTTATCTATTTTTAATCATTTTTAAAAGGAATCGGTTAACTATTATGTCTCTATACCCTGTAAACGGTCATTTCAGCAAAAAAAACTTTTTCCTTTACAAAAAAAATCGCTGATAGCTGCCATTAGTAGTAAAAAAATATATATTAATTAAAATGGCATAAAACTATCCCCTATTTTGTAAACGCTATACATTTTGCGCAAACAATCGATAAACGCTTACCAAAAATAGGTAGGAGAATCCGTACCGGCCCTTTTTAATATATATTTTTGGGGGATATCTATTATAGCAAAAAATAAAAACGGCAGAGGCGATCAAATACCACCAAAAGAAAGTGGGGGAAAAAAAGGACGCCAATTTTGTTTGTATTCTTAAGTGTTTAAAACAGCAGCTTAAAATAGCTTGTGCATATAGCCAAATACCAGAGCTTGGAGTTACAAGTCACTGGGCTGTTGGAATGTGCAAGAGGTATAAAGGAGTGTGCAAGATTTCCCATTGGGAGGCAGAGACTGTCGTTTTGGCTCACTGTTTGTTTGTATCTGCAGGTTTTTTAAAGTTGCCACGGGTATATCCAGTCACTCTAGGGTGCTTTCTCCTTATATCTGCAGCAGTTTTTTACCAATTTAAGACCAGGCCTTCTCCGGGCAACCTGTAGCGCATGGACATATTAGATTCATCCTACAGCTTTGCTTGGGCAATGTTCAGCACAGTAATGATGTCCCTACTACTATAAAAAAAAAGTAATAACTGGGTATTAAGTCATTTGGTCCGTACAAACTGGGTTTATATCCTTTGTGGCTATCAAAGTAAAAATGTAAATTAGACTTTTTGTGTCCGGTGTTCAACTCTAAATACATGGGAGTAGTTTAAAGAACACATAAACAAGTCTTCTGTCTGCTGTTTAGTCTTTGTCATACATTTTTATTATGCATACTTTAAACCACTAACCTTATTTTATCCCTTTAACAGGAGCCAACAAAACAGAGAATAGATCGATTAGCTAAAATGTAAGTTGCCTGTTCAAAGAATCAAAAAATTCTCACTATTTGCAGTAGATAAACTGTACACAATATATGTCTTCAAAAAGCTTCCCCACTTTTTTATATGCAACCGCTTGCCGACTGCCTCATGGAGTACAGTGGCTGAGTGTCTCTCTTCAGCCAGATCACGTATCTAGTACGTGATCTGGCACCTCCGGGTAGGGGACGCACACACACCAGCTGTGCAGTTTACAGTGCAAGCCGATCAGTGGGTGCCAACCGGTGATTGCCCACCAACACCCACTGACCGGCGAGGAGGAGACCGGACAGAGCTTTGTTAATGTAAATAATACAGAGCTCTGTCCTGTCAGCAGTGATATGTCAATTTTTTGTTTTCCTGTGAAGCAGGGATTACAAATTGGCACATCCCTTGGTTGAAAGCACCTCACAGTAAGCACAGTAAACACATAAACACTGGTTAGGCACATTGTAAACCCTTTGATTGCTCTTGATGTCTAACCCTGTCCCAGCCAGTGTCATTAGTACTGTGACAGTGTATATTTTTAGTACTGATCACTGAATTGGTGTCACTGGTTCCCACAATGTGTCCAAAGTGTCAGTTCGTATCATTGCCTGCCATACTATTGCAGTCCCGCTATAAGTCGCTGATTGCCGCCATTACTAGTATAAATAAATAAAAACTCCAGCATATATTGTATCATTGGTAGACACTATAACTTTTGTGCAAACCATCAATATACACTTATTGGAATTTTTTTTTACCAAAAATGTCACATTTCCTACATGTTTTTGAACCGCTGCACTGGTTCTTTTTGGATGCTTTATTCTCGGATTACCATCCACCACTGATTTGATCTATATTGTGTCAAGCTTGTGTGACTTATGTTTTTTATTTTAAATTCTGTTGAATTAGCATGCTTATGCCTGTACATTAGATTTTGGTGTCCATGGTACTAGTATTCATTGAAACTCCTTTTGAAAGAACATTAAGTGTGTAAACATCAGCACCACAAAAATCCATTTTGTAAGTTAAGTTTGTTTTTATATCACCTAGGCAATTCACTCTGCTTAGGACTAATGATTGTGTAGTGACTAAGGCCATGCTTGAGTGAAGCACATAAGCTGAGTGAATTGCCTATAATGACTTTAAACTCTTAAATAAAAGCAGAGGTTTTATTCAATAGTTTGCTGGAGCCTATAACTTCTCCAGTAGGCTATGTTCTGTTGCATCAGGCAAGGGGATAGCAATCTACTTTAAATATGAATGAAATGCTCTGTGGCCGTCTGCAGCCTAGCAACATTTTTTGCCCTTCCTAATTGTTGGGTCCCAGCCAAGAGACAGGAAGAGAAGCAGAAGTGTCCACTTTTCGTATAAAGAAGAAAGCACTTGTAAGCTTTTGGGGTTGAGAAAGATGTTCTGTCATGTGATACTACATAATTACTTTGACAGCTGACCTAGCACCCCCCCCCCCTTTCCTTCTTCCTCCCCAACATATTCATAGGCGTTATGACTGCCACCTGGAATATACCCTGCATGAGAAAATGTATTTATTATGAGAAATTAATTGAAATAATTTGACACTGTTGTAGAGTATATGCACAACCTAACTTGCTTTTTATATTTACTTTTTAGGCTGGAGGAAACCTCAAATCTTCTGAAATATTCAAATACTTCCTAGTACTTAACAATTTTTTTTACAAGCTATTGTACATTTTTTCTGTTCTAAAATATGTAAAATAAAGTATTTTTATAAGTATTTAAAATCTTTTTGCTCTATAAATCACAGCTCAGTCCTATGACACTTTTATATCTCTATCACATACCAGGTCACAGTTGTAATCCTAGCTAACAGGGAGCTGTGCTCCAATTTTTATTATGGGTGTAGGGTGACATCTGTCCTTCTCTGAAACTGGTAATAAGAAAGAGTAAGAGTCCTGTGCTGTAAGTAAAACCACAATTTCAAAGGTATTGAAAAAATATTAAATATTCTGAGAGTGTTCTTTTCACACCTTGCCCATATGTCAGACAGATTTCTTAAAACTTTTGCCACCCCCCCCCCCCCCCAAAAAATAAATAAAAAGTACAATGCTAAAATAACAATTTCCTTATGATACGAGGCCTGGTCTATATTGTTGGTTATGTATATATTTGTGAGAGGCCTGCATTTGTCATACCACATACGCCATTAGGATATGCACACACAGAATTAAGCTTATATTATCAGACCGCATAAATAGGGGTGTTGATGTGCAAAGTGCAGCAAGGAAACACATTTCCATTTATGAATGTCAGATCATTGAAATACTAAGTGCCGTGGATTAGTGCTCTTTTTTTTTTTTTTTTTTTTTTTTCTTTTTTTTCTCATTTACCACTTTCAGCCTTTACCGAACACAGGAGACCAGCTCATGAAGAGATGCTTATTTTCGTCTCAATGATAGGTTTGCATCATGTGTGGTATGTTATTTTTTTTTTTTTTCCCGTTCTTCTTCTTTAGTTTATCGCTTTTTTTTTTTTTTTTTATAGGATATTTAATTTTTTTTTTTTTTCCAAGTCACAAACTGAAAAGTCAAACAGTAACAACGTGTGGGTCTCCCTCGCCTACCCCGGTACTATGGGGCGCTGATAGATTTGCCTTCGATAGGCCTCACCGGCCAAGGCTATAGCCCCGGGAGGGCCCCTTACGCTGTAGATAAAAATTTACACCCATTCCCCCCCTCGCCCCCCGCCTCCCTCCCCCCCCCATGTGGCACCCGGGGCTCCAACCTTTTATAGGCTCCACTGATGTCTTTAGGATATAAGAAAAACAGATCTTCACACTTCATGAGCAGAAAAGAAGATATAGGGAAGGGCTGCCTGGCTAGAAGGTTGCTCTTTTCTGACTCGCCCTGTTGAACAATTTTCGTGTTTTTTTTTTTTTTTATTTTTTTTTTTTTTTGGATAAGTTTCCCGTTATGCTAAACGATCCTTAATTTCTCTACGTTGCTCCAAGTTTTCTTAAACTCTATCCACTTATCCCATTTTTCCGTGGTGTCCCCCATTGATTCCAGGTATGTCTCTTTTAGCTGCTCCATCCTATATGTTACTTCTACAGCATTGATCCAATCCCAAACCTGAGGGCATTCCTCTTCTTGCCACTTAGTAGGAATAAGTCTTTTTGCTGCGTTTAGCAAATGAGGGAGGAGCGTCTGCTTGTATCTTTTGGGACTTTCGTGGCCGCAGTGGAAGAGTACCCCCCAGGGGTCCTTCTTGATCTCCTTACCCGTAATTTCTTTTATTATGCTCAGTATGGTATCCCAATATATTTGAATTTTCGGGCAGGCCCACCACAGATGTGCCATTGTGCCTTTGTCTGGGCACCCACGCCAGCAATTTGCTGCTTGACCCTCCTTATACCTGCTTGCTTTGTCTGGAGTGGTGTACCAGCCCGAAATACATTTGTAATTGGTCTCGGCCGTACGTGTATCAATTGCAGAAGAGTGTGTCCAATGCAGGATTCTTTGATAGGTATGGGTTCCTCTGAGAATGCCCAGTTCCCTTTCCCATTTTTCTATAAAAGGTGCTTCCTTACGTGCTCCTATTTTAATAAGTATCCTATAAATTTTTGTGATCGTGCCTTTAGATTTTGTTATTTTACATACCTTCTCCAAGGGTGTCAACTCCACCCCCGTCCGTATAGGGCGAGGGAGGTGTTGAACAAAGTGCTTAAGCTGCGAATACTGCCACCAGTTTAGATTCCACAAATCGGTTCTGATCCTTAGTTCTTCGTATGGCATTATCTCACCGTCTTTAATTATATCCCCTAATTGTGCATCCTCATTTCTTATCCAGTTACCTCCTATTTTTTTTTCCCCTGGTGAGAAATATGAATTTTCCTTTAATTTCATGAGTGGTGAGTTGAATTTACTGCCTAGTTGTGTCTGTGCCCTATCCCACATTCTTATAGTGTCTCGAGTGAGATCCAAGGTATTTTCGTGAAGTGCTCTGTGTTGGGGGGGAATCCAAATGGCATTACCCAGTTGTGTCTGTGCTTGGGCTTTTTCGATTTGAACCCATCTTTTATACTTCCTGTCCCTAGTCCACTCCACTGCCCTTGAAAGGACCGCCGCTTTATAATAATTTTTAATATCGGGGACTGCCAAGCCCCCCTGTTGTTTTTCTTGTTTTAGAATGGATAGTGAAATTCTATGCTTTTTTTTTTTCCACACATAGTTTATGAGTATCGAGTTCAAGATTCTAATAAATTGTTGTGGTACCACTATCGGTAGTAACAAGAATTTATAAAGTATTTTTGGTATTATTGTCATTTTTAGCATGCTAATGCGTCCGAACCATGAAATAGGTTTATTTATTGTTTTTTTTAAGTCCTCCCTAATCTCATTTAGCATAGGAACGTAGTTAATTTTATAAATTTTTTGGATCTTATTAGCCAATTTAATACCCAGGTATTTTAATTCCCGAGTCCATGTAAAGGCACATATATCCCTTACCTGCTCTTCCTCGCTCCTATTTAAACTTATGTTAAGAATTTCTGATTTTGTTGTGTTGATTTTAAAGTTTGAGATGGATCCATAATGATGTAATGTCTTGGAAAGGTTTTGGATGGTGGGCACCGGACTGGTCAAATAAAACAAAATATCGTCGGCAAAGGCAGACATCTTATGCTCTTCGTCCTCCACCATAACTCCTTTAATCTCTGGGTTTTTTCGAATCGTGGCCAACAACGGCTCTAGTGATAGAATGAAGAGCAGGGGGGACAGGGGGCACCCCTGTCTGGTCCCGTTTCTCATCTCAAAAAAATCTGATAGCGTCCCGTTCACTTTTATTTTAGCAGATGGGTGATGGTACAGTGATTTGATCCAGTTAAACAGTGTATTTCCTATTCCCATTTCTTTAAGGGTCTGCATCATGAGTCCCCAGTCTACCCTGTCGAATGCTTTTTCGGCATCTATCGACAGGAATAGACCCGGGGACTCGTTCTGTTTTAGCTTCTGCAATAACAGGAGGGCCCTGATACTATTGTCCTTGCCCTCTCTATTAGGGACGAACCCCACCTGGTCCGGGTGTATCAAGTGGTGCAGAACGCTTTTCAGTCGTTCCGCTAGGATTTTGGCAAATAACTTTATGTCCGTGTTCAGAAGTGATATAGGCCTGTAGCTTGAACACAATGAGCTATCTTTCCCTTCTTTGAGGATTATTGTCACAGTGGCGGCTAGTGCTTCTTTACTAGTTGCATATTCCGACCCAAGTCCATTGAAGTATTTACATAGTCTTGGGACTAAGATGTTACTAAATTTCTTATAGTAAAAGGTGGTAAAACCGTCTGGGCCAGGGCTTTTTCCTCCTGCTGTATTTTCAAGGGCTTTTTTAATTTCGGCTTCAGTTATGGCCTTATCTAGATTTTCTCTAGCTATCTCCTCAATTTTGGGAAGTCCTGCTGCTTCCAGGTACTCTTGAACTTTGGCTTCCTTTTCTCTTGCTTGGTCCCTTGGCTGGTCTATTGAGTACAACTCTTCGTAGTAATTTTTGAAAGTTGCAGCTATGTCTGCAGTGGAGTAGACTAAGTTGCCCTTTTTATTTTTAATTTTCTCGATGTAATTCCTGGTTCGCTTTTTATGAGCCATTTTGGCCAGGTGTTTGCTTGGTTTGTTACCCCACAGGTATCTCTCCCTAGCGATATTATTAAGGTTTTTACTAATTGCCTGTTCCCTGATCTCCTTGAGCTCCTCTCTTTTTAAAATTAACTTATGATACGTCTCTTTTTGTCCTAGCTCTTTATGTTTATTCTCCAGATTCTTTATTTCTATGGACAAGGTATCTATCGTCTTGTTGGTCTTTTTTTTTCCTGGCCCCCTCGGAGATCAATATACCTCTTATGTACGCTTTGTGTGCCTCCCATAGGGTAGCACTAGAGATCCCGTCCGTGTCATTTAGTGTAAAAAAGGTTTTAAGTTCCTCTTCCACCCTTCCCGCCCCTTGTACATCTTGGATTAAGTTGTTATTTAGGTGCCAGGTCCTCTGTTGGATCTTATTGGAGGCTAGTTTAATTTGCATAGACACTGGGGCATGGTCTGACAGGGTCATGATTCCAATATCAATCCTAGTAACCTGCTCCAGTAACCTATGGTCTAATAGAATGTGGTCTATCCTGGTGTAGGTTCCATGTGGGGGGGAGAAGAATTTGTAATTTCGCTCATTGGGGTGAAAGGCCCTCCACGCATCCACCAGTTGGCATTCTTGCAACTTGTGTTTCATTTTCTGTATTTGTGCGTTAGTTGTAACCTTCACCGAAGATGTACTGTCTAGTCTTGGGTTCATCACGCAGTTTAAATCTCCCATCAGAACTAAATACCCCTCTCTAAAATTTTCTAATTTGCCGAGAATGCGTCTTACATATAGAGTTGGGTGGGCATTTGGTGCATAAATATTAGCCAAAGTGAGTACTGTATTGCCTAACTTGCCCTTCAAGAATAGGAACCGCCCTTCTGTATCTGTTAACCTTGCCTTTAGGGTAAACTCTATACCCCGCGCAAAGCCAATAGCCACACCTCTAGCGCGATTGGTGATAGAGTCCCCATAAAACCAAATTGGGTAGGTAGGTGAATAGAGCTTGATGTTAGATTCCAGAGACAGGTGAGATTCCTGTATGAAAACCACATCGGCTCTATACTGTTTAATCTCCTCTAGGACCCTGCTTCTTTTCCTAGGAGAGTTCAAGCCTTTGACATTGTAAGATAACATTTTTATGTCCGCCATACCAACCTATCCCCTCTCCTACCTCTCGTCCCTTGGAGTCCCCCGGTGCCACAATACCCTCCCCCCTCTCCCCCCCCCTTTTAGATAAGGGGGAACCCTACCCTCCCCTTGAGCTAAAGCCTCCTTCCCTCCCCTACCCTCCCTACCCTCCCCTCCCCCTCCCCGTTCGGGCTTTTTCATCGCCCTAGAACCGTGGGGGACCTCTGGGCCCTCTTCCACTACCGGTTCTCAAACCGTGAGGTGTTGCCTCCCCACGCCCCCCCCCCCCTTCTCTCCCGCCCCTGATGGAAATTTTGCGGTTTGAAAAGAGGGGGGTATTTGCCAATCCCGTGATCACCCCGCGACCCCCCCCCCCTCTCCCCCCTACCCCCACTAAGCTGTTTATTCTCAATCCACCCATTCTGGTATCTCCAAAGCCTGCATGTCTAATTTACGGCAGAATTCAGCCAATTCCTCCGGAAAAGTCAGTCTGGCTGATATACCCTCCTTTTGGCCAATGAGGCACGCCGGGAACCCCCACTGGTACTTAATATTCTGTTGACTCATCTGGGCCAGTAGAGGCCTCAGAAGGCGTCTCCTGGCCAGTGTTTCCCAGGCGAGGTCGGGGAATATCTGAAGCTCCTCCCCCTCGTATCTCAGTGGTGGATTCTTCCTGAGTTTTAGCCAGATTTCGGCCTTATCCTCATAATATCTAAATCTGAGAATAATATCGCGGGGTCTTTCCTTTTTATGATCGTTTCTTCTGCCAATACGATGCACCCGTTCTATTTTAAGGGAGTCTTCAGTTACACTTTCCAGGAGAGGGAGAAACAGCTCATTCATGATTTTCCTCAAATCTTCCCCTCTCTCTTCTTTAATTGAGCGTATTCTCAAGTTTTGGCGTCTGCTGCGGTTTTCTTGATCTTCTGTGCGATATTTAAGAAGCCTCAGATCCCTCTTCATGTTGAGGTGTTGCTCTTTTAATTTGGTAAGTTCCACATCATGTTTTTCTATTTTTGTTTCCGCCTCCTCAACTCGCGTAAGGATATGATTCATGTCCGCTCTAAGTACATTTAGTTCATCTTTAATCGCGTTCTCCAGCCTCCTGAACATCTCCTCAAGCTCTTTCTTTGTTGGAATATGTGTGTCCTCTCGGGAATCTTCCAGTTGGCTCAAATCCTGGTCACCTCCGGTTGAAATATCTATGATTGAGAGGCCTACTCCTCCTCCGCCCCCTTTCTTGGTCGTCTCCCCTTTCTCTGTTTTTTTTGTGTTGGCCGCGCTTTTGGAACTGCCATCCGGGGTCATATAGTGCCTTATGGTACTGGGGGGAGGGGGGGGGGTTTCCTTAGGTAATTTAGGGGCAGTGCCCCTAGTAACCTTGCTCATCTTGTGACCTGTCCTTGATCTAATTCGTTTACCCAGTTTAAGGGAGGGGAAACTTGTTTTCTTCCACACTCGGGAGGAAGATGCCGATCCAAGGGATCTGGTATTGGAATTAATTAGTTCTCGCACTTAATCAGGAGAAAGCCAAACGAGAGAGGGAAAGGAAGAAAATGGCGTACTCCCCGTATTCAGAATATAGGGTGTTCGTTTATCTCTGGTTCCTTAAGCCCTTTTTTTTACCGGATGGTATAGTGCATTTGGGTCGGTGCGCTCAGGTTTAAATCGGAGATACTCTTTCTATCTTACTGTCTCAGATTATTCTTCAGGCGTAGCAGGCATAACAGGGACACTGTGTACAGGATGAAAACCAAGGCTTACTGTTCGGCTATATGCTTGTTGTCCAGATAGCTCTACAGCTCTTGTGAGAGCTCTGTTGTTCTGTACTTCTTATCCCTGTCGCCTCAGCTAGTCAGCTGAGCGAAGCCTACAACCCAGCCTGTGTTAAACCCCCGCCAGGCGGCGAGATCTTGTATCACCCCCCGGATTTTTTAGGTAGCTCTACCCCTCTACCCCTCTTGTTCCTGGCACCCCCGCTTCAGGTTGACAGAGTTCTTACCCAATCTGTTGGTATAGACCTGGGGAGACCTCTGGTTCGCCTATATTTACTGATCCCTTAGCGACAGGGTTTATACCCCGATCCAGTGCACCCCTAAAGTTGTCCTGGGGGGGAGGGGGTGCTGTAATGCACCGTTATCACTAGAAGCCCGATGAGCACTTCATTCGCGTCACGCGCTTCGCCAGAGAAAGTAAGGGTTATGATCCCACACTGCTTACTCGTCAGTAAAACCCCTGTTTTTCGTTGGAATATATGCTCAGAGGACTAAGCCTCCTTCCAGTGTGTTTACACCTCTAGGGGATCGTTAGAGAAATACAGTTATGGATCAGGGATTTTGAGTCCGTTGCAATTATAAATCAGAGTTACAGGTTTTAGATTGTTTTTGTTATAGGCAGTTCATCAGCTAGGCCAGTATTAACCGATATAGGTTACAGGAGCATTGCATCTATAATGGAGAATAAGGAACGGTCTTACCGGCTTCTCGCTTTGAGTGATCCTCGTAGCTGCAGTGTCTTCATGCTGCCTGCCCCTGGCCGAAAAGCGCCATTGATGAATATTACCTGGGTGGTACTAAGATGGGCTCCCTGGTATTGCTGGGGTCCTGCTGTTGCTGTATCTCTTCCTTAGTGGGGCCAGTTCCTTGTGCTATGGCGTCCTTAGAACATCCGGGTCCTCCACGTCTGTCTCTGCCCTACCACACAACCAGCAGGGGGGGGAGACCGGGGGCTTCAGCACTACGAGGGGAGAGTTCGCTTTGCAGCAGGGGGGGGGGTCGCCTATTTGGAGCCGTCTTCTGCTGTTCTAACAGCGCGGCAGGCTCTCACCCTGCTCTGCTGTGTCGTCCGTTGGTGCGTCTCGGGGTCCAACGGTGTCCTCCATCCCCGGCTCCGGGCTGGCTCCTTGGCGTGGGCGGCTCCTCCCTCCGCTCGTACGCAGCTCACGCACGGCGCGTCATCTCCCTGTGGATTAGTGCTCTTTACAAATATTTTCTTCAGTTTATCAAATGCATACAGTGGATATAAAGTCTACACACCCCTGTTAAAATGTCAGGTTTCTGTGATGTAAAGAACGAGACACAGATAAATAATTTCCGAACTTTTTTTCACCTTTTTAATGTGACCTATAAACAGTACAACTCAATTAAAAAACAAACTGAAAACTTTTAGGGGTAAGGGAGTAAATCAAAAATAATGTGGTTGGATAAGTGTCAGAATTAAGCAATCGCATTCAAACCCATGTTAAATAGGAGTCAGTACACACCTGCCATCATTTTAAAGTGCCTCTGATTAGCCCCAAATAAAGACCTAGCAGGTCTTTCCTGACATTTTTAGTCGCATCCTAAAGCAAAAGCCATGGTTCGCAAAGAGCATTCAGAGCATCAGAGGGATTTTATTGCTAAAATATTTCAGTTAGGGGAAGGGTGCAAACGAATTTCCAAGGCATTAGATATACCATGGAACACGGTGACAACAGTCGTCATCAAGTGGAGAAAATATGAATAGTGATGGTAGGTGGCGCTAGGTGTGACCTTAAAATATATATACTGTATATAAAAGAAAATAATAATGCTGCTTTTGGAATAAGGTGAACGTGTGCAACAATAAATTGAACAGTAATAATAGTATGGTGAGTCCACAAATCTTTGGTGATAATCTTGATGGATAGACCATAAAAGAAATCCTTCACCACTTGTAATTCCAATACACCCAAAGTGCTCAAATATGAAATCTGCTCACCACATGAATGTGACCTCTTTAATTAAAGAGAAGGTCTGGTGCGCTATGTGGGAAATCCTGGATTAATGTCCTGAACCAGTAAGTAGATCTTCTAAACTGTGACCGCCTGTCCAGCAGAATATCCCATTTAAAAGACAAACGGAGCGCTATATACAATTTTGTCTTTATTAAAAAGTGACAAATACAAAAAAAGGCTGCTTTTCTATTTGCCCTGGTACTGAGGATTGCCTGCAATATGTTATGTTTTGTGGGAGCTGCATACCGCTGGGCTCACGTTGCAGAGCAGTGCATTCCACTCTTCTATACCCTTGATACTAGGTATGTGACAAATCAAAAGTACAGTGCTATACATGATAACACATATAACCTGTAAATAAAGCAAATTGTGAGAAATAAACTCCTTTTAAATAGATAGTGATAAGTGTACATATAAATGAATTACATTTGTTAAAGTGTCCACATAGAAAAGTCCCATACTGGAAATCGATGCTGTGTGAAAAGGAATCCAAGGATAGCAAACATGACCCCCAATGTTAAATCGCACTGAAGGCTTACCAGAAGGCCAGCAACCACTCCTGTTGATGTCACCTCTGACGAAATGCATCAGAGCCCCTCACACACTACTGTGCATGTGTGACTGATGTTGGTCAGTCTTGGTTATGAGAAACTGACCTGCCTTTGGTTTACGATTCATACACTGTACATTTGTACAGGTCGAAAGGTAATGGAAAAAAATCTGAAAAACTTCTGTAATCTACCTAAAAAAAGCTTTTTTCGAGCTTCAGATGTTTTGCTTCAGATGACAAAATGCTCAGATGTGAACAGGTTCCATTGAAATAAATAGGATTTTGCTTGTTTGGGCTTTTTTTCGGTCGTTTTACTTGCTTATGTGGCGGCAATCAGGTGAGGAGTACAAAGACAGGTGTGTCTTGCCTACAGTGAAGCATGGTGGTGGAAGTGTTGAGGTCTGGGGCTGCATGAGTGCTGCCTGCACTGGGGAGCTATGGTTCATTGAGGGAACCATGAATGCTAACATGTACTGTGACATACTGAAGCACAGCATGATCCCCCTCCCTTCAGAGACTGGACCACAGGGCAGTGTTCCAACATAGCGAAACTAAACACACCTCCAAGACAACCACTGCCTTGCTAAAGAAGGTGAGGGTAAAGGTGATGGACTGGCCAAGCATGTCTCCAGACCTAAACCCTATTGAGCATTTGTGAGTCATCCTCAAACGGAAGGTGGAGGAGCGCAAGGACTCTAACCTCCACCAGCTCCGCAATGTCTTCATGGAGAAGTGAAATAGGACTCTAGTGACAACCTGTGAAGTTCTGGTGAACTCCAAGGCCATAGAGTTAAGGCAGTGCTGGAAAATAATGGTGGCCACACAAAATATTCACATTTTGAGCCCAATTTGGACATTTTCACTTGGGGGTGTACTCACTTTTGTTGCCAGCGGCTTGGACATTAATGGCTGTGTCGTAGCAGTGTTACTTCTTCGGTGTTATCACGTGAAAATATATAATACAATTTTTACACAAATGTACTGATCACTCCTGATGGCCTATATCCATTCTTGATGGCCGAAAACGCCAGGACAGTACAAATATCCCCCAAATGACCCCTTTTTGGAAAGTAGATAGTCTAAGGCAGGGGTCTCCAAACTTTTTACTTTGAGGGCCACATTCTATATTTTACACATATTCGCGGGCCGGAAAAATAATTTATAAATAAATCCACAGTAGAAGAAGAATAGAATTTGACTTACTGCTGACAGCAGGACTGGATGGTGCTCCTATATTCTTTGCTGGAACCTAAACGCTGGAGCATCATGCAGCGGGGCTAAACTTCCAGCGTGCATGAGGCTTTACACCCGTGTCCCCATCCATCTGTGTCCCCATTCATCTGTCTCCATTCATCTGTGTCCCCATTCACCTGTGTCTCCATTCACCTGTGTCTCCATTCACCTGTGTCCCCATTCACCTGTGTCCCTATTCATCTGTGACCCCATCCATCTGTGACCCCATCCATCTGTGACCCCATCCATCTGTGTCCCCATCCATCTGTGTCCCCATCCATCTGTGTCCCCATTCATCTGTGTCGCCATTCATCTGTGTCGCCATTCATCTGTGTCGCCATTCATCTGTGTCGCCATTCATCTGTGTCGCCATTCATCTGTGTCGCCATTCATCTGTGTCGCCATTCATCTGTGTCCCCATACATCTGTGTCCCCATCAGTCTCCCCATTTATCTGTGTCCCCATCCATCTCTGTCCTCATCAGTCTCCCCATCCATCTCTGTCCCCATCAGTCTCCCCATCAGTCTGTGTCCCCATTCATCTGTGCCCCCATCAGTCTTGCCATTCATCTGTGTCCCCAGTCTCCCCATTCATCTGTGTCCCCATTCATCTGTGTCCCCATCAGTCGGTGTCCCCCATTAGTCTTCCCATTCATCTGTGTCCCCATAAGTCTGTGCCCCCATCAGTCTGTGTCCCCCATCAGTCTTCCCATTCATCTGTGTCCCCAGTCTCCCCATTTATCTGTGTCCCTATCCATCTGTGACCCCATCACTCAGGCTATCCCCATAAATTGGTGTCCCCATTAGAGCCCCTCCATCATTAATCCGAGTCTCCCTGCACATTTGTGTCCCCATCACAGCCCACCCCGCCTGCATATTTGTGTCCCCATCAGAGCCATCGCCTCCCCTTCCACATATCTGTGTCACCATTCACCATTAGAGCCATCAGCCCCCCTCCTCACATGTTTGTGTCCCCATTAGAGCCACCAGCACCCCCACATTTGTGTCCCCATCAGACCCCACTGATATTTGTGTCCCCATCAGAGTCATCACCTCCCCCCACATTTATGTCCCCATCAGAGTCATCAGCCCCCCCATATTTGTGTCCCCATCAGTCATCAGCCCCCCATCCACGTGTGTCTCCAGAGTCATCAGTCCCCACATATTTGTGTCACCATCAGAGCCATAAGAGTTATCAACCCCCCCACATTTGTGTCCCCATAAGAGTCAGCCCCCCCTACATTTGTGTCCCCATAAGAGCTATTCAACTCACCCCCACACAAGTGTATCAGCCCCCCTCCTTGCATGTATTACACACTCGTTACTGGTTAACAGCGAGGCAGGAGGAGGGAGACGGCAACGGGTCTGCACTAAACACCTCATTGGCTGCTGGGATGCCGTGGTCCCAGCAGCCAACACAGTGAAACGCCGGGAGGGATTACGGGACCTGCGCTGCATATTGCCTGGGGCGAATATGCAGCGCAGGTTCCACAACTAACAGGGGAACTAAGGATTCAAGCTGCGGGCCAGAAGAAATGGCCTGGCGGGCCGGATGTGGCCCGCGGGCCGTAGTTTGGAGACCCCTGGTCTAAGGTATGTAGTAAGAGACATGGTGAGTTTTTTTGAAGCTCTAATTTTTTAGCACAATTTAAAAAAAAAAGAAGTAGTACTGGTTCCCGCAATATAGATGAAAATCACTGAGAAAAATAGCATGGGTTTCCCCGTTCCCCCTCCCCCAGGTCATTACAAGCCCCTTTTGGCCCTATATACTTTGAACCACAGTATGCAGGTGGTGCAAACAAGACAGAGACTGTAGGTTTGTTGTTAAGTAGAATCTGTTTGTAAGTTTCAAATGGTACTTCTTTAGCTTGAGACATAAAATCCTGCCGTATATACATATATGCCGTATATACGCTGCAGAAATTTGGGCCCTAGGTGTTGCCACAACACTGTAAGCCCTCACAGTTAGTCTTGGTGGGCGCTGGAACGCCCTGCTGTGAACTATTAGATCACGAATTGTAATTACACGCCCCTGTTGAACAGGGGTAGAACATTTTGGCCTTAGGCACTGGTGCTGGTGCCACAGCACTGCAACCCCTCACGGATACTCTAGTACTCTAGAGCTCAGCAAAGAGCCTGCTGCAAAGTATTGCATCAAAAATTGTAAATTACACGCCCCTGTTAAACAGGGGCAGAAAAATTGAGCCTTAGGCACAACACTGCAACCCCTCAGATACTGTAATTGGAGCGCAGCAAAGAGCCACATGCAAAGAATTGCATCAAAAATTGTTATTATACGCCCCTGTTAAACTGCTTTAACTGACAATTGTGCGGTCGTGCAACGTGGCTCCCAAACAAAATTGGCGTCCTTTTTTTTCCCACAAATAGAGATTTCTTTTGGTGGTATTTGATCATCTCTGCTGTTTTTATTTTTTGCGCTATAAACAAAAATAGAGCGACTATTTTGAAAAAAATGCAATATTTTTTGCTATAATATCCCCCAAAAATATATAAAAAAACATTTATTTTCCTCAGTTTAGGCCGATATGTATTCTTCTACATATTTTTCGTTAAAAAAATCCGCAATAAGCGTTTATTGATTGGTTTGCGCAAAAGTTATAGCGTTTACAAAATAGGGGGTCATTTTATGGCATTTTTATTAATATTTTTTTTTACTAGTAATGGCGGCGATCAGCATTTTTTTTTTCAGTACTGCGACATTATGGCGGGCACTTCGGACACTTTTGACACATTTTTGGGACCATTGGCATTTTTATAGCGATCAATGCTATAAAAATGCATTGTATTACTATAAAAATGCCATTGGCAGTGAAGGGGTTAACACTAGGGGGCGGGGAAGGGGTTAAGTGTGTTCCTGGGTGTGTTCTAACTGTATGGGGGGGTGGACTCACTGGGGGAAATCACTGATCTTCTGTTCATACATTGTATGAACAGAAAATCATTGTTTCCCCCGCTGACAGGAACGAGAGCTTTGTGTTTACACACAAAGCTCCCGTTCACCGCTTTGTAACGAGCGATCGCGTGTGCCCGGCGGTGATCGTACCCGCCAGGCCCACGCGCAGGATTTAGGGGCGAGCGCGCCGGCTGCCGGCGGCGCGCACGTGCCCCCTGACGGCCGCTAAAGAGCAGACGTATAGCTACGGGCTCTCGCGTAGCAGTGCCACCGTCCCGCAGTAATATGATGGCAGGCGGTCGGCAAGTAGTTAAGTCAGCATAACAGTCACTCAGCATCAGCATAGGCAGTCTCCAAGGGAACTGACATGTCAAAAAAATTATTCAGTTACATCAGCATCAGGTGCTTGGTAGCTGGTGTTGATCCAAGCCTGATTCATTTTTATGAAGGTCAGTTGATCGACGGAGTCGGTGGAGAGGCGCACCCTGTGATCGGTCACAAAGCCTCCAGCAGCACTGAATGTGCGTTCTGAAAGAACACTAGATGCAGGACAAGCCAGTAGCTCAATTGCGTAATGTGCAAGCTGGCCAGTGATCCATCCTCAAGACCCAGTAAGCCGGAGGATTTTCGGTGGGGAAGGTGTCCAAGTCTGATCTTGCCCTTGGGTACTCCCGCGGCATGTAAACCAGACGCGGGCGATGGTTGCTGGAACCGGTCATACCTTGGAGCTGCGGACTAAAAAATTGTCTGAACGCATCCGTCAGACTGCCACCTTCTCCACCGCTCCTTCTTTGACTCACCGAAGCCTCAGCAACACGTTGTCCAGGATTTGGTAGTCCCCCGGGTTCTGGGAACGCGTTGCACCGACCTTTCTGCAAGGCCTCCCGAAGATGTTTCATCTTCTGCTCCCTCTGAGATGGCAAGATAAGACCCGCAACCTTACTCTTGTAACGTGGATCAAGGAGAGTTGCCAGCCAATAATGATCCCTCTCCTTGATACCACGAATACGAGGATCCTTATGCAGGCTTTGCAGGATCAGGGAGGCCATGCAGCATAGGTTTGCTGAGGCATTCGGGGCACAGTCCTCTGGGTCTCATGAGGACGACAGGATCCGCAGCACCTCATTCCAGCCACGTAAAAGTCCATGGGTTCCTTGGGACTGTAAAGGATCCCTTGAAGACTGCTGCTGCTGATGCTATTCTTCACCTCCATGCTGCTGATACAATCGTCCTCCTCCTCCTCCTGTGTGCTAGGCGGGCAAGCAGGACCACTGTCTAAATAGAAGGAGGCCTTGAGAGGTAATAAAGTCCTCCTCTTCCTCCCTCTGTTCTGCCTCAAGGGCCCTGTGCATTATTCCACGTAGCGTGTGCTCCAACATGTGAATAAGAGGGACAGTCTCACTGATGCATGCACTGTCACTGCTCACCATCCTTAAATGGTGACAGGACAGTGCATGCATCCCTGATCAAGGCCCACTGGCATGGGGAAAAAAAACAAGCTCCCCTGACCCAGTTCTGCTGCCATATTGGCACAGGTACTCATTGATGGCCCTCTGCTGCGTGTGCAGCCGCTGCAGCATTGCCAATGTAGAGTTCCATCTGGTGGGCATGTCACAGATTGGACGGTTCTTGGGCAGGTTGTTTTCCCTTTTGGAGGTCTGTCAGCCGAGCAGTGGCATTATATGATCTTCGGAAATGCACACAGACTTTCCTGGCCTGCTTCAGGACAACCTGTAAGCCCTGGTACCTGCCCAAGAACCGCTGCACCACCAAATTCAGAACATGAGCAAAACGGGGCACATGGGTCGGTTGTCCCTGTTGCAGGGCAGAGAGGAGGTTGGTGCCATTGTCGCCATTCCTGGCTTAAGCTGGCGTGGCGTCAACCACCTCTGAGCCTGCCCCTGCAGAGCTGAAAGAACCTCGGCCCCAGTGTGGCTCCTGTCTCCCAAGCACACTAGCTCTAGCACTGCATGGCATCTATTTGCCTGCATTCCTGCGTAGCTCCTCGTACGCCTACGGAGCACGCCTGGTTCCGAGGACACATCAGCACAGAGAGGCCACAGAGGAAGAGGGGGTGGAGGAGAGATGTGAGTCACAACCAGTAGTAGTGTTTTGGAGGCGTGGTGGTGGAACAACCTCCAACACTACTGTACCTTGCCCTGTGTCCTTCCCAGCTGCCAGCAGAGTCACCCAATGCACCGGGAAAGAGAGGTAACGTCCCTGTCCATGCCTGCTGGACCATGAGTCAGCAGTAATATGCACCTTACCACAGACCGCCCTATCCAGCAAGGCTTTAACATTGCCTTCCACATGGCGGTAGAGAGCTGGAATCTCCTTCCGTGAAAAAAAGTGGCATTTGGGAACTTGCCACTGAGGTACCGCACATTCCACAAACTCACGGAAGGGGGCAGAATCTACCAACTGAAAAGGTAGCAGTTAAAGAGCTAGCAATTTCGCTAAGCTAGCATTCAACTGCTGGGCATGTGGATGGCTGGGAGAGTACTTCTTTTGGTGATGCAGCAGCTAGGGCAGGGAAATTTGTCTGGTACAATCTGACATCGGTGTACCGATAGACACACCTAATTCTACACCTTAGATTGCCAGAGAGAACTGAGGGTATAGTGGGGTTGGAGCATGTGAGGGACAAGGGGAGGTCTGCTATTTGGTGTGGGTCTTTCTATGTGCCAACGAACTGTGACACACCTAATTGGCCACGCTACACCTTCAGTCCTATCAGTCAAAAAAGGCCCACATCAGAACTTTTGCTTCAGAGAGAACTGAGGGTATAGTGGGTAATAAAAAGTTGGAGTGGCTGCCCCTACATAAAAACCCCCTATGTGGGAGTGAATATTAAGTAAAAAATGTGATGAAATAAAGGCATAAAGACAAGGGGAGTGCTGGGTCAAAGTATAACATATATGCTTTGAATATTAATTTATTTGGAATTAATATGTATAAAAAAAAAATAAAAAATAAAATAAAAAAAATATTTCATGTCCAATTCCTAGGATAAAAATTTCAAAATAGGTTTCAAGATTAGAGGATAATAATAATTATGCAGTTTTATGATATAAAGTGATATTGCCAACGAAGTGCTCTCCCCCTGCATGGCAGGGGTAATAGGTCGTCTCCACACAGTCTGCCTGTCTGGTCAAGTAGAGAAGATGTGGTGCCCAAGCGGTAACAAGCAAAAATTTATTCTTGACAAACAATGTACTCACAATTTTGTTAAAAAGCCTTTAGAAAATACGCAAGATATGCTGGAGCCAGATGAGACACATCGAGCGAACGTTGCACATATTTTCAAAGGCTTTTTAGCATGTAAATTGTGAGTAATTGTTTGTGAATAAATTTTGTGTTACAAAACGATCTGATGTTTTACCCTATCTTCTCACATGTAGACCCCTGAGGAAACCAGGCAGACAAAGTGTGGAAAGAAAAAAGCCTATTACCCCCAGGGTAGTTGGACATGCGGGACCATTGGGGGAGAAAGAACTGAAGGCTTTGCAGCACATATCACTTTATATCATAACTTTTTTTGGATTATTATTTTTATCATCATCTAATCTGCAACACCTAGAAATTTTTTACACAGCAGAAATATTTTTTTTTTTTTTTTTTATTATACTTATTAATTCAATCACATAATTATCAATTAATATTCAATTTATTTTGTGCATATATGTTATACCTAGGACCAGCTTTTTTGGACAGACACCATTTATATTTATATTTATATTTGCATTTCTTTAGCTTTATTTCTGCGATCTAATGCAGTTAGTGTTCTGCCCTTAAGCTGGCCCCTGGAGGGCATCCTGCCTCTTTGGAAATGTGCCTGTGCCGCCTCCTCCTCCTCTCTTCTCTCAGGCACCCACGTAGAGTCGGTGACCTCATCATCCCCTTCCTCCTCATCACTAGTGATGAGCGGAATACGCCATATTCGATTTCGCGATATTTCACGAATATATAGAAGAATTGCGAATATTCGGCAACATAAAAGGATCGCCTCAGCTACTCGGCCCAGGGTCTCTAATCATACCAGCAATGCTTTTAGACGTCGATGGAGATCACTAGGATGTGATCTGTTTTAAAAATAAATTTGAAAAAATACGAACATTCGCAATAGCGAATATTCACCGCGATATTCGATTTATTCGCGAATACTCGAATATGCAATATTCGTAACGAATATTCGCAATGCGAATATTCGTGAGCAACACTACTCATCACTGTCGAAAACCTGGCAGTATGCTGCAGCTGGGGGAACATGACTGCCAGATTGCTGTCCCTCTCGGGCACCCCCTCTCTCTGGGCTCACATTACTACCTTCCTCTATCTGTGTTTCGTCATCGGAGCCTTCAAAGCGCTGCGCATCTTCATGCAGCATGTACCCAACACTGTGTTGAAACAGTTCGGGGGACTCCTCAGGAGGACATGGTGGGACTAGGGAAGGAGTAAGTGATGCCATTGAGCAGAGGGAAGAGGACGCCTTGGTAGCTAATTTGCCAGACAATGTACCCTGAGCCTAAGTGAGAGAGGATGAGGAGGATGAGGGTGGCTTGGTCATCCACTCTACCAATTTGTCTGCATGTTGAGGCTCAACACGGCCAGCTCCCAAAAAGGACGAGTGCGTGCAACGGCCACGTGCTTAAGAGAATGCGCCGTGTCCACCACCAGCACTGTTGCCTCTAGATGCAGAGCCTGCTTGCCCTCGTGACTCTCTGCCTCTCTTTGTTGTCCTTCCAGACATTATAATGGCCTGCAGAGGACAAAGTCAGTACACACACCTTGTACCTTCAGGTGCAAAGTAATTAGCACACCTGCACTATAAACCAAGTGGGCTTAGGTGCACAATAATTAGCACACCTGCACTATAAACCAAATGGATTTAGGTGCAAAGTACTTAGTACACTTGCACTATAAACCAAATTTGTTTAGGTGCACAGATATTAGCACACCTGCACTATAAACCAAATGGGTTTAGGTGCACAGTAATTGGCACACCTGCACTATAAACCAAATGGGTTTAGGTGCAAAGTACTTAGCACACTTTCACTATAAACCAAGTGGGCTTAGGTGCACAATAATTAGCACACCTGCACTATAAACCAAATGGGTTTAGGTGCAAAGTACTTAGCTCACTTGCACTATAAAACAAGTGGGTTTAACTGCACTGAGTACATGGGCAATACAACACGTGAGTGAGAACACTGCAGCTAGCACAATCAACTGCCTGACAGATTAGGAAGAACCCATCTAACTAAACTATACAGTGTATAAATATGTACAACTCCTGGGATGTATATATATCCTCTACACACTGTAAATTTAACTGACTAGCCTGCCTGCTCTATCTAGCTAGAAAAAAAAGACAATTTTTCTCTCTGTCTGATCTGTAACCAGCGCTGGAACACACTACACGAGGCCACCCAGCAGACAGCCTTTAGGCCTCGTACACACGATGAGATATGTCCGCTCAAACTTGTCCGACGGACAGTTTAGAGCGGACATGTCTCATCGGATTTCGGTCCGATGGCGTGTACACACCATCGGATCAAAATCCCCGCCGGCAGACAGCGTGGTGACACGGCGGTGACGTTGACGCCGCCACGTCACCGCGCCAGGAAGTAAACACTTCCGCGCGCATGCGTCGGATCCATTCACAGGATACGACGCATGTGCGGGAAGATATGTCCGCTGGTTTGCCGTACTAACCAGCGGACATATTCGACGGACAGGTTTGTAGCGGACAAATTTCAAAGCATATCCGCTAGCCCGTACACACGATCGGATTTGTCTGCTGAAACGGTCCATCGGACCGTTTTCAGCGGACAAATTTGATTGTGTGTACGCGGCCTTATAGTGTGGGGCATGTGCTAAAGCCTTGAGCCATAATTGGTCAAAGCCACCCTGGCTTTGGCCAATTATGTCTCTCCGTTTTTTGCACTCTGTGATTGGCCAAGCATGAGGGTCATAGTGCATGCTTGGCCAATCATCAGTGCGCAATGCCGCAGTGAATTATGGGCCGTGGCGCGTCACTCGAATTTGGAACGAACGGATAGTTTTTTTTCAAAATTCGACGAACGATCGAACAGGCAATGTTTGAGTTGAACATGGGTTTGAGTCGAACGCAAAGCTCATCCCTAGCTGTAAGTAGGATTTTCAAAGCCAATGGCAGCCTACACATTTGCTCAGTGCAGGTTTCCTCTAAGGCAGTGGTCTCCAAACTGCGGCCCGGGGGCCAGAAGCGGTCCTTTTCTTGCATTTATCTGGCCCTTGGGGCACCATTTCATCCACTGATACTAACTGTGGGGCATAATCCCTCCCAATGACACCAACGATGAGGCCCTATTTCCACCATTGGCACCAACAATGGGGCCGATGACACCAATGATGGAGCCCAATTCTTTCCTATGATGCCAATGATGGGGCTCTATTCCTTCCAGTGACATCAACAAAGGGGCACAATTGCTTCCACTCACACCAAAGAAAGAGCATGTTTTTTTCCCCACTGACATTAGGACCTGTTCTACGCCCAGTGATCACAGTCCGGCCCCCCTAATGTCTGAAGGACCGTAAACTGGCCCGTTTCAAAAGTTTGGAGACCCCTGCTCTAAGGAACTTAATATATTGCAAGTGCTTTGTTAGTTGCATAAAATACTGTATGTTGAATAATTTATGTGAAATATGGCTGTAGTCAATATGAAGTTTATTATGTATGTACATAAACCTATGCAATTCATTCAGTATGAAGATAAAAAGGCCTTGCTGAGTTTTGCTAGCTACAGCAGTATCTGTATGTCCTTGTTAATATTTGTCATATCACATATGTTGCTAGTATGTGCTATAAACCTTGCAAAGGTGATTTGTTTAAATTTAGCTGGCCCAGTTGGTCTATTAATGTCACAGACACTGTACAGCACAATGACACATTTCTCCCAAAAAACAGACACGTACAGTAGGGATAAGCCAGGAGGATTCGTTTAGTGACAAAAAAAGCAAAAACTAATTTGTTTCCATTAACCCGGGGTTATCTTTATTCTTGTTTAAGTAGATCAACATTAAAATATGCCCTGAAACAGTCTTGTTAAACTGCCCTGGTTTTCTTGGAGAAGGGGGAAAAAAATAACATCCTGCCCTTTACAAGTCCCAGGATTTATAAGAGGATTATTCTCTCTGACTACCCTAGTAAAAGGGTCATTACACAAAGCAGAGAGATTTACCGACTTAGACCTGTAGATTTCTTGCCTAAAGTGAGCTCATAAATTATGAACCATGTTTTCCATTGTCACTCGGTTTATTGGTTAGTTTAGAATGTTTCCGCTGTCACATGTACATGTTGGTGTTATGCTTAAATCCCCTAGTTTAACATATAAAATCGAAGCTCAAAACCTAAATGACTGCTTTAACAACATTAGAAAAGGTGCTACAGTAAAGCAGAACAGTGTGCAGAATAGCCATACTTATTGTATTCTCTTATGTTAAGGTGAACCTGGCTTGCTTTAAAAAAAAAAAATGCCTAAGCTTATAACAATGTTAAAGTACAAATACTTTGTGGTGCTTTCAAGTGCCTACAGTAGTCTTCAAATCAGTCCTTGTGGGAGACCTTTGGCTTCTAATCCCTGGCTACATTGGGCAGGGAGGCTGTGGCCATTGATAGTGGAATGTTGGGGGTGGCATTGATATTTGAATTAGTAAAAATCCTACAAGGTTGTACTGGCCTAGAAAGTGTTATCAAACCAGAAAAATGAAACTGCTGAACCCAAAATAACTTCAGAGAATACTTGGAAATGTCGAATATGTGCAATCATGTTTTGTTGCACTATTTCTTCCAGTTAATGAATATAAGCAAAATGAATCTAACAATCCAAAATTCAAAATGACGACTAATTCTAAATTACTACATTCTGTGAAAATGTGATGTATAAATTAAGTGCAATTTTCCAAAGTGCATATATACAATGCATTAATTCACTGAATAAATATTGTGTTCTATAACGTATACGATAAATAATGAATTCAGACAGTTCATAATCTAGATCTGTGATTCTGACTCCCCCACGTGCAATAAAGAAAATAAAGTGTCCTTGTGCAAAGTCGATTAATTATCAAAAGTGCATTGTGTTTCACCACTGTGCTCCAAAACCAGAAGGATGGCCGCTTACCAAATACAAAAATCCCACACAGAGATCATATGCGCTCTATCCGGAACACTGCCAAAAGTTGATTTCCGGCCAGCCTCCGAGATTTAAAGTGAATCCAGGCTCTCACCACTTACAATGTTGTACAATGAAAGCCAATAGAGAAGACCCATAGGACATTAACCTTTAAAACATATTTAATGAAAAAATTTAGTGCACTTACAGGACAATTGCTTGTTAAGAGCAGACCAATATCGGTGATGCACAGCTGCCTGCAGAACGGTTGGTTCGTGCTGATGTCATGCTACTGGCTCCTATCCAACGTGTTTCCTCTCAGAAGGCATCGACTAGAGATGGAGGCCCAGATTCACAGAGCGATTACGCCTGCGCAACAGGAGATGCGTGTGCGCGTGCGTTTCGATGCACGGCATCCCCAAAGCGAGATACGCAAGAAATCTACTTTTTTTGGTCCGGCGTAATTTCGTTAGACAGGCGCATCCGTCCGCGCAAAACTGCGCTAGACAGACCATTGATTTGCTAGTCAAATATGCTAATGAGGGACTTACGGGGATCCACAAAAGAACGTTGGGGCAGCGCAGGCTACGCAGTGTGCGCAACAGCAAAATGTCCTGTCTAAAAGTAGAGCATATAAAAGCTGGTCTAAAAAGAGAAAAAAAGTCTACTTGTTAGATAAAGCAACACTGTTAGTGAGGAGCTCAGCAGTCACACGTGTTGCACAACAAACTGTATGCCAACATGCCAGGGGCATCGTCGCACATAGCTATACTACTGACTTTAGATGAACAAAGAAGGAGGAGGGCACGGAGGATGGCACGGGAGAGGATATACTGCACCCGCATAGACCTGTTTGGCATGAGTGATTCTGAGGTGTATCGCATCTTCAGATTCACCCCTCATGTCATCCTGGAATTAACCACAACCTTGCAGGAGGACATCACCAGCCCAACACACCGCTCACATGCAGTGCAGCCACTGGTCAAGGTCATGGCAACACTCCATTTCCTTGCCAGTGGCTCTTTTCAAAGAACAAGTGGAGTGGTGGCTGGGATGTCACAATCCTCCATGAGCAGATGTGTGCACCAGGTTGTCCCTGCAATCCTCAGACGCATGGCCAACCAAATCATCAAACCAACCACTGAGGACCTGCGGCTGAAGGCAATGACAGATTTCTACAGAATTGCCAGATTCCCACGCACCGTGGGGGCCATTGATTGCACACATGTGGCACTCCAGCCCCCCCATGAGACAGAGCACATGTACCGCAATCGGAAGCATTGGCATTCCATCAACGTACAGGTGATAGTCGATGCCCAAGGCCTCATATGGCACGTCCGTGCCAAACACCCAGGGTCCAGCCATGACAGCTACATATACAATCAATGCCACATCCGAATGGAATTCGATCAGAACGTGTATGGGGACACCTGGCTGGTTGGTGAGTGACATGGGTGGCAGGCATGACTATCCCCTCCCATGATGCACACATCACAAGGGGCACATGCATGACTAACATCCTCCTGTCTTTTCCCTTACAGGTGACTCTGCATATGCACTGGGACCCCATCTCATGACTCCTATCCGGAACCCCCAAACCCCAGGAGAGGAAAGATACAATCAAGCACATGCCCAAACACGTGCAGTGGTGGAGCGCACCTTTGGCCTCCTGAAGTCACGTTTCCGATGCCTGGATAAGTTCGCAGTGAGAAAGGGCCTGCAGATTGACCTACGTGATGACCTGACCCCTGAACCAGACAATCCCCCCCTAACCGAGGCTACCCCGTCTTCTGAGGGAAGAGCAGCCAGGAGACAGCTCACATTAGGCATCTTTGCACGTTAAACACACACATTAATCATGGCACAATGAGAATGCACGCATGCACACCACTGTGGTCCCTAGCACACACACCCCACATCCACATCAAATTGTATTGGCACCAGTCCACCATGCAGGACTTGTGAGCAGCAACGCCACGCCAAGGCTCCAATTATGTCACTGTACATTCATACACCATTCACACGGACCTGGGGATCACTTCTCCCTGGTCCTGGGGAACCCTTCTCCACCCTTCTCCACCGGCAGGAATGTCACCCCCACATTCAAACAGCATTCACAACCCAAAAAAAATAAATAAAAAATGACCAGCAAAATCAAAAAATTTCCAGCAAAAAAAATAAATAAAAAAAGGGGAAAAATAAATTATTGCCCTTTACGTGAGCCACGCCTGGGGCGCCCCTGGCCACGGCCCCGGCTCCTCAGGGGAGACTCATGGGGAGGGGGGGTAAACCGGGGAAGGAGGAGCAGCCCCTGATCTCTGCCCACCTGGCGGCCTGCCCTCCAAGGCCACAGCTATTCTGTCCAGGGCAGCACCAAGTGTTGCCGTGTTGGCCTGGATAGCCTGGGTAAGGGCCCTCACATCCTGCCCAATGCCTGCTGATGTCGTCTGCAGGTCGTTTAGGCAGGTTGTGAAAGCCCGGGAGTGGGAGTCCAGGTTCCCCAGCGTATCCTTGATGGAGGACAGGCTCTCCTCCATCCGCACCAATGTCTGGCTGACCTGTCCCAGATGGCGGGTCTGGAGCAACTGGTCCCTTCTCAGAGTGGCGGGCAGGAGATCGGCCACCCCCCTGGTGTTCTGGGACGACTTCCTGCCTCCAGCTGATGCTTGTGGCCGGGGAGAAGGGGAGGCCCTTGGGAGGGGAGCCATGTTGGGGGAGGAGGCTCCCCCTTAGGGAGGGCTGCCTGCTGCCAGCCAGAGGGGAAGAGTCCTCAAAAACCAAAAGTCCTGTGCCTGACATGGACTCCTCCTCCTCATGATTCTCCTCCTCCTCAACCTCCTCCTCCTCCTCTTGAACCTCCTCCGCGGACTCCGGCCTTGTTGGGGGGGCCTCATTAGGCTGCTGTCCTGGGGATGGTGCGGTCAGGCCAGATGGCCCTGCACCCTCCTGCACATCTGTGGATGACACAAAACATTCACAGGTTGGAGGATCCACACACTTGCCACATCTTCCCTTTCACCCCCTCCCCCACACATGCTACACACCTGATATTAAAAAAAATACTTACCTGGCACCACGGGCTCCGGCTTGAGTCAAAGCCCGGCCCTCCACTTCATGCCGATGAAAGGTCAGGGCCACCGCACGCTCCTCCGCTGTCAGCCTAATACGGCATGGTGGGCCCCCTCCTGTGCCCCTGGCATGGGCATGCATTTTGGACAGCTTCTGTTTGACCAGACGCCGGAGGTCATTAATTTTTTTGTCAATCCCAGACCGGGTCCGTGTCTCCCCCTCCCCCGCTGAATTGACCTGCTCAGTGATGAGGTCCAAAATCTCCCTCCTCCTGGCCGGGGTGGTGTTGGCACTGTCTGGGCCGTGGAGGAAACGCCCATAATCGCTAAAGGCCCGGGCAAGAATTATTTTTTCCCCCACAGTAAAATTGAGTTTTCTCTTTCTCTCTATCATACTTCCAAAAAAACTCACTCCCAGTCAACAAAAATCTGTCACAAAAACAAGCACAACCAATCAAGCAAGAACACACACAAAGAGAAAACTAACACCCAAAAAATCACACAAGCACTCAGCAAGAAACAGTCACAAAAACAAACAGCAAAAAATCAGCAAGAAAACAAACGAACAGAAATATATCAAACAAACAGTCTCTCAAACACTTATCAAAAAACACTTTCAAAGATCTACTAACAAACACTTGATCACACAGAACACTAATCTGACAACTACAAAACACAACGCAACGAACAACAGGACAAAAGCACTTGGTTAAATGGGAAGGGATACAAAGGGATGTACTTTTGCAATGCAAGTGCGTTTGTGTCTGTCTATTTATGCTGTTTGCGTAGTTCACTAAGTTGCCCTAGTCCATTTCCAATTTCACTGATTGCGCCGCTCCCGAGTTGTGAGCATGCGCACAGCGGAGCTGACCATGGTCTCCTTCAAGCGCGCATGCGCGAGCCGGCCGGCCCTTCATTTGCATGGGGTCACGGCTCATTTCAATGTAACACGCCCACGTCCTTCCCAATTTGTATTACTCCGCCTTACGCCTCTGAAATAACGTTACGCATGCGCAATTTCCTGCGCAAAAGCTACGAGAATAGGGTGATTACGCGGCAAAATTGTGCAAGTCTAACGTAAAGGCGGTGAGCTACGCCGGTCCAATAATGCGCAGATGTACCTGAATCTGGGCCGGAGACTCTTTATTGCACGTGGGAAAGTCGGAATCACAGATCAAGATTATGAACTGTCTGAATTCATTAGTCATTGTATATGTTAAGGAACACAATATTTAATCAGTGAATAAATGCATTATGTATGTGTGTGTATACATATATATACTTTGGAATATTGCACTGAGCACTTTATTTATACATCACATTTTTTACAGAATGTAATTTAGTTATTATCAATTTGATTGTTAGATTCACTTTGTACTTAATTTTATTTATATTCATTAACTGGTAGAAATAGCACATCAATACAAGATTGCGCAATGATATTTGAATATTGGGGAAAGATCGATCTTGACTTGGAGAGACATTGTGGCCCTATGTACAGCTGTGATTTAGCATTCCAGAAGTTTCATAGCAACCAGTTGAACACTGTTACTTATAGGCACCAAACAATGCTTGCATCTAACAACAATAAGCACATTTTAGGCAAGGCAGGACTCACTTTAAGTTGAGAATGCGATTATATTTTAATTTAGAAAATGTTCAATTTACCCAAAATGTTTTACTCTGTTTTGGTTAAACAATGTTAGATTACTTGCTTGCTATAAATAGTTAGATGCCAGTTCTGTCTGCTACCAACTTTATCAAACCACAGCTTTACGACAAATAATTAAATAAATAATTAATTTCAGAGAGGTTCTCTTCCACTTCCTGTTGTGTCATCTCTTTAGGGAAGTCTCCCCAATGGTATGCAGATAAAAAAAAAAAAAAAAAAAAGTCAAGCGTTTTAACCATTCTCACTCTGTACAAAATGAAAAACAAAAGGCTTTGGCTTTGGATATACTTTCAGTAGGGATGTTCAGTGTCTTGCATAAGCCCAATTGAGACTGGTTCTCTTATTCATCCTACATGCCTGCAGTACAGGGTGACTTTTCAGACCTAACCGGAGTTCAGCTTTAACTGGAAAGTGCAAGGAAATAAATACAGGTGAAACTCAAAAAATTTGAATATCGTGCAAAAGTTCATTTATTTTACTAATGAAACTTAAAAAATGAAACTAATATATGAGATGGACTCATTACATGCAAAGCAAGATAGTTCAAGCCACTATTTGTCATAAGTGTGATGATTATGGCTTATAGCTCATGAAAACCCCAAATCCACATTGAATATTATGAAAAAATGCATCATTCTAGGCTCAAAGTGTCCCACTCTAATCAACTAATTAAGCCAGAACACCTGCAAAGGATTCCTGAGCCTTTAAATGGTCTCTCAGTCTGGTTCAGTAGGAATCACAATCATGGGGAAGACTGCTGACCTGACAGTTGTGCAGAAAATCATCATTGACATCCTCCATAAGGAGGGAAAGCTTCAAAAAGTCATTGCAAAAGAAGTTGGATGTTTCCAAAGTGCTGTATCAAAGCACATTAATAGAAAGTTATGTGGGAAAAGTGTGGAAGAAACAGGTGATCAAATACCACCAAAGAAAGCTCTGCAATTGTCAGTTAAAGCGATGCAGTGCTGAATCGCAAAAAGGGGCCTGGTCCTTTAGCAACAAAATGGTCCGGGGCTTAAGTGGTTAATAATAGCATGCAATGCCAAGCAGCATTTTTTAAAGCAATAAAAGTCCTTTCTTGTGTTAAGAGAGGTATAAACTCCAGAATAAGATATCATTTTTGCCCCTGTACAAATCATTAGTAAGACCTCATCTGGAATATGCAGTTAAATTTTGAGCACAGTTCACAAAAAGAATATTGGGGAACTGGAGAACGTGCAGAGAAGGGCAACCAAACTGATAAGAGGCATGGAGGAACTCCGCTATGAGGAGAGATTAGAGAAACTGAATTTATTATCTCTTGAGAATAGGGATGAGCCAAACACCAGAACCTTCAAACGGACCAAACGTTCGCGCAAACATTTAGAACCCCATTGACGTCTATGGGACTTGAACGTTCAAATTCAAAAGTGCTAATTTTAAAGCCTAATATGCAAGTTATTGTTGTAAAACATCTTTGAGAACCCGGGTCTTGCTCCAGGGAACATGTATCAATGGTAAAAAGTTTAAAAAAGGGTCGTTTTTTCAGGAGCACAGGACTCCTGAAAAAACGACAGTTTTTAAAACTTTTTTTCCATTGATACATGTTACCTCGGGCAAGACCTGGGTTCTCAAAGACGTTTTCACAGGCAAACTATAGACACCCAGCAGGTACCAATAGTTTTTTTAAAAATGTCATGTGACAGTGGTGTTTTTTTTTTTTACTTTCTTTTTTTTTTACTTTAAAAAAAAAAAAAATTACAGTGGCGTTTTATTTTTTTAGAGGGAGGGTAGTGGATTGTCAGTGTGTTTTTTAATATTTTATCACTATTTACATTTTATTTTTTAAATTATTTATTGCAATTTTTTTATCAGCCCTGTTGGGGGGGCTTTGGTGAGATATCAGGGGTCTTAACAGACCTCTGAATTCTCACCTTTGAGACAGAGAAAGGGACTAGGGAAACAGATTCCCCTGTCCCTTTCTCAGCAGCCTAAGCTGGGCTGAAAATGAATGGAGAGAAGACAGCGTCTTCTCTTCATTCATAAACTGAAACATTGTAATCACAGTTTACGATGTTTCAGTTCTGTGAATGGACAGAGTCATCACTGACTCTGTCCATTCGGAACAGTAAGGAGCCGGGTTTACCGGCTCCTACAGCCGCTCTCCATCCTGACAGTTCCAGGGGGACACGGGGGAGAGAAGGAAACACCGGGGGGGCACGGGGGAGAGAAGGAAACAGTGCGGCGACAAGGAGGAGAGAAAGAAACAGCGGGGGACACGGAGGAGAGAAGGAAACAGCGGGGGGCACGGGGGAGAGAAGGAAACAAGTACTCGGGCAAATGCTTGGTATCGGGACAACCCTAATTTTAATGATGCTTAAATAAAAAATAAATGAAAATTTCCTTTAAATATTGGAGCTTCTGGGTGTCTATACCTGTGATAACGTCTTTAAATAGCACAGTCACCTGCCTGCCAGTAAATTAGGAAGAACTGATCTAGCTAAGCTATACAGTGTATAAATATATGTACAACTCCTAGGGATGTATATATATCCTCTACACACTGTAACATTAACTGACTAGCCTGCCTGCCTGCTCTATCTACCTGCAAAAAATTACACTGTCTCTGTCTCTCTCTGTTCTCTGTTAACTGCCGCAACACACTACACAAGGCAGCCCTGCAGGCGGCCTTTTATAGTGTGGAGCGTGTACTAAACCCCCTGAGCCATAATTGGCCAAAGCCACCCTGGCATTGGCCAATTATGGCTCTCCAATTTTGCGCGCTGTGATTGGCCAAGCATGCGGGTCATAGTGCATGCTTGGCCAATCATCAGCGCGCAATGCCGCAGTGAATTATGGGCCGTGACGCACCATTCTAATTTGGCACGAACAGCCCAAAATGTTCGAATTTCGACAAACGAACGAACAGACGATGTTCGAGTCGAACATACGTTCGAATCGAACGTTGAGCTAATCCCTACTTGAGAAGAATAGATTGGGGGGGGGGGGCATGGTCAACATGTATAAATGCATAAGTGGTCCATAGAGTGAACTTGGTGTTGAGTTCTTCACTTTAAGGTCATCACAGAGGACAATGGGGCACTCTACATCTGGGGGAAAAGAGATTTAAAGCATAACTACAGCCAAAACTTTTTTTTTTTTTTTGTGGATGGTGCGGAGAGGAAAAATGCTTGTCAGATTTTATTGCTTTCTATGCCCCTGTTAAGGAAATTCCCCCTCTCTATTTGTTCTGTTTGGCATTATCATTGAAAGTGAAAGTAAAGGAAAAATGTTTTGGTTGTCCCCAGAAAAGCGATAGAGGAGACATCTTCCAATGGGGACACTAGTGCTCGTGACCTAGGAATTCCCCTAATTTCCATGGATTTCCTCCCACTCTCTGTTTGGCTATGGGACAGGAAATGAAGGGAAATCTCTGCAATGTGAAAAAAATCTGAGTTATAACCCTCCCTTACTCTAGCCTAAATTAAAAAAGGTAAATGGATTTTATGTGATAGACCAACACAAAGTGGCACATAATTGTGGCACAAACTGTGAATTGAAAGGAAAATGATAAATGGTTTTTAATTTTTTTTTTACAAATAAATGAAAAGTGTGACGTGCATTTGTATTCAGTCCCCTTTACTCTGATACACCTAACTACAATTTAGTAGAATCAATTGCCTTCAGAAGTCACCTAATTATTAAATATAGTCCACCTGTGTGTAATTTAATCTCAGTATAAATACAATTCTGTGAAGCCCTCAGAGGTTTGTTTTGAGAACCTTAGTGAACAAACAACATCATGAAGGCCAGGGAACACACCAGACAGGTCAGGGATAAAGTTGAGGAGAAGTTTAAAGCAGGGTTAGGTTATAAAAAGATAATATTCCCAAGCCTTGAACATTTTACAGAGCACTGTTCAATTCATCATCCGAATATGAAAAGAGTATGGCACAACTGCAAACCTACCAAGACATGACCACCCCCCTAAACTGACAGGCTGGGCAAGGAGAGCATTCATCAGAGAAGAAGCCATGGTAACTCTGAAGGATCTGCAGAGATCCACACTCCAGGGAAAATCTGTCTACAGGACAACTATTACCCGTCCACTCCACAAATCTGGCCTTTATGGAAGAATGTCAAGAAGGCCATTGTTGAAAGAAAGAAAGAAGTGCCGTTTGCAGTTTGGGAGAAGTCATGTGGGGGGCACAGCAAGCATGTGGAAGAAAGTGTTCTGGTCAAATAAGACCAAAATTGAACTTTTTTACCTAAAAGCAAAACTCTATGTGTGGCAAAAAACTAACACTACACTTCAATCTGAACACATCGCCCCCACTGTGAAATATGGTGGTGGCAGCATCATGTTGTGGGGATGCTTTTCTTCAGCAGGGACATTGAATCTGGTCACGGTTGATGGGAAGATGGTTGGAGCCAAATATAGGGCAATCTTAGAAGAAACCTGTTATGCCCCGTACACACGAGCGGTTTTCCTATCGGGGAAAAAAACAATGATTTTCCCTACGGAATTACTCTCAAGCCTGCCTTGCATAGACACGGTCACACAAAAGTTCAGTGAAATTTTGACTGCCAATTACGCAGTGACATAAAAGACTACGCCAAGCCAAGAAAATTAAGTTCAATGCTTCTGAGCATGCGTCGACTTGATTCTGAGCTTGCACGTTTTTTGCTAGTTGAAATCGCATACAGACGAACAGTTTTCCTGCTAGGACTTTTTCCCGATGGGGGAAAAAGAGATCCTGCTCCCAGCATTGCCATGGGGGACATGTGCCAAAGCTAGCAAAAAAAAACTGAATTGCCAGCCTTTCTAACCACTCCAACACATCCTGATTGTATGGCTGCTATGGGGCTGTATTATCCATTCCTTCATATTTATTCATTTTTGTGACTCAGCTGACTAGGGGCAAAGGCTATGCGCTGCATTATAGGTTGTTCCTTATTTCTGTTGGTGAGCCTGTAAAGTTTTTTTTTTAACAAATGTTAGTGATTTGCAAAATTTGTTAATTTTCTGATTTAATTGAGAACCAATGGTAGTAACAAACCCATACTTCCCTACGCAGGATCTGCATCGTGGTTAGATTTTATATACTGTAAATTTAGCAAATTTAAGACAAAACACTTTGATCTTGAAGGCAGGCTGTGGGATGTGTTGGGTAGAATCTGGTTATTAATCCTCAGTAAAAATGTATCATTTAGAAGCCAGTCTGTAGCAGACACTACTTTTTTTGTTCAATGTTGGAGTTTCAGCCAACTGGGTATGCAAGGATTAAGAACTAATTCAGTGTCTACAAATAATTCTTATTAGACAATGGTTTGTGAAGCAAGTCATCCCTTAGCTACTTTTTGAGCTTTGTAGATTATGACTTTTCATTGTAGATATACAATACTAATTTAAAATATGCGATCATGAAAATGCGTCTATAAAAATTTACAAAATACATTTCCTTCTAAAACTTTAGTTTTTACTGAAACATTGATCACAATTAGATGCTACAATCGTAAATGGTTAGAAAAATATTAAACATTATAATGTGTAATTCACCTGTGTGTATTTAGAAGATTGGAATTTGTGGCAGATTTTGAAGAGACGGATTACTTTGATATTTATAGCAAGCTTCTGTACATTAACCCTGTTTACCAACATTCTCTGTGTCCTAATTTTTTTTTTCTTTTACATCTCTGGAGTTCTAACCATTATGATAAAAACCTAATATCAAATAAATGTATATGAGTTACAACCTCCAACAGGGACCAGGTCTAATCCTTTCCTAAACACTGATCTGCTTCCCAGCCAGCCCATAAAATACTTTATACGCTGAGATAAATCCATGCTTTTCTTGCAGTGTTATGTTCTGCTAGGAATTACAGATGGTGTATGTATTATAGATTAGATCAATCTTTCTATATCCCAGAACCTGTTTAAGTATGTACTAAAATGTTATTCTTTTCATTTCTCATGTGAGCCTTTTAAATACTGAACTTTAGACATAAAAACCAAGCTGTCTGCTAAAAGCCCACAATTATAACATCAGCCCAGTATAGGAAGGCTAATTTGCCATAGCAGGCTGATCTAACAACCTTGAGCACATGATGATGAACAAATGTTGTAACAGGTACCTAATTCTCCAAGGATGAATCATGAATATTTTTTTTTTTTTTTACATTGGGTAATTTACAGGTTTTTTTAACCACTGAAGTTCTGCACATAAAACATTAGTATTTATATATATATATATATATATATATATATATATATATATATATATATATATATATATATATATATATATATATATATATTACCCACTGTATACATATATTGTTCAGAGGCAGGCACAATTTCTACTACCCACTTAAAGGAGATTTCTACTTTTATTAAAGCCTAACTCTATTTATTTAAATTTTAGACAGTCCAAAAGAGTTAACATTTATGTTTTTTTTTTTTTTATTTCCTCATTGGGGAGAGTTCGGTCTGCTTCCTGCCCATGTGACACCCATACAAGAAATAGATAGTCGTTACAGGGACAGGAAAAACGGATAGAAATAAAAATATTATCAGTTCTAACCCCACTTGACGCTACTAGAAACTGGGTCTTGTTTTTTGTTCGGTCACATTGGAGAAATTTTACACTACTTCCTGTCCTAACAGGAAGTGGAGAAGAAATCACTCAATAAGGACACAGACCACCGTAAAATCCTGACAGAGGCTCTAATTCTTCCCTGCACCATCCTAAAGGAATGAAAAAAATGCTTTTAACTGGAGTTGGAAGTTGAAAATGTAACCACTGATTGAGACCTGCAATATTATTTATGATGTACAGTCTCTCTGCAGGCAACAATTGGTATTGCAGGTCAAATACAATAGCACTACTCTGTGCAAATAAATTGCATCGCTGTTCAGAAGAATATTAAAAAAAAAGATTTACCAGATTCCCTGTGTTCATTTCACCTATTTAAAATCATTTTGGACCTCCTTCTCTTTTTAAGAGGCCAGCATTAAGTAATTTAGTTGTAAGGTCTAACAACAGTGTTGATCACAATTTTAAATACTGTATTGTATTGTGTTAAATGTTGCATCTTTACCATATGTCTTCCTATGGGCTAACTGCAAATGACAAGTGTGATACCTTGAGTGAGTCATGCTCTCCCTGCAGCTGAAGTAATATGTTAAAGAACTTTTTTGTGAGATCCGCTGTTACATCATATTGCTGCACATGGAATTGCAATGATTACTCACACATGTGCAAAATTCACATTTGAACAGAAAAAAAGTAGAACTAAATAATACGCAATATTCAGGGAACGAGAGGCTCACTTTACAAGTCAGGTGCAGTGTTCAGTACAAAACAAATTCAGATGGTCCCAACATTTACTTTATCCTTATAAATGCACGTGTGCCTTAACAATTTCATAGGAATTACACAGTACCGTTCACATAGGTAATATTGCCTGTTTAATATAGGTACCATATTGAAGTGCCTTCTCTTTTAAAATACCACTCATAGCTCATCTAGCTTTCTAGGGGGCATAACTAGTGGGTATGGAGATATTAGCCAATGGAGGGCACAATGTATGTTTTAATATATATGGAAGCCCACAAAAGTTGTCACAAACTCCCAGAATAATATTGGTGCCAAATCTATATATTTCACATATTGGGGTCAATTCACAAAGCTTTATTTTCAGATTGCGAGTGTTATTTTAACGATTCTGCACGTTATTGAAGCTAGTTCAATTCACTAAACGATTTAACGCTTTGAAAAATCATCAAATAACGTTTCCCTACACAGAACCGATATTTTAAGGTGTGGATCCTTATTAAAGAGTCAAATCGTTATTTTAAAGATTCAAAACGTTATTTTAAAGAGTCAAATCGTTAAATATGTACAGAAGTGCAATTCACAAAGATTTTTTTGACAGTTATCAATCGTTAAGCAATCGTTAAATTAACACCTCCCTCAGGGTGGCGTTATGACATTTCCCAGGCGATATTTTGTTGTTAGAGGAAGCTTTTGGCGATTTTTGTAGTGTAGTGTAGTGTTGGGCAAGCTAGAACCGTGCTCTATTTGAACTTAAAATTATCCAGAGGCGAAGAAGAACATGTTAGAAGGTTGTTTAGATTTATAAACGTGTATTCCGTTCACATACTATTTTGGATGACTTTTCTGAAACCCAGGTGATAGCTAAATTCCGATTATCATCTCCCATGATTTATTCTCTGTATGAGGAAATACACATGGCTTTAGAAAAGCACACACTAGAAATTTTGCACATCACATGCTCAATCTCCATGTGTATTGCTTGTGTCTCCCTCTCTCTCTCTGTATCTGCTCTTTTCCACACACAGCTGTTCTCCTCCCCTTCTGCTCCCAGAATGCATCTCTCCAGCATTATTTAACGACCTTAAGAGTTATTTTAACGTCTCACATGTTAATAATAACGTCTGAGTAGTTAGCATAACGTTTGGATAAAGAGTCAGTTGAAAACCATAACGACTATGTTAAATAACGATTATAGCTTTCGTGAATACCATGTTTGCTAGCGTTAAATAAGGAGTGCTAATTTAACACCTGAAGAAAACCAATAACGTTTCTCTTTGTGAATTGACCCCATTGTGTGAAAAAAATGTTCTTTGATTGTTGTGTATTGTTTTGGGAGATGATGTAATATCATTCTTTTTTTTTTTTTTACCCACATCAGACACAAGCGGTAGATAAAACGTAAGACATGCTCACGGATGTTCCGCCTTTCGCATTTCTTCTGTGGTCTTGCATCACTTGTGGTTTTATTTTTTCCTTTATATTTTTAATTATGTTATTTTTTTATTTTTTTTTATTTATTTATTTTATTCAAGGAAGTTAGATAGAACAGCAAGAGGAAAAAACATAAAAATAAGATGATCTTGCTAGGCCCTTCTACCCTTCACATCCCCTATCCCCTGTCCCACTCTTATCTCCCCCCCTCCCCCCCCCTAATAGGTTCTGTCTGTCATCTTTTAGTTTTGCTTTTTCTATTATTGCATATCTGAGTCAATCATTGCCTGTGCAAATTTTCCTGATGTTTTAAAAGCTCTCCATTGCTCCCAAACTGTTCTGCTTCCTTTCGATCTATATCCTTTTTTTTTCCTTGCCGCTCCATGGAACAGGCAGGTCAAGGGTTTTCGTACGATCTTTTCACCTGTGATTTCTTCAATGTATTCTAAGATTTCTTTCCAGTATTCCTGTACCCTCGGGCAGTCCCACCATACGTGCATTGTAGTTCCGACCTGGTTACATTCTCTCCAGCACAGGGCAGAATTATTTGGATGTATTTTATTCATTCTATCGGGTGTCAAATGCCAGCGAACCATACATTTATAGTTTGATTCAATGGTATTTATATCAGTTGCATAGTTGAATACTGCACCTATCATATGTGGGTCCTCGATCTTTTCCCCGAGATCTTGGGCCCACTTTTCTACGCATGCCAGTGTTCCCTTTGTTTCAAGATCTGTCAGTATTCCATAGAATGCCGCAGCTTCATGTTGTATTGGCTTTCCAGAGGAGCATAATTTTTCTATTGCATTCAGTGTTGTGACATCTCTAAGTGGTAGTGGTAGTGTGCTAACAAAGTGTTTTAATTGGAAATATTCCCAATCGCTAAGGTGTTGAAGCCCTACGTGTATTTGAAGGTCGCTTCTCAACTTTATTTTCCCTGCTGTGACAATATCCCCTAATCTTATAGTGCCTAAGTTCTTACCCATTCGTGTCATATTCCCGGGTGGGAACAAGTTAGTACCCGCTAATGGGATCAATGGGGAGTTATATTCCCATTTTTCCCGCCTATATATTATATCCCATATTTTAAATACATTCTTCGTTATACTATGTGCACCTGTGCCTATTTTCCTAAATTTTGGTGGAATCCATATTTTCGTGTTTAATTGTGTCGAGCTTATTATTCCTTCCATCTGTGCCCATTTCTTTTGAGTGTTGATATTTGTCCATTCGGCTAATCTTGTTAGAATGACAGCATGGTAATATCTTTTTATGTCGGGGAGTGCAAGCCCCCCGTTTTTTTTTTTTCGAGTTAAGGTGAGGTAGCTTACTCTAGCCTTTTTTACCCTGCCAGATATATTTGGATACTATCATTTTTACTATTTTGAAGAAATTTTGCGGAATTTTTATTGGGAGCGTTTGGAACTTGTAGAATATTTTTGGTAACACCATCATTTTAAATGCATTGATCCTTCCTACCCAGGAGAATGGTCGTGTTGCTAGGTTTTTTAGGTCCTTTCTTAATTCATTAACTAATGGGATATAATTAGCCTTGTATAGTTTTTCTACTCTGGGGGTGATCTTTATTCCTAGATATGTCAATGTCTTTTTTTCCCAAATAAATGGGAATATTTTCTGTAAATCTATTTCTTCTGTTGTGTCTATTCCTAAATTTAGGATTACCGTTTTTATGGGGTTAATTTTAAAATTGGAGAGTTCCCCATATCTTCCAATTTCTTTCATAACGATAGGCAGGGAGAGTCTTGGCTTAGTCAAATACAATAGTACATCGTCTGCATAAGTAGCCACCTTATGTTCCTCTTTTCCCACTCTCACCCCCCTATATCAGGGTTGTTCCGAATCTTAGACAATAATGGTTCCAAAGAGATTACATATAGGAGTGGGGAGAGCGGGCAGCCCTGTCTCGTTCCATTTGACATTTCAAACGCAGACGACATGCTCCCGTTGACTTTTACTCTTTTGCCGATGGGAAATTATACAAGTTTTCCACCCATTTCATATATCTGGGCCCTAGTCCTATGGTTCGAAGGGTTTCCATCATAAACCCCCAGTCGACTCTATCAAAAGCTTTTTCAGCATCTATTGACATGAGTACGACTGGGGGTTTCTTCTTACCGTCTTCACGTAGGAACAGTAACGTTCTTAAACTATTGTCCCGCCCTTCTCTCCCTTTTATAAATCCCGTCTGGTCTGCATTTATTAGGTCCGGCATAAATGACTTTATCCTTGTTGCCAGTATCTTTGAGTATACCTTTATATCTGCATTTAGTAATGCAATTGGACGGTAACTGGAGCAAAGAGTACCGTCCTTCCCCATTTTAGGGATAACCGATATATTAGCCAGGAGAGACTCTTAGTAGTTGCATAACTCTGGGACCAACATTTCTCTAAATTTTTTATAGTACATGATCGGTAACCCGTCTGGGCCTGGGCTCTTGCCTCCTGATGTTTCTCTAATAGCTTGGAGGATTTCCCCCTGTGTTATGGGATCTTCAAGGAGTTCAGCGTTTTCTTGCGACAGCTTCGGTAGCTTAGCTTCCGATAGATATTCCTTCGTTTTTATTTTTCTAATTTCTTTCTGCTCCTGCGTTTCTCCCCTTCTAATAGAATAAAGAGTACTGTAAAAAGTCTGAAAGGCCTCTGCAATTTCAGAAGTTTTATATTTGATTTGACCTACCTGGTCTTTTATTTTCTCAATATAGTTTGTATTTCTTTTTTCTTTAGAGATTCTTGCAAGATATTTCCCTGGTTTATTCCCCCATTTATATCTTTCTTTTGCAACGTTCTTAAATATATTTCTGGTTTCTAATTCCATCGTTTCTCTAAGTTGGGCCCTTTTTTCACTATTTTCTGATATAACTCATTTTCTCTTTGGTTTTTATGTTTATGTTCCAGATCTTGTAATTCCTTAATTATCTTTTTCCTATTTGCTTCTCTTGCTTTTTTCCTCCCTGCCCCTAGGGAGATTAACTTACCCCTGATGCATGCCTTGTGGGCTTCCCAAATAGTCGCCGCATTGACATCCGGTGTATTATTAATCAGGAAATATTGCTCAATCTCTTTTTTTACTATGTCACAGACTTCTGTATCATCGATCAAATCTTCATTTAAATTCCACGTCCCTTTCCTCTGTTCTATCTCATTGAAGTGTATTCTAACTAATACCGGGGCGTGGTCAGAAATTGATATTACTCCTATTGAGGTTTTATTTACATATTTCAATAATCCATGATCTACCATTAAATAATCTAATCTTGAGTACATGTCGTGTACAGATGAATAATGTGTATAATCTCTTTTATTTGGATATGCGATTCTCCAGGGATCTATTAATTGATGGTTAAACAATTTTTTCTTTAGTAAACGCTGTTGCTTAGAGTCTCGCATCTGTGCGCCGGACGACCTATCAAGATGGTGTTCCAGTGGGAAGTTGAAGTCACCCGCCAGGACTACGTAACCTTGTTTAAAATCCATTAATATGTTTAAGATCTTCCTGAGGTATTTTTGTGGATGTTTATTAGGGCAATATATATTTGCCAACGTATATTTTTTCCCTTGCAGGGTCCCTCTTAAAAACAAATATCGACCTTCTGGGTCGACTCTCCTTTCTTCCACCTCAAAGCCAATATTTTTCCCAATCCCTATGGCGACCCCCCGAGATCTTTTCTGTGGGGAGTCGCCATAGTACCATGATGGAACTGCCCGAGACCAGAGTCTAATCCTGGAATCTACTGTTATATGTGTCTCTTGAAGAAAAACTATTTCTGCAGAGTATCTTTCGATTTCTTTTAAGACCGCGTGTCTTTTCATTAGAGAGCAGAGGCCTCTTACATTGTAAGTAATACAATTTACGTTTGCCATGCTTTTTTCTTTTTTTTTCCCTTTTTCCTCTTCAGACAGAATACCGAACCTATTTTCCTACCCTTCCCGTCTACCCCCCACCCCCCACCCTGCCCTCGCCATCTCCCCCAGTCACCCCCCAGACCTATTTTCCTACCCACTCCCTCCGTCCTCCCTCTCCCACCCTTCCCCCATCCCCCACCCTGAGAACCCACCCAACCCCACCCTCTTGTACCCCTTTCCTTTTGATGGAACCTTGACCCTAAGGTCTTAAAATGGAGCATCTCTCCTTGCATCCCCTTTGATGCACTTATGCTCCACTCTAAGAGGTGGTGAACTAGCCGGCCCGGTCCGAAGTCCCCTATTTCTAGGGAATTAGCACCGGGGGGCCCTTGCGGCTTCCAGACACCCCGTCTCTTCTTTACTATACTCTGTTCATTTTACTGTTACTCATCTACCTCCTTCCTTCCCCCTCCCTCCCCCACCCTCTATCTCTATTTCATTAACTAGTGGGTACAGGAATGTTTAATTTTTGACAGAAATCTGGTATTTCTTCGATGAATCTCAATCTTGCTGTAACCCCGTTTTTTGATACACAGGGATGAAACAAATCTCCCCACATAAGTTTTACAGCTTTATATATGCTATAAAAAGCACATGTGTTACATTTTCTCTTCCTGTTCAGCACTGGGAGTGGATTCTTGACATAGAGCCAAGACAGCTAATTAGGGGAAAGGCACACACCCCCACTCCGCATTGTCAAATGAAGGTAGGAATGTGCACAGCTGTGCTAATCTATTTATTGCAACCTCCTACGACAAAAACTTCAGGCTGCTTTTATCTCCCATCTCAAAGAACTTGTCTGAAGTTATCAGACTGATAACATAGCTACAGAACAAAAGAACACATGGGACTCAGTGCTTTAGAGAGAGATAAGAAAACACTACAGATATATGTGCCCAGCTCAAATGTCATGAATTGGGTTAACATCCACTTTAAATCTGAATCCCAGGCTGGATCTAAAAATACACTTGCAGCGGGGCCCCCCTCACTGTAAGTGGTAAATGCTCGTTATGTCTAGGGGTGACAGAAAAAGGAGAAATTTAAAGGGATAATAGTCCTCCATTATACATGATGACACAAAGGGACTGGAACTTCTAAAAGAACAGTACAGCGCTGGAACTTGCAGTAATAGGGACTAGTTTAAGTAATACAACCTCTTCCTCTATCCCCTAGACATAACAAACATTTGACGCTCACAGTGTGGGAAGTTCCCACTGCAAGGGTTTTTTTTTTCCAGCCCGACGTTCACCTTTAAGATCCACATACACAGGTGTTAAAAACATCTTTAGAGGTTTGACCTGAAAAGGTATTTTACATCAAATGGTTTACCACATAGTCCCCCTGAAGAAGTTACGTGGTGTGACGCAACGTGTAGGGAGTCTCAGAGCAGACAGCAAACTGGCAGTTATGTGAGAGCCAGAAAGTGCCGAATAATTTATTATCTTGTATGCAATTTTAATAGTTTGTTGATGTAAGCATTATTTTATCGAAATAAACTTGCGATATTAAATTACTACACTATGGCAGGCATTACATATGTTTTGTATAACATGTTGATGAGCAAGATCAATGGTGCCTTAAAGGGACTAGTACTCCAGTTTGAGCATTTCACTTGAGAGAATAAGGAGAACACTTGAAACTGAGGGTGATCAGATCATCTACCGAGGTTTGCTATAAGGAGCATTTTGGTTATTATGAAGGTAAGCGTTTTGTCAGTTCTGAGGTGATAAGCAAAGGTGGAAGCATACTACACTGTTTTTTTTATCTACAAGTGTGTATTTAAGTGTATCACAGAAGTGGAGTTTTTTTTATGATATGAAATCATTGACTTATCACTCACTATACACCTTTTGAATACTTTTATAATTATTGTATTGGTGTATATGGTGGATTATGGGATAAGGTTATTTCATGCTAATTCATATATAGGCTGTGCAACTCCAACAACACTGATATAAAATGTTAAATTACTATATATTGTTTTAAAAATTTTCATTACAGTGGATTATGCCTGTTGGCCTTGGGATAAGGTTATCAAAGGGGCCATTCATGCCTTAACCCAAGTTTGATTGATAATTCATATATAGGCTGTGCAACTCCATTGTATGTGTTAAAAGGGGTCTCCACCTGCGGCCCGACACTGATATGGGGCACAAAAATGCACTATTCCTCCCACTGACACCAACAATAAATTACAATGATGGGATATATATTGAATACTCCTCCTTTTGACCACCAAAAAATTTTCATGCCGGGCCTTACAGATCTGGCCCTCCTAAATTGAAAGTTGAAAACAGGGGGGAGGGACCAATTAGAGACAGCAAAGTAATGTCTATACTATATCCGGTATGGGTTTGGTTGGGATTTTGTTGGCCATATAAAAATAGGTTTATTGAACAATACATCATTTGGGACAGGCCCCACTCAGTAAGGTGTTTGTTAAGATAACACAAAACAAAGCACTTGTCATTGGAGCCAATTGACTACTTGTCCTGATCTACATAAAATACATATATTTATGAAGAAGGACAAGAATCTCAAAGGGGCCATTCGCTGTGAAGATATATTAGGGTGGCGCGGAATGCCTTAACCAAAGAATACAAGTTCGCGCCGGGGAAGCTGATTGATGCAAAAAATAATGTTGCTAGATGTAATTAGGGGAAGGAGAAAGAAAGACTAGGTGAGAAAAATTTTGAATGGGCAAGGATAGAAGGAAGGAGAGAGGGAATTGTGGGATAGAGGGAACGGGGTGGAAGAAAGGAACCAACACAGGTAGGAAATAAGAGGGACATGTGAGGGAAGGTGGCATGAAAAGGATAGGGGGGTGGAGAAGGAGAGAAGGGAGGATGGGGAAGAAAAAGAAGGGAAGTGGGGGGAGCCAGGAAGGATTGGTGGTGGACAGAGGAGGGGGGGAGGGAAGGAGGGAAGGGGGGGGGAAGGGAAAGGGGGGGGGGGGAGAGAGAGAGCATAGGGGAAGGGAGGAGGAAAAAAGGGGGAAGAAAGAAAAAATAACCAGCAAGGAGCAAAGGAGAAGGAGGGAGGAAGGAGAATAATGAGTGAACCTGCAAAGAAAGAAAAAAGGGGAAGAAAAAGAAAGGAGAAAGAAAAGCATGTGGGGAATTTGTTTGGGAAGGGGGGGGGAGGGAGTAACCAGAAGAAGAAAGAAAGGGAAGGGGGGAGAATAAGGACAAGGGAGAGGAATGAAGCACAGAAAAGGGAGCACACAAAGAGAAGGTGTGTGTAAGGAAGACAAACAATGAGGAACCCAGGCACAATAATATAGAATATTCACAAGATTTAAAATTTACAAAATACATGAAAGGCAGCATTGTATCTGTTAAAGCAGGGGGTCTCAAAATAGGATATAAGGCGAATTAAGTTTAAAATAACCTGCGGCTAAAGATGTTAAAACCGATTGGTTAGAGGGCCTTGGTGTGAGATGTCCCCAGGGAGAGGTCATATCTCCCTTTGCTATTTCCCCGGCCTTTGACGGCGGCGCCCATCTGGCCATGATGTGATCTTGGGGCACAATTCCTCCCACTGATATGAGGCACTATTCAATGGGAAGGGGGAGGGAGAAAGAGCTCCCACTGCCAAAGAAACAGGGACACCAACAATGGATTTACAAGCATTAAAAATAAAATAAAAATTAAATTTACAAGTATAATCAATTTTTAAAAAAAACACAATAAAGAGGAGATCATCCTTAAATACCAATGATCACGGGCGGGGGAAGAAGGGGGGGGAGGGGGGAAGGGAAATATACACAACCCATACAGATACTATTCATTGTATAATAGAGTATATATAAAGAAATATGTAAAGAAAGTTAAAACTAAAGGAAAACACCTACTAATAGGGTATTTCATTGGAATACTCAACAGAAACCCAAGGAGGGGGAGGAAGGAAAACTCAGGAAAGAAGGACTATTAACGGGAAAGTACCTAAATATTTTACCATTTATAGGAGTTGACCAACAGGAGGGACCTGAAGCCATATTTGTTCACACGTGGGTTTGATGATGCCGGGCCTGTGACAATAGTTGTTAATTTATTTTCTTCCCCCTGCTGGCCATAGAAGGCACCAATCGGCAGACCTGGTAAACCACCCCCTCCTAAAGTCTGAAGGGCTCCCAGACCCAGGGGCAACATGAACAAGCGCCACAAGCATAGGTGAGATTTTGTTTGCTGCATATATGTGATGGGGTTCCATTTAAAATGAATCATGGCACACCACAATGTAAAATGCAGGTTTCACCACATCTTGCTGCAATACAATAGATCAAATGCAGCCAAAGTTGGGATTTTTAATTTCCTTGTTTTATTGCCCCCTGTAGTCAAGAGTCTGGAGAAAAAATATTTATTTTTATTACATTTAATATGATATTAAGATTTTTAATGGTCCTTTCCAAGTGAATTGTTTTATTGTATTAATTATACCACCCCCTGTAGTCAAGAGTCATATTGGTCCATATACAGAAAATTGAACACAAAAAAGTAATTTTGCCCTTGCTGCTAGCAGCTAGTTGTTATATCACATCAATATTTATTATTTGTTATGCCCTTGCAAATGAATCATGCATTGACATGTTGTCTAATGTAATGATGAGCAAAGTTGATTAGTAGTTTGTTCTTTAGCCAGTGTCTCCATGTGGAATTCACTTTCTGGCTAATTAGCATTCAACTATGTGCATTATAGTTAATTTTCTGCCTAATTAGCTGGTCATGAAGCATGATTCTGCATTCCTGTTGCTTAAAACCTTGTTGCTAGATTGTCTGGCATAACTTATTTATCACTGTGTCTCGAGGTAACAGAGAAAACATTGTCCAATCTGGTATACTATTATAGATAAATCTTGGACAACCTTGGCAATACCCTGCCAATAATTTGTCTTATTTGGTCCTGCAGTGTGAATGTCTGCTGCAACTTGCTTGTTTTCCCACTATGGACTTTTACAGGGTTATTTTTTTTTTCTCCAGCAAAAGGAAAGAAAACTGGTTGAATTTTGATGTCTGTTTGACCTGATCACACATATGTAAATGTAACCCAATATACATATAATAAAGAAACAGTATATTGTTAGGGTAACTAGAGTATTTTGTTTTTATCAATCAAGCAGTATGCGGCAGTAGCCCTATTTGCACATTGGAGCAGGAAAGATAATAATGATGAGGAAGAATACAAAAATAATTATATTCTAGATTTTTAGAGTGAAGAAGTACCACTACACCTCATCAAGGATTTACATTATGGCAGCTGGTGGAAAATGGGCATGCTGTACATTTTATAATCAATAGTCAATGTGATGACACATAAGGGCAATGGATTTTCACTTGTCCTGCATAGTCTTCATTGCACAAGAATGGTCATCATACCTTCTGCTATCAGCATGACATATTGAGGCAAGTTAATCTCCTTCCTTAAGTCTCCTTCTTGAAATCATCAAGGTACATAAATGTATTCTATTGCCTCGTACACACAACCGGGATTCCTGACGGGAAAAGATCCGTTGGAAATCCTGGGGGGGGGGGGGGAGGGAACAAGAACCTGCTTGGTAACTTTTCCCCCGTAAACACGAGAGGTTTTTCATTCGGCAAAACTCTGATGAGAGCTTTGGTTGGGAATCCCGATTGTGTGTATGCTCCATCGCAGTTTTTCCCATAGGAAAACTGCCAAATCCCGGTGGGAAAAAAGAGAGCAGGTTCTCTTTTTTTTGTCCAGTGATTTTTGGGCAGTTTTCCCATCGGGAAACCCGGCTGTGTGTACGAGGCTTATGCCTTTTAATATTGCCATGGATGCTTTAAACCTGCCGCAATGATTACTACCAAGGAGGGTAGTTTGAATTTTAGGTACCATAAATCACATAAAAAAATAAACTTACATGGTCAACAGCCGACAAACACAACAAAATACTGGTCACCTGACTGAGCTTTTCCCATTTTTGGAAAGGAAGCTGAAAGGAAGTAATAATCACTATTTCTTGGAGACTTCTTTTTACAGATACTTAAGAAAGTCAAGCAAATAACCGTTTTTGTGTTAGTAGGTACCTCACATGCATATACGAATGATTGTAAAGAGAAAGGAGTTCTAGCACAACGCTATCCTACAGGATTGCCACAGCGAGATGCAAAATAATCTTCCTTTATTAAAATTCAGCAGGAACAAATTCTATTCTGACATAATTTGGCTAGGCACAGCGATTTAGCAGTTGACCATTTTAATAAAAAAATATTTTACACCTTGGTGTGCGCCATCCTTTTTGTTACAATGAATTGCTTTGGTGGAGGCAAGGTGAACCAGCACCCAAGATGTAATTGTGGCATATGAAGCCTGAGCCCCTGCTTTAAACATGACAATGGTAAAAGACTGAGTAGTCCATTGAGTCTGACGATTTTTTTTTTTTGGGGGGGGGGGGGGGGTGTTTTGTTTTTATTTTTCATTAACCTTATCTTACTCTAGATCTATGTTTATCCAAAGCATGTTTGCAGCCATTTACTGGTGACCATCTCATTACCTCTCTTGGTAGTTTATTCCAATCAACCACTGTTTCAGTAAAATAATACTTTCTAAGATTCGTTTTGAACTTTCCTCCAGTTAGTTTGAGGTCATGTCATTGTGTTCTTGATTTTGGTTTTTTGAAAGGGTTTGAACCATACCCCCTTTGTATTTAAAGTTTCAATCATGACTCCAGCTGTACATATTAAGTTCCTGAAGTCGCTCCGATATGTTTTTACCCCCCAAACCTTTTCATTTTTGTTACCCCCAATATCTTTCTGTATATAAGGAACTGGACACAGTATTCTAAATGAGGTCTCACTAAAGATCTTCCTTCCTCCTGCTTGTGATCCCTCTAATGATGCATCCTTGAATCCTATCCACTTTTCCCACTGTATCTATGTTTCTATAATTTAGGTGCCAGGGCATGTTAGGGGCAGCTCTTCTATTTTATTTTGAAAAATCTTGTCAGTGCTATTTTCTTGTTGGAGAATCTCTACACCAGTCACAGAAATCACACAAAGCAGAGACAGCTACCAAGCACAGTCTCTTTAGAGCCAGAGCGCTCCATTCCTAAAATCCACATGTTTATACCTTCTTTTTCTATAGTTTTTTATTAGAGATTTAAGGATAACAAATACTGTATGACAGGGCTCAAAATTTCAAGCCCTGAGCTACTAGCCAGGCCTCAAGTGTTATTCGCCACCAGTTGCCCCACCTAACAGCCCATTCATACACTGCCCCACGCCTAATTGCGCCCGTAAACACGCCCTTGTAGATTATCTCATGGAATGACACTGTTAAATGTTTAATGCAGAATCAAGTTACACAATTTAATATTACCAACAACTTTAACAAAATGGGACAGGGCATGGGGACAGACCAGAGGGACAGGGCACTGGGAGCAGACCAGAGGGACAGGGCACTAGAATCGGGTCTCTTCCCTATTCTCTTGCAACTCCCATCCATCCAGTCTCCTCTGCAACTCCCATCCATCCTCTCTCTCTCTCCCTCTTCTATTAATCTCATCATCAGGAGCCCCTGTGTGCGGCTCCACGCTTGCATGTCCCCACTTCCCCCTTTTATTCAGGCTGGCAGTGAGGAGAGGAGCTGCAGCACAGCGGGAGGGAGTACAATCCAGCGCTGAGATCCACACAACTGCACAGCCATTGACACCATAGCACAGGTTGAACTGCTGGACACTTACATAGAGCACAAGGAGAAGAAAACTGCACAAACTGGAAGGCTGTCGCTCTCATGTCAGGGCAACTTTCAGTGAGAGCTGCACTGCCTACCTCGGACACCTGGAGTGGTCATTTTCGCAATCCTCCACCTCACTCATTACTTTCTGCTCCCTGCTCCCCAGCTACATTGGTCGGGGGGAGGGGGGCAGGCTCAGAGAGGTCATACTGTTAGGTCCCATGGCTTAATGAGAATTGTAAGGAGAGCACCTGTGTACTGCTCTGCCTGTGCGTGGCTCACCAGACTACTTTTCCCGAGCATGCGCCTTTCCTCTTCGGCCGCCAATCGCATCGGGGCTCTAAGTGTAGGCACATATTGGAGGGAGATTGGTCATGCAGCCCTGTCATCACTAGCCCCCAGCTGAAATCCACTCGCCAAATGCTAGTAGGCGAGTGGAAATTTTGAGGGCTGCTGTATGATGCACATATTCGAAACATCAAGTAATGTAAAGAAAATTACAACTTTTATCAAAGCAAATCTGGATACATATAAACATCTATGTGATGCATTTTTTATTTACTCAAAACCCATAATAGTACACGTTACCACTATATACAGTACAGTATATCTTACTATAATGCATTTTCTATTACTCTAAAACAAATGTATCAGATAAAGATGGAAGGAAGAAGAAGAAGCAGCACAAGAAAAGATAAATAGCAAAAAGAACATTTCTAATGGGTCTAGCATCTATCATCTGTAAGTAAAGAATATTAAATCCAAGGTGCCAAGAATCCTTTGACTTTATAAGGTAAAAGATCACCTTGGAGGACTTTCAGAAGAGAGCAATAGTCATCTTGGCAGACAGAATAAGCTGTGAAGCAGCGAGGAGATGCACATGTTGAGAGTGATTCTCAGAATGATTTTTTCAATATGACAGTATTAACCACTTGCTTACTGTGCACATATACCCCCTTCCTTCCCAGGCGAAATTTCAGCTTTCGGCTTTGCGTCGCTTTAACTGGCGATTGCACGGTCGTGCGATGTGGTTCCCAAAGAAAATTTACGCCCTTTTTTTTCCACAAATAGAGCTTTCTTTTGGTGGTATTTGATCATATCTGCGGTTTTTATTTTTTGCGCTATAAACAAAAAAAGAGCGACAGTTTTGAAAAAAAAAACAATATTTTTTACTTTTTGCTATAATAAATATCCAATTTTTTTAAAACTATTTTTTTTCTCAGTTTAGGTCGATACGTATTCTTCTATATATTTTTGGTAAAAAAAATCGCAATAAGCGTATAGTGATTGGTTTGCGCAAAAGTTATAGCGCCTACAAAATAGGGGACACAAATATGACATTTTTTTTTACTAGTAATGGTGGTGATCTTTGATTTTTATTGGGACTGCAACATTATGGTCTACACTTTTGACACATTTTTGGGACCATTCACATTTATACAGCGAGCAGTGCTATAAATATGCACTGCTTACTGTATAAATGTGACTGGCAGGGAAGGGGTTAACACTAGGAGGTGAGGAAGGGATTAAATGTGTTCCCTACTAGTGATTCTAACTGTGGGGGGAGGTGACCGATCTGTGTCCCTATGTACACACAGATCCACATCCTTGTCTGTGTAGCGGCTGATCGTGGGCACCTGGCGGACATCGTGGCCGCCGGGCACGCGCATCGGCACCTCAGTAACACGGCGGGCACGCGCGTGCGCCGCCGGCGGCAGTGCTCATGCGCCCCTCAGTGCCCGGAGGAGCTGAGGACGTCAATAGGCATCCTCCCTGCATTGTAGAGCCACCTTGTGGCCGTCATTTTACAATGGCCGGGGCTCCAAGTGGTTAAATAATGTGTAAATGTGGATCCAAAAATGTATCTTGGGACCGGTATGGAACTGCACATAGCCACTTGCACCCATTGAACAGTTTGAGTAATTCCATTAGAGTAAATGAAGCAAGTCAGAACCATGTATCGTTGCATAGTGATCCCAGACCTAATGTACAAGTTAGTGGTGATTGTAGCCATATTAGTTTGCTTGCTATGTATGTTTGTGTTTTCTTCCCTCAGAGATAGCCTTACTTCACATTCTGTTAAAACTCTGGGGTAAATTCACATACACTTAATATTCCGCTGCGTAATCAAAATACTCTACGCTGCCGTATTTTACCAGGCTCTACACCGAATCCTGGTAGATTTTTGCCCGTACGCTACGGCGGCGTAGTCTATTTCTTGCCGTGTAATCGAAATATGTGATTGGGGGGCGTGAAGCATTTAAATTAAGCGCGTCCCCGCGGCGATCGAACTGTGCATGCTCCGTTCAGAAATTTCCCGCTGTGCATTGCACGAAATCACGTCGTTACGTCATTCGTTGTTTGAGTAGCGGCGTTTACGAACATTCCTATTCCCGGACGACTTACGTTAAAAATAATAAAAGACGTCGGAAAACGTAGAAATTCGACGCGGGAACGACAGCCATACTTAACATGGGCTGTCTAATATTAGAGCAGCAAAAAGCTGGTATAGTGTTACGCAAATAAAAGATGACTAAAGGTGCCGTAAGAGATTGCGATTGAAGATCGTAATTTCGGGGATCGCCGGCAAAAGCTCATTTGCATACCCCGACGCCGAAAATGACGGGAAGTCCACCCAGTGGCCGCAATTTTATTGCAGCGTAGATCCCAAGGCGTACGAACACGTAATCCAGTCGAATTGAAGCCCGCAGCCGTCTATTCATGGTTTGAGGTTTTCGACTAGCTAGAAAACGCGCGTAATTTGAAATTACTCCAGTCTAACACCAGTTAGACAGGCGTAATGGCTCTCTGAATCTGGGCCTCTGTGTATAAATACTGCTTGGACCTCGAAGAAGGGGGTACACCCTGAAACCTTGTCCTCGAAATTTGGATATTAGTGCAAATTAAAAGGTTTCACAGATAGTACTTGTTTTTGTACATGTTAGGCAAATATTTATTACATCTCTGTAATACATGTACATTTCTTCAATTTTTATCCCTACCCACACATTGGGGGTTATTTACGAAAGGCAAATCCACTTTACACTACAAGTGAAAACTTCAAGTGCAAAGTGCACTTGGAAGGGCAGTCGTCGTAAATCTGAGGGGTAGATCTGAAATGAGGGGAAGCTCTGCTGATTTTATCATCCAATCATGCGCAAGCTAAAATGCTGTTTTTTATTTTCCTTGCATGTCCCCCTCGGATCTACAGCGACTGCACTTCCAAGTGCACTTTATGTGCACTTTCACTTGTAGTTTGCACTTGTAGTGCAAAGTGGATTTGCCCTTTGTAAATAACCCCCATTGTGTGTAGGGTAAAGGCACTTGAGAGATTTAGTTCTGGGGGTCATACCTACATCAATAGGATTTGAGTGCTTAGTATTTGATATCGCAAGAATTTAACAAGCCTAGATCTGATGTCACAGGGAGTAATAAAAGTTGTGTCTCGCTACAGGAACATAGTTTTAAACAATATAGGCAGGGATGTGGGAGATGAAGGTTTGGGGTTTCAGTTCAGCAATGCTTTTCATTTCCTTTCATTTCAATTATGGAGATGTTAATAGATTCCGAAAGGTACTTTTTGCAACTCCATCAAATTACAGGATTTTCCAAGGTCTCAGAGCAGCAGAAATTAAAAATAAAATAACATCATGAGAATTTATGACCTTTCTTTTCCACTGAATGCATAAACATGTGTTTAAAAATTATCACAGTAAAGATGATCTTTGACTGTCGATTGAAGTATTAACCACTTGCCGGCCACCCGCCGTCATTATACTGCGACAGGTCGGCTTGTTCTCGGCAACTGCTGAAACTGTACATTGGTCCCTTTGACAGCTATAACGCGCGTGCCCACTGCAGGGCGGGGGAGTTGATGTGCGTGGCCGGTGGCAGCGATGTCCGCCGGCCATCCTTGATCGCTCCATAGAGAGGCAGAATGGGGTCTGTCAATGTAAACATACAGATCCTCGTTCTGTCAGGGGAGTAGAGAGTGATCATCTGTTCCTAGTGATTAGAAATAGCGATCTCTCTCCTCCTCCAGTCAGTCCACTCACAATTAGAAACACCTCCCAGGGAACACATTTAACTCCTTGATCACCCGCTAGTGTTAACCCCTTCCCTGTCAGTGTCATTTATACAGTAATCAGTGCATTTCGCTGTGTAAATGTCAGTGGTCCTAAAAAAGTATCAAAAGTGTCCAATCTGTCTGCCGCAATGTTGCATTGCCGCTAAAAATCGCTGATCACTTGGTATTTTTAGTAAAAAAAATTATAATAATAAAAATGTCATGAATCTATCCCCTATTTTGCAGACACTGGGCCAGATTTACGTATATCCCGCGCCAGCGTAGCGAAAGCCATTTACACTACGCCAGCAAGTGCCGTATTCTCAAAGTACTTGCTCCGTAACTTGCGGCGGCTTTGTGTAAATGGCCCAGCGTATCCGTGTAAATCGAAGGGGGCGGCTTGTATTTAAATTAAGCGCGCCCCCGCGCCGAACGAACAGCGCATGCGCTGGCCGGGAAAAGACCCAGTGCGCATGCTCCAACTAACTTCGGAAAACATTGATGAAACCGACGTGAAAACGACGTGATCGTCACTTACGCAATGCCCTATTCGCGAACGACTTAGGTAAACGACGGAAAAAGACGACGATGTCCCGACGCCATACTTAACATGGCATACGGAGGACTGACATAAGGTTACCCCTCATATAGCAAGGGGTAACCTTACGCTTACGTAAACTACGTAAACGACGACGAGGCGGCGTAAAAACATTGGGGAATCGGCGTATCTTTCTCATTTGCATAAGAAAATGAGAAATCGACGTAAACGCCACCTAGCGGCCAGAGAAGAATTACATCTAAGATCCGACGGTGTTAGTGTCTTACACCTGTCGGATCTACGCCGTATCTATGCGTAAGTGATTCTAGGAATCACACGCATAGATATCCAGGCCAAAAAACAGAGGTACGACGGTGTATCTTGAGATACACCGTCGGATCTCTTTTGAGAATCTGGCCCACTATAACTTTTGCGTAAACCAATCAATGCACGCTTTTTACGATTTTTTTAACCAGAAATATGATGAAGAAATTTGTTTTTTTTTTGGGGATATTTATTATAGCAAGAAGTAAAAAATATATATTTTCAAACGGAAAAAAAAACCTGCAAAAGTGAGCAAATAACACCAAAAGAAAGCTCTATTTGTGGAAAAAAAAGGACATCAATTTTGTTTGGGAACAGCGTCGCATGACAATTTTCCGATGTCGCGACGTGCAATTGTCTGTTAAAGTGACGCAGTGCCGTATTGCAAAAAATGGCCTGTCATTAAGTGGAGAAATCTTCCAGTCTGTAAGTGGTTAAAGGTAATTAAATATTTTGGAGGAATAGAAGGTTAAAATGTGTTGGTAAATATTAATGAATATGAATACTGTATGTATAAATAAAATTACTTAAACATTTGTGCTTCCATCGAATAGTTTATATTTTTAGGAAGTCCCCCTTAGGCCGCGTACACACGATCGGTCAAAACCGATGAAAACGGACTAAAGGACCGTTTCTTTGGGCCAAACCGATCGTGTGTGGACCCCATCGGTCAGTTATCCTTCGGTCAAAAAAAAAGAGAACTTGCCTTAAAACTTGACCGATGGACGCCTGACCGATGGGTCAAAACCCATCTTTAGTATGCAAAAGCATCGGTTAATAGACCACGCATGCTCAGAATCAAGTCGACGCATGCTTGGAAGCATTGAACTTCGTTGTTTTCAGCACGTCATTGTGTTAAAACACGTAAACATCACCGCGTTCTAACACGATCGTTTTTTTAAACAGATGGGGTGTAAGCACATCAGACCATCAGTCAGCTTAATCGGTTAACCGATGAAAACAGTCCTTCGGACTGTTCTAATCGGATGGACTGATCGTGTGTACGCAGCCTTAGGCCGCGTACACACGAGGGGATATGTCCGCTGAAAAAGGTCCGATGGACCGTTTCAGCAGACATCTCCGCTCGTGTGTATGGGCTAGCGGACAGATTTGTCCACCCGACAGATTTCAAAGCAAGCTTTGAAATCTATCCGGTGGGAATCTGTCCGCCCGACATGTCTGCTGGTTAGTACACTTACCAGCAGACATGTCGGCTCCCACCGCCGCCGCGCCGCTGCCGAATGGATTCGGCGCATGCGCGGAAGTGTTTTACTTCCTGGTGCGGTGACGTAGCGGTGACGCGGCGGCGTCAACGTCACCGCCGCGTCATCGCCACGTCACCGCGCCGTCCGGCGGCGGGGAATTTGATCCGATGGTGTGTACACGCCATCGGATCAAACTCCCGATCGGACATATCCGATGGAAATGGTCCGCGGACCGTTTTCATCGGATATATCCGATCGTGTGTATGGGGCCTTAGAGATCTTAGGCCGCGTACACACGAGGAGACATATCCGATGAAAACGATCCGACAGACCGATTTCATCGGACATGTATCCTGGGATGTTTTGGTTTGATCAGTGTACACATGATCAAACCAAAATCCCCGCGGACATGCGTCGAACCAGCGGACATATCCGACAGATGGCTTTCCAGCAGACAAGTTTTAAAGCATGCTTTAAAACTTTTGTCTGCTGGAAGCCTGTCTGCTAGCCCGTACACACGATCGAATCTGTCCGCTGAAACTGGTCTGCGGACCAGTTTTAGCAGATATATTCGATCGTGTGTACGCGGCCTTAGGGGACTAATTCATGAAAATTATAGGTGAACGTTATTGCATAACAAAAAGTTACAAAAAGTCTATAGAGTCTAAGGCCTCGTACACACGAGGCAATCTATCTGTTTAAATTGGTCGGACCGACCGATTTGAACAGATCTGTCTGTTTGGATTTTGGTTTGCTCGCGTGTACACACGAGCAAACCAAAATCCCCGCCAGCAGACAGCGCGCTGACGTGGCGGTGACGTTGAAGCCGCCACGTCACCGCACCAGGAAGTAAAACACTTCCGCGCATGCGTCGAAACCATTCGGCACGTGCGCGAGAAGACATGTCTGCTGGTTAGCGTACTAACCAGCAGACATGTCGGGCGGACGGGTTCCAAGCCGACGGATTGGTAAGCATGCTTTCCAATTTGTCGGGTGGCAAAATCCGTCGGCTCGCCCGTACACACGATCAAATCTGTCTGCTGGGATGGTCTAGCAGACCGTTTCCAGCAGACAGATTTGATCGTGTGTACGAGGCCTAAAGGGGACATCTGATAATAGTGTTGGGTCAGAATTTATACTGTAATGCAGTCAGGCTACATATAGAGTAAAAAAGTTCCAATTTTTTTTTTTTTTATATTAAAAGCGTATAAGTGGGCTTTAACCAATTGCTTACTGGACACCTAAAGCCCCTTCCTACCCAGGCCACTTTTCAGCTTTCAGCACTGTGATTTTTTGACAATTGTGCGGTCATGCAAACACTGCACCCAAATGAAATTATTATAATTTTTTTTCACACAAATAGAGATTTCTTTTGGTGGTATATAATTACAACTGGGATTTTTTTTTCTTGCTAAAACACAGTTTAATAATTTATTATAAAATTTAGCACATGGGTACTTTTTCTTCTTCATTAATCTGTGCTTATGAGGCTGAATTGATGGTCACTGATAGACTGCACTGATGGGCTGAACTGATAGGCGGCACTGATAAGGCAGCACTGATAGGTGGCACTGATGGGCGGCAATAAAGGGCACTGATAGGGGACACTGGGAAATGATATGTGGCACTGATAGGCACTGGTAGATGACACTGATAGGCAGCACTGATAGGTGGCACTGGAGGGCATTGATTGATTGCTCTGGTGGGCACTGCTTAGCAGCAGTGGATGTTTGTGTGTGGGATCGATGTGCCCCTGTTTACATCACGTGATCAGTTGTCATTGGCTGACAGCTTATCACGTGATAAGGGGCCAGGAGCTGAGTTTAATTGACTCGCTGATTACAAAGTGTGTGTAGCGCGCACCCCTCAGGGGGCGTTAAGGAAGCTCCTGCAGGTAAGGATGTACATGGATGCCCTCCTGGGAATTTAGGCCCGCATTGTAGCCATCTTTTGGCTATAGCATGGGAGTGAAGAGGTTAAATATGTACTGTATATTCACTGAACAGAAAGATTCTCCCTTCTGAACTGTGGGTAGAAGGCAATTATCTGGCTGCGTTTTCATCAAATTGGACTGACAGTTCAACCAATATGCTGCAGTTCTTTTAAATTGTATTCCCAGAATTACTGTAAATTGAAGTACTCTTATTGAATCTTAATGCTAAATTGCTGAATGTTTTTTTTTTTTTTTTGTTTAACCACCTGCCAAACCCAAAATATATATATATATATATATATATATATATATATGTTGCAGTTTGCAAGTGGTTTACCAGGACTGTTTATCTGGGCTGATCCCGCTAATGTTGCATTTGTGTGAAACCTAAACTACTGGACTACTGGGGATGCTATTATAAATCTGATCAGATCAAATATATTGATCCATTCAAACACTATACTAGTAAGGGAGGTGTATGGTGCATGCATGGGTGATAGCGCTACTGGCACTTATCTGATGCAGCAATATATGGCGGGTACCCTGACGCTATAAAAACCTGAAGGTGACAGAAACTAGCTAACTGGCTAACTAGCGTCACCCGTGACACTAAATACAGTGATCATAAAATAGATCTGCACACTATACTAGTGACACTGGTGACAAGGGGTGAAAGGGTTAACTGGGGGCAATCAAGGGGTTAAACCTTAATTAGGGGGGTCTAAGGGGGTACCTTAAACCTATCTGGGCCTGCTACTAACTGCCCTAAGGCTGATTAGTGTCACAAATGACACCAATGCACTGATCAGTGAGAAAACTGCAATTGGTGACACAGTGACAGGAAGTGAAGAGGTTAAATGGGGGTTGATCACGGGGGTTAAGAGTGTGCCTACATGTACTGTGTCAGTGTAGTGTTGGTGCAACTCACTGTTAGATGTTCTTTCTCCATGCTCTGGAACCAAAAAGAATTCCAGAACGGGAGATGACATTACTTCCTCTGCCTGTGTTTACATTTACAGGCAGAGGAAGCATTTTCATGTGCCAGAACCGATCAGCAGGTCCAGGCCAGAAATCATTGGCCTGGACCTGAAGACTCATTGGTTCTGTAACTTATCTGATTGCCGCAGGCATTTTTGGGTGCACACATGCCATTCTGTTAGGGTGAATATTACCGCGCTTACCATAAACGGGGGGAGGGAGAGGGGAGTGGGTGGGTACAGCTGCTGCACTGATTGGTGTATCAACCAAGGCAGATAAAAATGGGGGGGGGGGGGGGGTGTAGTGCTGCGCTGTAAGGGAGAAAGTGGGGATGGGATAAAATGAAGAGGAAGTGTGGCAAAAAACTAGATATGTGGAAAAAGAAAAAAGGTAGGAATAACCTAACTATTATACATAGTAATGTCAGAAAATGACAGTGGTGTATATAAGAAATATATATTGAACGTGCTAAATGTAGCCTAAGCCGGCTACCAAACCAATGACAGTGCAAAATAACATAAAAAGTGTAACTTCCTTATAACAATCTGGTGCACAAAGTGCCAGAAATAGCACACAACAGTGTTATTCAGGGTGAATGTCCATACAACAGGTAACAATGGGTCAATGCAATGTATAAATGCAATATGGAAATAAAGTTAAAAAAAGATTGCTGATGTAAAAGCCAAAATGCCGTGATGACCAGTTGCAGATGCTATTTCCAAAATAAGTAAAGATGTCCCCTTACCTTACTGCTGTAAGGTAACAGCAGAAAACAAAGCCCAGGAGCACTTTTCAGGTTGAGTCCACTTGTGGTGTCATCCAAATAGGTAAATGTGGTGAGAATGGATCCTTCCTGGTAATCACCTCCAAACGATATTAGTCGCTCACATCCAGGAAAACAAAAAAATGCTCATAGTGTAGTACCATTAAAACAGGGGGGTTTTATTAAAACAAAAACTGGGTACTCACAAGGTTGAAATAAAAAACAGGCATAAAAACACAGGGCGTCCGCCAACGTCACCTCTGGTACCTCATACGCGTATTCGTCACTCCACGTGACTTCCTCAGGAGTAGTTACTCCCATCCCCACTTTCTCCCTTACAGCGCAGCACTACACCCCCCCCATTTTTACACATGCCATTCTGCTGCGTCAAACGGCGGGCGGTCTTAAAGTGGTTAATGTCTAAACCGCTGGCAACAAAAGTGAGTCTATCCCTAAGGGAAAATTTTAGAACTGGGCCAAATTAGCCACTTTTCCTCCCCGGTGTCATGTGACTCGTTAGTGTTACAAGGTTTCAGGTGTGAATAGGGAGCAGGTGCGTTAAATTTTGTGTTATTGCTCTCACTCTCTCATACTGGTCACTGGAGGTTCAACATGGCACCTTATGGCAAAAAACTCTCTGACGATCTGAAAAAAAGTATTGTTGCTCTAAAGAAGGATGGCCTAGGCTATAAGAAGATTGCCAAGATCCTGAAACTGAGCTGCAGCATGGTGGCTAAAACAATGCAGTGGTTAAACAGGACAGGTTCCACTCAGAACAGGCCTCGACATGGTTGACCAAAGGAGTTGAGTGCACGTGGTCAGCGTCATATGCAGAAGTTGTCTTTGGGAAATAGACATATAAGTTCTGTCAGCATTGCTGCAGAGGTTGAAGGGGTGGAGGGGTCAGCCTGTCAATGCGCAGACCATATGCCACACACTGCATCAAATTGGTCTGCATGGCTTTCATCCCAGAAGGAAACCTCTTCTAAAAATGATGCACAAGAAACATCAGACTAAGGACAAGGATTACTGGAACCATGTCCTGTGGTCTGATGAGACCAAGATAAACTTATTTGGTTCAGATGGTGTCAAGCATGTGGCAGTAACCAGGTGACGAATACAAAGACAAGTGTGTCTTGCCTACAGTCAAGCATGGTGAAGGGAGTGTCATGGTCTGGGGATGCATAAGTGCTACTGGAACGGGGGAGCTACAGTTCATTAAGGGAACCAAGAATGCCAACATGTACTGTGACATACTGAAGCAGAGCATGATCCCCTCCCTTCAGAGACTGGGCCACAGGGCAGTATTCCAACATAACAACCCCAAACACACCTTCAAGATGACCACTGTCTTGCTAAAGAAGCTGAGGGTAAAGGTGATGGACTGGACAAGCATGTCTCCAGACCTAAACCCCATTAAGCATCTGTGGGGCATCCTTAAATGGAAGGTGGAGGAGGAGCGTAAGGTCTCTAACATCCACCAGCTCCGTGATGTCATCATGAAGGAGCGGAAGAGGACTCCAGTGTCAACCTGTGAAGCTCTGGTGAACTCCATGCCAAAGAGGGTTAAAGTGGATGTAACCTCTCACATTTACCCATTAAAGTGAACAGCCTCAGACAGGGGCGGACTGAGAACTCATGGGGCCCCCGGGCAATAGGAGATTATGGGGCCCCCAGGCTTAGAGATGGCCGCTATCTTTTTTTTATGCAACATGAATGTGAGCAAACCCATCCGGAGAGGCACCAAGCTCCGTGACATGCTGAGTGGCTTAGAGTTGGTGACCCACTAAATTCACCAGAAGCCTCTCATGGGCAAACAATTGCAGCCTCACTGTGCCCCATCAAATGCAGCCACTGTGCCCCATCAAATGCAGCCAACTGTGTCCCATCAAATGCAGCCAACTGTGTCCCATCAAATGCAGCCAACTGTGTCCCATCAAATGCAGCCAACTGTGTCCCATCAACTGCAGCCACTCTGCCATTAAATGCAGCCCACTGTGCCCCATCTAATGCAGCCAACTGTGCCCCATCAAATGCAGCCAACTGTGCCGTCAAATGCAGCCAACTGTGCCCCATAAAATGCAGCCAACTGTGCCCCATAAAATGCAGCCAACTGTGCCCCATAAAATGCAGCCAACTGTGCCCCATCTAATGCAGCCACTGTGCCCCATCAAATGCAGCCACTGTGCCCCATCAAATGCAGCCAACTACGCCCCATCAAATGCAGCCACTGTGCCCCATCAAATGCAGCCACTGTGCCCCATCAAATGCAGCCAACTGTGCCATCAAATGCAGCCAACTGTGCCCCATCAAATGCAGCCAACTATGAACTATGCCATCAAATGCAGCCAACTGTGTCCCATCAAATGCAGCCACTGTGACCCTCAGCACCCCCCCCCACATGGGGCACAGTTGGCTGCATTTGATGGGGCACAGATGCAGCCACTGTGCCATCAAATGCAGCCACTGTGACCCTCAGCACCCCCCTGTTGTCTGACCGACACTTGCCCCATCTTGGTGGCAGGTGAGGCAGTGGGTGACGGTGGTGAGATGTGGGACGGGCAGTGGCGAGCTGCTTACTCCCTGCATCTCTTATTTTCTCCTGCTAGGCATCCAATAGGAGCGCCTGTTCTTTCAGCCAATCACATGATGGGTATCAGACCCGCACTTCCTGATTGGCGGAGAGACGGTTCATTGTTAGAAAAGCAAACATTAATTTGCTTTTCTAAACTGACCTGGATGGGCTCTGAGTGCTCTGCGCTCCAAGCCCACCCTAATGTGAAGCCTATTAGAGCCTATGGCTCTAATCAGGTGCTTCACCCCCTCCCCCTGCAATTTAGGCACCCAGCGTCCTAAAAGGGGATGGACACCTGAATTGGGGGTGGCCATGGATAGATTCATGCAATGCACATGAATCTATACATTCAACATAGAGGGGATTGTGCCCTTAATGGATGGACCGCCCCCTGGTATACACACACACATGCACAGTATACATACAGTGTGTATATATATATATATATATATATATATATATATATATATATAGTGAGAAGTGCCATGCTTCTGGAAGAAGGATGTGCTGAACTTCTCCAATCTCTGCTACATGTCCTTACTGACTGACTGACCACCAGTACACAGGCACAGCCTCCTCTCCTGTATTACCACATGCTATGTCTGTGAGCTGCTGGGGCACTACAAGTACCAGCATGGCAGAAGCAGTGTGTTTCAATCAGGATGATTTTTGGAAATATCTATATATACACACACCAGCACTTTTTTTTCCAAAAATCATCCTGATAGAACACACTGCTCCTGCCCCTTCTGCCATGCTGGTACTTGTAGTGCCCCAGCAGCTCACAGACATAGCATGTGGTAATACAGGAGAGGAGGCTGTGCCTGTGTACTGGTGGGCAGGTGATGAGTAGGGACATGTAGCAGAGATTGGAGAAGTTCAGCACATCCTTCTCCCAGAAGCATGGCACTTCTCTCACACAGAAAAACGATCTAACAGCAAGAGGAGCCCTGCTACACAGCCTCCCCCTCCCCCTCCTCACAAGGATAGGTAAGCACTGATAATACAATTCTTCCAGCCAGCTTACCTTTTATCAGGCAGCAATCCACCCCACACTACAGGCTGTCCCCTCCTCCCTCTCCTCTCCTGCAGTCAGCATCTCCTGCTCGTATGTCAAAAAAGCTGCGCTGGAGAAGGGGGCGTGTACAGTGTGCTCCCATTGGCTGAGAAGTCAGTGGAGAGGCGGGGCAGCTACAATCTCGAGATTTGTACATCAAAATGATGTCGGTAGTGGCCATTTCAGTGATAGATGTAAAAAAACACTGATTCCAACAAACTGTCCCTGCTTTTACCAAGTCTGGCAACCCTGATGGGGCCCCCTAGTGGCCATGGGGCCCTCGGTCCGTGCCCGACTGACCGAATGGTCTGTCCGCCCCTGGCCTCAGATGATATACAGAGATGAAACAAATCCTCCTACATAAGTTTTACATGTATATCTGCTGTCTTCATCTCTTACATTGAGTAAGCATTTTAACTTCCTCATTCAGCACTGTTAGAGAAGGCTTGGATTACAATGGGAGCAGCTGATTGGAGGAAAGGCACACCCCCCCTCCACATTGGTAGGAGAATGAAAATGCTTTCACAGCTCTGCTCTTAGATGGCAGGCTGACTGCTAATCTATTTATTGCAATCTCCCCCGACACACACTTCTATCTCTCATTTCGGAGAACGTGTGACAAGTTATCATGCTGATAACAGAAGAAAGGAGCATGAGAAAGCTATGGCGCATAGTGATTTGAAGAGAGATAATAAAACACTGTAGATATATGTGCACAGCTCAAATTTCATGAATCGGGTTTACATCCACTTTAAGGCAGTGCTGGAAAATAATGGTGTCCACACAAAATATTGACCCTTTGGGCCCAATTTGGACATTTTCACTCAGGGGTGTACTCACTTTTGTTGCCAGCGGTTTAGACATTAATAGCTGTGTGTTGAGTTGTTTTGTGTTTGTAGCAAAGTGTAATTTCTTCAGTGTTGTCACATGAAAAGATATAATAAAATATTTTCAAAAATGTTAGGGGTTTACTCACTGTTGTGAGATACTTACTGTACACAGTTAGGTCCATATATATTTGGACACTGGCTCTGTATGCCACCAGAATAAATTAAAACAAAACAATCCAAATTAATTTGAATTGCAGCCTTTCAGTTTTAATTCAAAGGGTTGAACATAAATATCAAATACAAAGTTTAGGAACTGCAACAATTTTTACACACAGTCCCCCCATTTTCAGGGGCTCAAATGTAATTGGACAAATGAATATAATCATAAATAAAATGGTAATTTTTAATATTTTGTTGAGAATCCCTTACTGGCAATGACTGCCTGAAGTCTGGAACCCATGGACATTACCTAAGACTGTGTTTCCTTTCCTTTCTGATGCTTTGCCAGGTTCTAACTGTAGCTATCCTCAGTTGTTCTTTGTGGGTCTTTCTGCTTTTAATTTTGCCTTCAGCAAGTGAAATGAATGCCTAATTGTGTTGAGATCAGGTGATTGAATCGGCCATTGCAGAATATTCCCCTTCTGTTCCTTCAAAAGCTCCTGGGTTGCTTTTGCAGTGTTTTGGATCATTGTCCATCTGTACTGTGAAGTGCCGTCTAATCAACTTTGCTGCACTTGGTTGAATCTGGGCTGACAGAATATCTGGATGTTGTGAATGGGTTTTTCATTACTATAGAGAGGATTCTGCGATCATCCACCACTGTTGTCTTACATGGACGCCTTTTGATGTTGCTGAGCTCACCAGTGCATTCTTCTTTCCTCAGAATGTACTAAACTGTTAATTTGGCCACTCCTAATGTTGCTGTTATCTCTCTGATGGATTTATTTTTGAGTTTTTGAAGCCTTACAATGGCCCATTTTACTTGCCTGTATAGATCCTTTGAACGCAAGGTTCACAGCAATATATTCCAAATGCAAATACCACACTTAGAATCAACAAGAAACAACGAAGGGCATTACTCCCCACAATATTTTGGTGTTTTTTTCAGTGAAATAAATGAACTGCCAGAGATGTGGTTAAGTGTTTTTTTTTTTACTTTTAGAACAGTAAGGATATGGACCTCCTTTCCACAATCAGTGGTGTTAGCAGGAAGTGTCGATAATTTAAAAAAGCTTCTAGATGAGCATCTTATTGAACCAATACAGGGGCATGGGAAGTGGCAGAGACATAAATACATTCACACATCCTCATGCACACAGGCTGAACTGGAAGGACCACTTTCTTTATTCAACTTTACCAACTATGTAACAATGTATATAGTTTCAAAATTACATAGTAGATAACATTAAAACATTAAAAGAAGACACAGCTCCATCAAGTTCAAGCTCTATGTGTGTGAGATGTGTGCTTTTTAACCACTTGCTGACCACTTAACTGTAAATATACATCAGTACTTTGATATTAAATTTCGGAGTTATGACAGCAGCCAGCTGCCATAATTCCGGTATCTTTATCTAGCAGGTGATCGGCTTTCAGAGAAAAGTAGGTTCCACTGAAAGATCCCTTTAATAAGGCTGTTGGAGTCCCTGACCCCCTTCCCGCTGCTTCCCAGTGTTTTCCAAGCTTACCAGAGCCATCAGTAACCTGGGAAACTGTCTGGTGCGGCCAATCATTAGGCAGAAAGCTGACTGAGGGCAAGATAGCCCCCACTCAGCTCTATGCCCTTGGAGGACCATAGCGATATCTGACGTCACTTCTGCCTCTCAGCCTTAAAGGGATGTTTTTTTCTCTTAAAGGGGAAATATCTTTTTTTTAAAGGTATTCGAGAGATCTGAGGACTTTTTGACCCCAAATCTCTTAGTTAAGAGGACCTACTTATTTCTAGTACAAGGGATGTTTACATTAAAAAATATTATCATAAATATTTTTTTTTTAGAACAGTGTAAAAAATTAAATAAAATTAAAGGGACCCATCACTGTGAGCTTGCGCACAGAAGTGAACATATATGTAAATGGTGTTCAAACCACACATGTGAACTATTGCAGCGATCGTTAGAGCAAGTACATGTTTTCTATCACTAAAACTCCTCTGTAACTCTAAACAGGTAACCTGTAAAAATGTTTAAAGTTTGCCGCCATGCCACGAGCGTACGCAATTTAAAAGCATGACATGTTAGGTATCTATTTACTTGATGTAAAAATCATCTTTCACATTATAGAAAAAAAACTGGGCTAACTTTAATGTTTTATTAAATTCATTAAAGTGTATTTTTTTTAAAAGAAATGCATTTGAAAGACTCCTGCGCAAATACAGTGTGACATAAAGTATTGCAACGACTGCCATTTTATTCTCTAGGTTCTCTGCTATAAAAAATATATAATGTTTGGGGGTGCTAAGTAATTTTCTAGCAAAAAATTCAGCTTTTTACTAGTAAACAACAAGTGTCAGAAAAAAGCAACCGTAGGCCAATTTGCTGTAAAAAATAACAGAAAAAAACACAGAAAAAGGGGCCTGGAAGTGAAGGGGTATTACACGTTGGTATAAAAGTGGTTAAAATGTCTTTAACCACTCAAGCCCCGGACCATTTGACCGGACAAAGACCAGAGCACTTTTTGCGATTCGGCACTGCATTGCTTTAACTGACAATTGCGCAGTCGTGCGACGTTGGTTGATCTAGCCAGTAGCCCACCTCCTGCATTAGAGTGTCCCTACTCTGAAAGAGTGAGTGCACAGGGCATATTTGGACAACAGCACTGTCAGTCTGTGAGGTGGGGAGTGTTAGATGTACTAACAGATTTAGATACACTAATAAACTGAAGCTAAACTCTAGCTAATGCTTTATAAGTAGTCACAGCAGCAGTTTTTTCCTATTGGGATAAAGGTTTTACATAAATAAATAAAAGCTAATCATTTTAAGCACCCTTGTAAGTAGTAAATGGTTTGTCTCATCCCTGTAACTAATACATCTGCAAGGGAGCTTGTTCTTTTGAAAAACAACTGGGTGAAACACCAGATGAAAATAGAATAAAGGAGGCCTAAAAAAGAAAGCGGATGTAGCCATGACATCTAAGAATATAATAAATGTTTTCTTTTGGGTTTACTGCTTTAATAAAACTGCCTGTTTTCTCCTTCTTCAGTTGTGGCCTTGTGAACATATATACATAGGGCCAGATTCAGGTAGATGGGCACATTTTTATTCTTGAATAACGTTTCTCATTTATGTTACTCCGCCGAAACTTTAGGAGAAAGTACTGTATTCACAAAGCACTTGCTCCTAAAGTTGCGGCGGCGTAGCGAAAATGGGCCGGCGGAATTCAAATTGGGCGGGTAGGGGGCGTGTAGTATTTAAACTAGGCGCAATCCCGCGGCAAACGCACTGCGCATGCGCCGGCCGTCAATGTATCCCAGTGCGCATGCTCCACATTAGGACAGTGTTTTCTATGTGAAATGAGAGTTACGCAAACAACGTGAAACTTTTTCAATTTGACGCGGTCAAGACGGCCATACTTAACATAGGATACGCATGCTTTTTGTTGCTTTATCTTTACGTAGGGGAAACCCCTTACGGAAACGTCGTAAAGTGACTGTGTCGGGCCTGGGTACGATCGTGAATTGGCGTATCTCGCTGATTTACATATTCTAGGCGTAAATCAGCGGGAAAGCCCCTAGTGGCCATTTTAAAATTGCAGTTCCGATTCGACGGCGAAATACAATTACGCCGCTCGTATCTGAACTCAATCCCGGCGTATCTTGTTTTCTGAATACAGAAAACAGATACGACGGCGTAGGTTAGAAGTTACGCGGCTTTGCCTCTAAAATAATAATACACTGAATCTTGTATCTATAATTTGTAATACATTTTATTTTATGTATACAATTTTATATAATGTTTTAATGAAGTAACTTTATACTTTGTGTTCATTTGACCACATCAGACAGTTGTTTAAAAGCTGCGTACCCCACTGCATTTTTTGAACCTCCCATAAAATGAACACAGCGTGAACTGAAATGCCAATACTCAATCACAAGTTCACCCTGCTGTGGTGAAGGACCTCGTTGACAAGACATGTGTAGCAGAAAAGGCTAGTACCTGAAGTGCATGTTGGACTCCCACCAGCCAGTGGTCCAGACTGGACAGTCAATAATTCATTGCTTGCTGTCTTATTATAGTGATAAACCAATAATAATCTTGAATAAATAACATAACAAATACTGTTGGCGGGTGGGAGAATGGGTCTGAACCAATATTTGCACTATCAAAGGTCATGTTTTTACTCTTTCTAGCTCAGATAACGCTAGCCTCTCACTCTTGAATAAAAAACCCTAATCTGGTTCTGTCTGCACTTCAGAAAAGGCATTTTAAATAATTTAAAGACATTCCTTGATCTACTTTCACCTATAAGATGGGATCCCTTGAAGCCATCAACTTTGCAATAAACGTGCAGAACTGAAAAATTATGTTTTAGATAGATTTGTTATGTAATTTTGTTTCATTGATTTGTTTCTAAATTAGTTTAGTTTAGGTTTATCTAATTTTGTTTTGTTTATAAATTTTTCTTTGGGGAAGCTTCCTCTGCTCCAAAGCACCCCCTACCTATGTTGAGGGCATGTGGCCTGTAATAGTTCAGGAGGGAGCGACCTCAAGACGTTTTTTCATAAATTATTCATTGCTAGCAATTCATTTTTTTACATTCAGCTGTCAGTGGGGAAACCAGCTGACAGCTGATGAGTCATTGGTTGTTAAGGATTTGGTGATTGGCTTCCTGCCCAGCTCCTTAAGAACCAGCTATTCTTCACACAGAATTTGAATCTGTCGATCAATTTTTATCTGACCCAAATTTGACTCGTTCCGAAATTTGGAATTTGTTAAAAAAAAGTACATCAGAAACTCCAAATAACCAAAACTCTGAAACTAATAGCATGTCTACTGTCCCTGTCTCCTTGTGCATAGTTTGGCACTGTTGCTACCTGTCTCACTTACAGCTTAGTGGAGAATGAGACTGACAATTATTGTTGAAAAAAGCGCAGGAGCTTATAAAACGCTAACTACCAGCAGACTATTTAGCTACTGCAATAGGGTCCATGGTCTTTACCTCCTCCAGGGGGGAGAGCTGTCCTGCAACTGTTGTTGGTTGGTATAGGAAGTGTGGAAATTATCTTTTTAAGCACTGTTTAGGCACTGTTTTCTCTGTGAGTTTGTATATAAACATACATGTATATGCATATGTATCTGTGTATCTCAGTATCTATATTCTACATGTGGTATTCTAATGTTAATATGTTCCTTTAATTGGAAACGTCAAAGCTCCTGAGGAAGTGACAATTGAGTCACGAAACATGTAGAGCAAAAACTGAAACAATATATTCATGTTTATTTCGTTAGCATTAGCTTTGCCACCTCGGGTAGTCACGGAAGCCGCAGCCTCCACAGGCTTCGCTGCAATTACTGGTTTGAAAGCCCATGGCCACCAGAAACCCTTCTAAATCTCCGGTTTGGTCAGTCACCCTCACTTTTTTTTATAAAAGTCACAAAACATGTAGAGCAAAAACTGAAACAACATATTCATGTTCATTCTGTTGGCATTAGCTTTGTCACCTCAGGTAGTCACGGATGCCGCAGCCTCCACAGGCTTCGCTGCAATTTTTGGCCATCACTGGTTTGAAAGCCCATGGCCACCAGAAATCCTTCCAAATCCTTGGTCAGTCACCCTCACTTTTTTAACTATATCACATCATGGCAGCCGCTTAGGTCTGGGGCATACCTGGACAGGACAAAAGGGCAAAATTAGTAACAAGGCAGGTCCAAGTCGCTCACTGTCATGTCCATCCTACGCAACAGGTGGAGTTGTTCACTGAATTTCTATCCTGGGCAGGCACAACATTGCAGCAGATGCACTGTTCCGCTTAACTTGACTTCAATCCTTCAGCATTTACCTTTACCTTTAGTGGCCACACCTCGTGGTGTCCAAACACATCAACCCGGCCCCAGGCTTGACATCAATCTTTTCAGACCAACAATGTCTGATGCTCAGTAGAGATACTCACTTACTTTTTCACCTACCCAGCCAGTTGAACTTTAGCCCTTGTTACATTTGCGACCAGCCCCCGGAGTGGCAGTCAGTGTCTCAGGCATGTTAGGATCCCCCTGGCTATCCTAGGCCTTGAACACTCCTCTTGGATTGGAGTGACCTTGGCCGCATCTTAGCACAGGGTACCAGACCATGCCTGTTAAAAAGGTGGACAGATGGAAATCCGCTTGTTTCACTCAGTATATTTTCAAAACCCTCAGCTGGAGATGTTGCAAGCCTCCAGCAAGCTTGCTCTGTAGTACGTTACTAGCTCAACAAAGTAGTTACCTCCCTATCTGACTATTCTTGCCCCCTTTTTCAGGCATACTGTTCAGCCGACCAGGCACAGTTCAGGTCTACTTTATGTTGTTAGTCTTTTGGCATGTTTATGTGGTTCACATCTCTCCCAGTTTTAGGGCTCCGACCATAAATAAGAAGGCTAGTATGGTGGGCAGAAATTATGGAGGAGCCTGGGGGCATTTAAAGCACACCACTCACCTGTGGTCCTTGTCGGTGTGGTTCATGATATCCTCCCTCCCATCCACCTTTTTCAGGGCACTTCAAGCACATTTCTTCCATAATCATCCATTACTTATCTGGGGTATGGCCCCCTTTTAGGCATACCGTCCAGCCGACCAGGACACACTTCAGGTGTACTTTAAGTTGTTAGTCTTGTGGCGTGTTAATGTGGTTGACATCTCTCCTGGTTATAGGGTTCCGACAATAAATAAATATATACATTATATATATATATATATATATATATATATATATATATATATATATATATATATATATATATATATATATATATTTACAGTGCCTTTGCAACCTTTTGCCACATCTCAGGCTTCAAACATAAAGATATAAAACTGTAATTTTTTGTGAAGAATCAACAACAAGTGGGACACAGAAAATACACCAAAAAAGTCCACGCTCATGGGTATCTACAAATCAAATAAAGCCCAATATAGTTGGGAGTAAATGAAAATATCAAAAGATTAAAAATTTAAATATTGGTAAAAAATCCATTTATTAAAGATCAACTCTACAAATATAAGGAAGTCCTTATCAGATAGTTCCATGCAAAGTTATATGCAAAGCTGTAAAGCTAGATTGCCATATGAACAGTGTACAAATGATGTGATTTTCCACAGACAGTCACTTCACAATTCATGGGGTTAAACCTCCCGGGTTCAATACACATGCCATCATATGGAGGAAATACCGACAGTACCTTAGGAGCAGATGGTAGACTGGCAGTAATGTGGGAATAGCCGTCCGACCTTCAGCAAGTGCCTGGCATCAGACAATCCACACGACCGAAGTGTCACCGCAGAGCAGGAAAGACGGAACCATCCGACAGATCTTGCAGCCGGGGACACAACGCGATAAGGTTTGGGAGGACGTACGCTCGTTCCGTTCGATCGTGTTGACGTCACATGTCTGAGACGCAGCTCTACGTTCAGAACAGTGGAGCAAGGATGTAGTAGACGCCCTGTGGTGGAGGATCCATAGACTGCACGTTCCCAATGTAACGTAGTGAAGGCTGCCAGCGGGAAATACAAATGAGATGTAGCTGATCTTGCAAAGTTAAAAGATAGGTGAAATTCCCATAAATCAGGGGATCAGGGGGGGATGATTTAAGAGCCTTGACGACGCGTTTCGCGCTTCCAATCGCTTTTTCAAAGTGGGACACAATCACTTTTTTAACAAATATAAACTGAAAAATTGGGTGTGCAAAATTATTCAGCCCCCTTAAGTTAATACTTTGTAGCGCCACCTTTTGCTGCGATTACAGCTGTAAGTCGCTTGGGGCATGTCTCTATCAGTTTTGCACATTGAGAGACTGAAATTTTTGCCCATTCCTCCTTGCAAAACAGCTCGAGCTCAATGAGGTTGGATTGAGAGCATTTGTGAACAGCAGTTTTCAGTTCTTTCCACAGATTCTCGATTGGATTCAGGTCTGGACTTTGACTTGGCCATTCTAACACCTGGATATGTTTATTTGTGAACCATTCCATTGTAGATTTTGCTTTATGTTTTGAATCATTGTCTTGTTGGAAGACAAATCTCCGTCCCAGTCTCAGGTCTTTGCAGACTCCATCAGGTTTTCTTCCAGAATGGTCCTGTATCTGGCTCCATCCATCTTTTCATCAATTTTAACCATCTTCCCTGTCCCTGCTGAAGAAAAGCAGGCCCAAACCGTGATGCTGCCACCACCATGTTTGACAGTGGTGATGGTGTGTTCAGGGTGATGAGCTGTGTTGCTTTTACGCCAAACATAACGTTTTGCATTGTTGCCAAAAAGTTTTATTTTGGTTTCATCTGAGCAGAGCACCTTCTTCCACATGTTTGGTGTGTCTCCCAGGTGGCTTGTGGCAAACTTTAAACGACACTTTTTATGGATATCTTAAGAAATGGCTTTCTTCTTGCCACTCTTCCATAAAGGCCAGATTTGTGCAGTATACGACTGATTGTTGTCCTATGGACAGATTCTCCCACCTTAGCTGTAGATCTCTGCAGTTCATCCAGAGTGATCATGGGCCTCTTGGCTGCATCTCTGATCAGTCTTCCCCTTGTATGAGCTGAAAGTTTAGAGGGACGGCCAGGTTTTCATAGATTTACAGTGGTCTGATACTCCTCCCATTTAAATATAATCGCTCCTTGGGATGTTTAAAGCTTGGGAAATATTTTTGTATCCAAATCCGGCTTTAAACTTCTCCACAACAGTATCTTGGACCTCCCTGGTGTGTTCCTTGTTCTTCATTATGCTCTCTGTGCTTTAAACAGGCCTCTGAGACTATCACAGTGCAGGTGCATTTATACAGAGACTTGATTACACAGGTGGATTCTGTTTATCATCATTAGTCATTTAGGTCAACATTGGATGATTCAGAGATCCTCACTGAACTTCTGGAGAGAGCTTGCTGCACTGAAAGTAAAGGGGCTGAATAATTTTGCACACCCAATTTTTCAGTTTTTTATTTACTAAAAAAGTTTGAAATATCCAATAAATTTTGTTCCACTTCATGATTGTGTCCCACTTGTTGTCAATTCTTCTCAAAAAATTACAGTTTTATATCTTTATGTTTGAAGCCTGAAATGTGGCAAAAGGTTGCAAAGTTCAAGGGGGGCGAATACTTTCGCAAGGCACTGTATATACTTCCATACTAGGCACTTATGCACCTTCCCGCCCAGACCAATTTTCAACTTTCAGTGCTCTCACACTTTGAATGACAATTATTCAGTCATGCTACACTATATCCAAACCAAATTTGTATCCTTTTATTCTCACAAATAGAGCTTTCTTTTGGTGGTATTTGATCGCCACTGGGTTTTTTATTTTTTGCGCTATAAGCAAAAAAACAGCGAAAATTTGAAAAAAAACACACTTTTTTTTAGTTTATATTGTGAAATTTTGCAAATAAGTGATTTTTCTTCATAAATTTGTGCCAAAATTAATACTGCTACATATCTTTTGTAAAAATAACCCAAATTAGTGTATATTATTTGGTCTTTGTGAAAGTTATAGAGTCTACAAACTATGGTGCCAATCACTGAAAATTGATCACATCTGATCACACCTAATGTACTGAAGGCCAATCTCATTTCTTGAGACAATAACAAGCCAGGAAAGTACAAATACCCCCCACATTACCCCTTTTTGGAAAGTAGACAGTCCAAGGTATTTATTAAGAGGCATGGTGAGTTTTTTGAAGTTGTATTTTTTTACCCACAATTCTTAGGAAAATTAAGATTATTTTTTTTTTTTTTTTTTTTACATAAACTGGTCATATTAACAGGTTATTTCTCTCACACAGCATATGCATAATTGCAACTACACCCCAAAATACATTCTGCTACTCCTCCTGAGTATGGCAATACCAAATGTGTGGGACTTTTACACAGCCTGGCCACATACAGAGGCCCAACATTGAAGTAACTCTTTCAGGCGTTCTACAAGCAAAAATTGCACAAATCCTTTCTCAACCACCTATTACACTTTTGAAGGCCCTGGAGCATTAGGACAATGGAATTGTCCACAAAATGACCCCATTTTGGAAAGCACACACCCCAACGTATAATCTATGAAGCATTATGAGTCTTTTTAGCGGTTCATTTTTTTCCAGAAGGTTTTGGAAAATGTGGAAAAAAAATGAAAATGCTTTTTTTTTACACAAAGTTGTCCATTTATAAGATATTTCTAACACATAGCATATACATAGCAAACATGACACCCCAAAATGCATTCCGCTACTCCTCCTGAGTATGGCAATACCAAATGTGTGGGACTTTTACACTGCCTGGACCCATACAGAGGCCTAACATTGAAGTAGCACTTTCAGGCGTTCTACAAGCATAAATTGCACAAATCCTTTCTCAACCACCTATTACACTTTTGAAGGCCCTGGAGCACCAGGACAATGGAATTGTCCACAAAATGACCCCATTTTGGAAAGCACACACCCCAACGTATAATCTATGAAGCATTATGAGTCTTTTTAGCGGTTCATTTTTTTCCAGAAGGTTTTGGAAAATGTGGAAAAAAAATGAAAATGCATTTTTTTTACACAAAGTTGTCCATTTATAAGATATTTCTAACACATAGCATATACATAGCAAACATGACACCCCAAAATGCATTCCGCTACTCCTCCTGAGTATGGCAATACCAAATGTGTGGGACTTTTACACTGCCTGGACCCATACAGAGGCCTAACATTGAAGTAGCACTTTCAGGCGTTCTACAAGCATAAATTGCACAAATCCTTTCTCAACCACCTATTACACTTTTGAAGGCCCTGGAGCACCAGGACAATGGAATTGTCCACAAAATGACCCCATTTTGGAAAGCACACACCCCAACGTATAATCTATGAAGCATTATGAGTCTTTTTAGCGGTTCATTTTTTTCCAGAAGGTTTTGGAAAATGTGGAAAAAAAATGAAAATGCATTTTTTTTACACAAAGTTGTCCATTTATAAGATATTTCTAACACATAGCATATATATAGCAAACATGACACCCCAAAATGCATTCCGCTACTTCTCCTGAGTATGGCGATACCAAATGTGTGGGACTTTTACACAGCCTGGCCACATACAGAGGCCTAACATTGAAGTAGCACTTTCAGGCATTCTTCAAGCATAAATTGCACATATCATTTTCTAAAACCGATCACATTTTTGAAGGCCCTTCATATATCTAACACATAGCATACACATACCAAATAACAAAAGATTACCTGTTTGTTTTAGTAGTGCAGTGGTCCACAGAGGAGAGCATCGGTCCAGGCAGCAGGCAGGGATGAGGTCAGCGACAACAAAAGCAATCATTCAGGCAGCAGGCAGGAATACTGTCCATAGTTCGTACAGGCAGAGATACTGTCAGCACAGCCAGAGTACAGCCAAAGCACAGGTCCAGGTAGCAGGCAGAGGTGTCTTAGCAGAAATATTGTGAAAAGTCAGTATAGGTAGCAGGCAATATATGATCAACACAGCCAAAGTATTGGTCCAAGCAGCAGGAAGAAACATGGTCCATAATGTCATGGGTCAATACAGGCAGTAATATGGTCAGCACAGCCAAAGTATTGTCCAGGCAGCAGGAAGGACCATTAAGCTTAGGGCCAGGGGACAGGGGTAGAGGCTTCTCCCACCCAAATCGCTTTGAAGCCTCTGGGCAACCAGACCCTGTTCTGGGAGAACAGAAAACGAAAAACTGTTTTCTCTACACAGAACGCTTTTCTGAAGCCCCTCACATATGTGAGACCCCTGTGTACTAAAAGTAAATGGCCAAAAGATCAGTCCAAGTGGGAGGCAAAAACATGGTAGATTAACAGGCCAAGGTCGGTGCACATGGAAGTCAGAAATGTGGTTTAAATCGGCAGGCAGAGGCATCGTTGGTAAACAGGCTGAGGTTGGTACACATGGAGGTCAGAAACGTAGTTTGAATCAGCAAGCAAAGACATTGTCGGTAAACAGGCTGAGGTTGGTACACATGGAGGTCAGAAATGTAGTTTAAATTGGCAAGCAAAGACATCGTCGGTAAACAGGCCAGGGTTAGTTAATTAACATGGTAGCAGGCAAATGGGGAAATGGCAGTCTGTTAACAAGGGAACTAATATTGGATGGATGTATGATACTTTTTGAAGCACTGTCCCAGGCACAGGCCAGGTTGGGAGGGACAATCGGGACAGTAACAGGTGGTGTCTCTTCTTACTCCTGCTTTGCTGCATACACGGCATCTTTTTGGCGTCTTTTTTCCAGATTCTGAGGGGGGGATGCTAAAGGGAAAGTGTCGCTCGTGAAGACGACTCACACAATCAGAGCGAATGCTTCCTGGGATGGGATCTTGTTGATAAATGAGGGCTTCAATGATATCTTCGATATACTTGAGGTAGGAGATTTGTGGGCTTTCAGTTGGCGGATTGTCTTTTTGGTAGCATACAAACGAATTAAAAAGGGCCATGTGAAACAGATGAAACGCAACCTTCTTGTGCCAAAAATAGGACTTTCTTGTTGATAAGTAGGGCTGTAGCATTTGGTCATTTAAATCCACCCCCCCCATGTACAAATTGTAATCGTTAACACATTCAGGCTTGGCAATATGTCTGCCTCTTTTTTGGATCTCCACCATGGTGTCATTGTGGATGGTAGAGAGGATGTGGACATCTTTCTTGTCCCTCCACTTCATGGCCAACACCTCCTCGTTCCTCATGAATGACGACTCTCCAGATTTCAAGTTTTTTGGTCAACAAATTTTGTGGGAATCCCTTCCGGTTTTTTTTGAAGGTACCGCAGGCCAGGGTTTGCTTGCTGTAAAGTTGACGAAAAAGGGGCAGGCTGGTATAATAATTATCAACATATAAATGGTAAGCCTTTTCCGAACAGGGGGTATGCCAACTCCCAGACAATTTTTCCACTGGTTCCAAGATATGTTGGGCAATCACGGGGCTGGAGCTGGGAGTCTTTGCCTTCATAGATCCTGAATGTGAACACATATCCAGTGGCTCGATCGCATAATTTATTTAATTTTAACCCATACCTGGCTCTCTTGTTTGGGATGTACTGCTTGAAGTGCAGTCGGCCAGTGAAATGTATAAGGGACTCGTCAACACAAATGTTTTGGTCTGGGATGAAAACTTCTGCAAATCGCTGGGAAAAGGCATCGATTAGGGGCGTATTTTGTATAATTTGTCATAGTGGGGATGATTTTGGGGAGGGCACTGTGAATTGTCATTGAAGTGGATAAAACGCATTATCATGTCGTATCTTGTCCTAGACATGAGAGAGGAAAATATAGGCATGTGTTGGATGGGGCGTGTAGACCAATATGAATGGACTTCGTTCTTCTTTGTAATCCCCATATTGAACATAAGACCCAAAAAAATTTTAAATTCTTCCAATGTTAGACGCCGCCAGTGGAACATGCGGGCGTAGGAAGAATTGGGGTTGGCGGCAATATATTGGGATGCATATAGATTGGTTTGATCCACTATATTCTCTGCATAAAATCTTCTGGGAAAAATAAACAAAAATAATCAAATTGAGAAAAAATTCGTAGTGTCAGGCTGCACACCTGGCTGTGCGGTGAAAGGGGGGATGATAGCGGATCCTGAGTTAGCAGGCAACCATAAGGGGTTTGCCAGGGCATCGGGAAGGTAGGACTGGGGCAGGATTCTTCGGGTTTGGGCCGTGGATTTCCATTACTAGTACTGGGCTCCTCTTCCTGGCGTATGGCGCTGCTGGTGCTGGCAGATCTCCTGATCTTGGTCCTGATCTTGGTCCCAATCGCGTTCTTTTGGGAGGGACTGGTTTCCTCCGGGGACTCGGACTCTGAGCCACTATCCTCCACTGGCTCATATTCCGAATCAGAATCGGATAATGGGGGCTCCTCGCTGTGCTCATCATCGGACATGGTGGACATAATGACATATGCCTCCTCGAGTGTGAAAAGCTTTTGGGACATTATGGCAGTATGTCAGTACTTATTGGTGGGCCTGCGTAATAGTACTGCTGGTGGTGGTGGTGGCGGCCTATGTGGTGGTACCGATGAAGGTATTGGTGTCAGGAATGTGTGGTGGTGGTGGTACCGATAGCGGTGGTGGTAGTACCGATGGCGGTATGGGTGGTGATACCGATGGCGGTATGGGTGGTGGTACCGATGGCAGTGGTACTGATGGCAGTACTAGTAGCCTGTGTGGCGGTACTGATGGAGGTATTAGTGGCAGGAATGTGTGGCGGTACAGGTGGTGGTGGTACCGGTGGCGGTACAGGTGGTGGTGGTACCGGTGGCGGTACGGGTGGTGGTGGTACCGATGGCGGTACGGGTGATGGTGGTACCGATGGCGGTACGGGTGGTGGTAGCAGCGATGACGGTACGGGTGATGGCGGTACAGGTGGTGGTGGTACCGATTGCGGTATGGGTGGTGGTGGCGGTACGGTGGCGGGCGGTACCGATGACGGTACGGGTGGCAGCGGTACCAATAGCGGTACAGGTGGTGGTGGTACCGATTGCGGTATGGGTGGTGGTGGCGGTACGGGTGGCAGCGGTACCGATGGCGGTACAGGTGGTGGCGGTACTGATGGTGGTATGGGTGGTGGCGGTACGGGTGGCAGTGGTACCGATGGTGGTACGGGTAGCGGCGGTACCGATGGCGGTACGGGTGGCGGTGTTACAGATGATTTACAGATGGGCTGATTTACAGATGGGCTGATTTATAGGGCTGTGTGACAGGTCCTCTTTATTGGTGGGGGGGGGGGTAGGGTGGCTGTGTTGTATACAGTATAAATATGCAGACAAACTACACTGATCTCACTTACTGATCCCTGCTCTCTCCTCACAAATCGGTGTGTGAGGAGAGAGCAGGGATCAGATAGTAACTGCCTGCTTTGTTTACACTTGTGACCGGCTGTGATTGGACACAGCCGGTCACGTGGTAAACAGCCAATTTCATTGGCTGTTTACCCTGATCGGGGAAGCGCTGTGTCCAAGGGACACGCGCCTGCAACGATCCCCGCTCTGCAAGCCTCTGGCGGCGCGCACGGAGCGCGCCGCCGAATTTGTTTTGAAATGTGATCAGCTGTGTCTTTGACACAGCTGATCACGTGGTAAACAGCCAATGAAATTGGCTGTTTACCGTGATCGGGGAAGCGATGTGTTCGAGGGACACACGCCGTCCTCGATCGCCGCGCTGCGCGCACCTGCGGACACGCGCTGGGCACTTTTGCAAAAGCCGTTCCTAAACGGCATGTCACAAATCTGTAACCACTTCCCGGACGTACATTTGTCATAGACCGGGCGGGAAGTGGTTATATATACTGTTTATTCACACCAACTGAAAATGGTGCATACTGGTGTGAACAGCTAAAACGTTTGCAGATATCTAGTGAATTGTGTGATCCGTACCAAATCTCATGCAAATCAATTCAGTCATCTCTAATTGGCAGTGTTCTAAATATACCAGTGATGGTTTCCTAAGCTCAATGTAATTCTGATAAAAAGTGTGAACACTTAGAAACTCAATCTGCTTAATTCTGGAGAATACATTCTGACATAAATGAGTTAAGTCACTTTGGGCTGAAAATAAAAAGGATTATAGTTACATTACTTTGGAATTCTACTCTCGTATTTCAACCAAAAGAGAATATATTTCTGGAAGGTGCTCATATCTCATTTATTATAATCACTGTTGCCTTTTCACAGCTGTATGTCTTAGGTTCTATTTCATGGTTCATTAGACAATGAGTCTGAAAGAAAATATGTCACAAAGTTTGCTTTTAGTCATGACGTTCACTCTTCAGAGAACCGGCCTATGCAAACATCTTATGCACTCTAAAAAGAAATTCAGCCAGATTTGGGCAAGAGCAGTGTCATTTTTGATTACAGAAAGTGGTCTAGAAACACCTGGATACAAGATTTATGAGCATGTGTAAATCCTAAAAGCCCCAAGGTTTTATGGGCCTTCAGAGGAAAGACAGGAACTACATTAACACTTGTTAGTGTAACGGTTAATGGATTGCTTACCTTGAGTTCAAAAGACCTTAAATGAATGTCAAAAAATAAATAGGGAAGAGAAGACTTTCAAAGTTATATTCACATTTTATGTACAATAAATCAGCACTTGCGCTGACTAATATACTTACAGTTTCACAACACTGTAACATATGTTTAGTATTTTTCGGTTTTGATTTTTAAAGTTAAAATAAGCTCACATCATTTCTGTGCGATTGAAAGCAAGTGTCGTGTGGCTACAAATAATTGCACAACCATATTACTTTTTACTACATTTTGCATTTGCACAATCATGTAATGCAATTATTATTAATAATATTACCCTTGTCGTGTTATGTTTGCCATACTAAAGTTCGACACAGAAATAATGGTCTTGTACAGCTGGGTCTCAATACCAGGAGGATTATTTTTAAATAATATATTTTGGGTTTAGTAAAATAGTGCAAATGTGAGGATATTCATGACTATGTTTACTGTGTGACAGCTAATTTAGCATGGTTGGGGGGGGGGGGGGGCTGTTCTAAAGCATGCAGTTTACAATTTATCTTTCTCTATTATTTTGTCTTTGGTTTAGGGAAGATACTGTATGTTGAGAGTATCACAAGACCCTTTAAAGTTTAAATAAAATACAGGCAACTACTTTTATTCTGCAGGCTTTTGATTTGTGGAATATAAAATAAAATGGGAGGAATAGCATTTACAGCAGTCAACAGCTCCCTTTAAAGACACCATTTTGGTTTTCATTTTTAAGTAAACATCGCGAATTGGGTGGACAGATTATTGGGTGGGGCCGAGAAAGGACACAACTGTCATGGTAGACATTGGCACCAATGACAAAGTGAGAAGATGGTGGAGAGTACTAAAAAATTATTTCAGGGAATAGATTGAGGAGAATGACCTCCAATGTGGTTTTCTCTGAAATACTATCTGTGTCTCGAGCAACACCAGAGAGGCAGCAGCAGATTAGGGAACTGAACAAGTGGCTGAGGAACTGTTGTAGGAAAGAGGGGTTCAGGTTCATGGAGAACTGGGCTGACTTCTCAATCGGTTACCGGCTCTTGAGTAAGGATGGGCTACAACTTAATGGGGATGGTACAGCTCTATTGGGAAGAAAGATGGCGACAAAGTTGGAAGGGCTTTTAACCCCTTATGGACCGCCGCATGTACATTTACGTCGGCAGAGTGGCACCAACAGGCACATCAACGTATATATACGTTGGTGCCTTGAGGTGGGTCGGGGGTCCGATCGGGACCCCCCCCCGGTACATGCGGCGGTCCCCGTAGCTGGCCGAGCGATCCGGGATGAGGGGGCGGCTATTCATTTTTGTCCGCCCCCTCTGGATCGCTCCCAGCCAAACCTGCACACAGGCACATTTAACCCCCGCGATCGCTCCCCCCTCCCCCGTCACAGTGTCACTGAATGCAGTAATCATACATGTATGATTACTGTATTTAATGTCAGTGTGACAGGCAATTAAGTGGTTAACCACTTAAGACCTGGACCATTATGCAGGTAAAGGACCTGGCCCCTTTTTGCAATTCGGCACTGCGTCGATTTAACTGACAATTGCGCGGTCGTGCAACGTGGTTCCCAAACAAAATTGGCGTCCTTTTTTTCCCACAAATAGAGCTTTATTAGGTGGTATTTGATCACCTCTGTGGTTTTTATTTTTTGCGCTATAAACAAAAATATAATAAATATCCCCCAAAAATGTCTAAAAAAAAATGTTTTCCTCAGTTTAGGCCGGTACGTATTCGTCTTTATATTTTTGGTAAAAAAAATGCAATAAGCGTTTATTGATTAGTTTGCGCAAAATGTATAGCGTTTACAAAATAGGGGATAGTTTTATGGCATTATTTATTATTTATTAATAATAATGTTTTTACTAGTAATGGCGGCGATCAGCAATTTTTTTCATGACTGCTACATATCAGACACTTTTGACAAATTTTTCCATTGTCATTCTCACAGCGAAAAGTGCTATAAACATGCACTGATTACTGTGAAAATGACAATGGCAGTGAAGGGGTTAACCACTAGGGGGCTCTAAAGGGGTTAAGTGTGTCCTATTGTGTGTTTCTTACTGTAGGGGGGCATGGCTGGACGTGTGACATCACTGATTGCCGTTCCCTACGACAGGGAACAGACGATCAGTGGCAAGCCACAGAGAAGAATGGGGAAGGTTTGTTTATACTCACCTCTCCCCGTTCTTCAGCTCCTGTGACCCGATCGCGGGACACCGGTGGCGATCGGGTCCGCAGATCCCACGGGCATGGTCATAGAGCTTTGGACCGGGTCGCGAACGTGCCGCCGGCGGCGCACGCGCGACCCACGGCTAGGCACTTAAAGGGCAACGTACCTGTACATGCTTGTGCCCAGCCGTGCCATTTTGCCGACGTATATCGGCGTTAGGCGGTCGTTAAGTGGTTACACCAGATGTTGGGGGGTGGGTTTAGGAGGTAGCAAAGCCAGCAGTGAGTATAGACAGAAGGGATTAGTGGGGACACTAGTGATATTATATCCATAACATCTAATCCTGGGGTTAATGAGTTATTAAATCAAAAACAAAGCCTGAGGGGTATGTTGCAGGCTCCCTAACCTGAAGGAAGAGGTGAAGTTGGATCTTCTTTTACAAATGGCAGTAAGACAGAGAAATGTCATCATAATGTGGGACTTCAACTATCCCAACACTGACTGGGCAAAATGGACAGCCCACTCATTAAAGGCCATGCACTCCCTTGCTGGAAAACTAGATGGATGATTTGAGCGGAGGATTTATACATATATACATCTCTGGAGGAGATTTATTGATCCTTTTGTATTCAATTAATACTACACCATACATGTGAATGACGGATTGGAAGGAGATCTGTGAAAGTTTCTCTGTGGAATAAGGAAGCTTAAACTTCAGGCTTTATGGTCATTTGCTGGCCAGAGCACATTTTGTTGTCACGTTGGGTGAAAAGTCACAACTTATATTTTGGAGCATGGTAAATTTCTTAAACACGGTGTTGGAGTGGAAAAATCACTCATATGTTAATGGTCACTCATTACACATTTATTTGTTGAAAAGGTTGCGCCCTTCACTATATTACCATAATCTTCATTAGTTCTACACTAATTTAAGGTGCAGCACCGTATATATTTTGTAGTTCAAATTTTCTAATTTTATAGGCACCGGTACCCATTTTTTATTTTCAGATATATCTGTAGTGTCTACTTATCTCTATCCAAAGCTCTAAGTGCCATTTATTTTTGCCGCTTTGTTCTTCTGTTATCAGTAGTCACTTCTGACAAGCTCTCTGACAAATTTGTTTCGGGGAGGAAGCTTAGAGGTAAATATGAGAGCTTGTCTATTCAGACTACAGCTCTGCATGTTCCTTCATTCATCAGCTCTCACACAGTGTAAGCCCAGACTCCTCACCCACTGCTGGAAGAGGAAGAAAGATTTCTTACACAATCTGCACTTTCTAAAGAGTGTAGAAAGGGCAAGACAGCAAGTATACAAGTAAAACTTATGTAGGGAGATTTGTTTCATCTTTGTGTATCAGCTGAGGCTATTCACTTCACTGGGTATAGGAGAGGGTTTACATCCACTTTAAGAAATGATGAGCCTTCGATCAGTGAGTAGTTACATCTGCTGCCCATGATAATAACATTGCCCTACCTCACTGCCTTTTCTAACTGTGAGAGGAGATTGGTCTTCTCTTCATCTTAAGGTTAGGGGCTTGTAGCATACAATCACTGGTAATGTACTATTTGTTTCTCCAATTTCAAGCACCAGCCACAAGAATCCTACCTAGACTTGTGCACAATGGCTTAATTAGTTTAGTTTCTTTTCAGTCCTGTTGATTCGTAATCATTCGTAATTTTGCTAAACGTGACTTTTCCGTGTTCGAACTAATTCTTATTTTCGCAAGCATCATTTTTCGTTGAATCAGAATGATTTGTATTAATGTAAGCCTTATTTTTAGTTGATTTATAATTCGTACTTTCGGTAGAGTACATTGTTTTTCGTTGATTCGTAACTTTTTTTTGGTTCGTTGATTCGTAATTTTCCGTGTCTCTCTCACAATGGCGCTAACTTGCTTCGAATGGATTTGTACTTTTCTAAATACATTGCAGTTATTTGTAACAATTCGAAATCTCGTATTTTACTTTAGTTTTTCTAATGCAGCTATAGCCTCCGCCCCTGTACACTATTTTGAGAGGGAGTTCAACACGGTGAGGGAGGAGCAGAGAGTATTATTGGATGTGTGGTTGGGATCACAACAAGTCGACTTGCCATTGAATTAGGCCACATTAACGTAACAACGAATTATGCCAAAGGCATTCGGGCTATCGCTTTTTGCGATATAATTTATTTCGGATTCAGTTTTATTCGTAATTGCTTTGTTTGGAAATTCGAATGCTTCCGAAACTCCGAACGTTGCTAAATTCATCCGAATTTTGATTAGTTACGAAATGAATTGCACAAGCCTACTACCTTCTCCTGTGCTCCATAAGCATCATCATACCTCATATTCACTATCAAATCACTCTTGACATGCAGCCACACTTCTACCTACCCCGTATGGAGTATCCCTAGACAGTCACAAGCTAGACATGTGAGCTGTCAAACCCGGTTTCTGATATTCCCACAAAGATTAAACCTGTCACGCCCCCTGGTGGTAGAGCCTGATGTGCGGAGGATGGCCTCTCTTACAGCTCCGACTCCGAGCCCCTGATAGAGCAGACAGGAAGCTCAAGAGTACAGAGTCGCACGAGTGCCTGACTGAGTCGCTGATGAAGTCGCTGGACTGGAATCACTGAAGAAGTCGCAGGAGGACACTTGTGCGGGGGCACCCAGAAACAGCTGTCAGCAGATAGCGAAGTCAAGGTGCAGGCCGGGTCTGTATGGGACTGGCAGTGAGGTGGCAGAATCAGCAGGCAGAGGCAGGTCAAACAAGCCGGGTCAGTATTAGGCTGTCAGCGAGGTAGCAGGATCAGCAGGCAAAAGCAGGTCAAACAAGCCGGGTCAGTATTAGGCTGGCAGCGAGGTAGCAGGATCAGCAGGCAGAAGCAGGTCAAACAAGCCGGGTCTGGTGCAGGTAGAAGGCAGGAGAGTCAGAGACAAGCCCAGAGTCGAGTAACATAAGCAGGAATCAGGTAACAGGATCAGGTATGCTAGACGTAGTAGAACGGACAGCACCTGAGTCAGGGAAGTGGCCCAGTTTAAATAGCTTGTCTGATACCAAACATTCAGGAAGTGCACGCCTTTGCAGGAACTGAGGTCACAGGCGGACCTCTACGGCCGCCATCTTGGGTACTGGCATGCCCTTCCTGACATTGCCCCCTCCTAACGGGCAGCCTCTGGATGCCCAATCTGCCCACCTTGTCGGGGTGAGAATTCTTGAAGGCTTGAACGAGCTTCCGAGCGTGAAATTGTCTTCCGGTTCCCAGGAATTTTCCTCCGGTCCGTATCCTCTCCACTTGATTAGGTACTGAACCTGGTTCCCCCTTCTCCTGCAATCAAATACCTCTTCCACTTCAAACTCCTCTTCGCCATCCACAAGCACGGGTTCAGATGGGCCAACATCTCGATCAGGGAACGGATCGGAAATAGCAGGTTTTAGTAGAGTTACATGAAACACGGGGTGAATCTTAAGAGAGTCCGGTAACTCAAGCTTGTAGGCAACATTATTGATTTGTCTCTTCACTGGGAATGGTCCCAAGAACTTAGGTCCTATTTTTTTCAAAAGGGCAAGCGAGTTTTAGATTTGTGGTTGCCAACCAAACTTGGTCGCCTGGATCTAAGATTAGTTCCCCCCTTCTCTTCTTATCAAAAACTTCTTTGTTGTGAGCCTGGGTCTTGGCCATTGTTTCCTGTAACAATTTATTGTTGGTACTAAAGAAGTCCACTGTTTTAAGGACAGCAGGTACAGAACATTCAGGAACTGGGTTAAACAGAAAAGATGGGTGGAAACCATAGTTTGCGAAGAAGGGCGACTGCTTGGTGGCTGAACGAGCGCAATTGTTATAGGCAAATTCGGCCAGGGGAAGTAAATGGACCCAATCGTCTTGCGAAAATGAAGAAAAACAACGGAGATATTGTTCGAGTGTTTAATTGGTCCTTTCCGTCTGTCCATTCGTCTGCGGGTGGTAGGCTGATGAGAAAGAAAGTTCAATCCCCAGAGACTCGCACAACGACCTCCAGAACCTGGAGGTAAACTGGGCCCCTCTGTCGGAAACTATGTTTGCCGGAGCTCCGTGAAGCCTTATGATCTCTCTAATAAAGATTTGTGCAGTCTCTTGTGCAGAAGGGGTGCCTTTCATGAGTAAAAAGTGGGCCATCTTGGACAGGCGGTCGACGACCACAAAAATAGTATTACAGCCCTCGGAAGGCGGCAACTCCACAATAAAGTCTATGGAAATCATTTGCCACGGTCTACTCGGGACAGGGAGTGGCTTTAGTAGACCCCATGCCTTGGACTTGCTGTTCTTGTTGCGAATACAAGTAGTACAGGATTCCACATACTTCTTACAATCTTTATCCATTCCAGACCACCAAAATGTCCGTTGCATTAGTTCAGAAGTCTTATAACTGCCGAAATGCCCTGCAAGCATGTGATCATGGCACAACCCCAAGGTGGAGACTCGCAGACTTTCTGGTACAAAGATCTTATCTCCATACCAGAGCAGCCCATCTCTTGCCACTAGAGTGGTCCTGGGCGGGGAAGGGTTACCTGCGGAGGCTTGCCTGATTTGAGTGATCAGGTTCCCCTGTAATAGGAGGAAGTTTACGGATGACAGGATTGTATCTGGCGGAGAGGTTTCTTGAGGCTTGCTGAACATGCGTGACAACGCATCCGGTTTTATGTTCTTTGATCCAGGCCTGTATGTTAAGTGACAGGTGAATCTGGAAAAAAAAAGTGCCCATCTAGCCTGCCGGGGTTTCAGTCTCTTTGCCGTCCTCAGGTATTCGAGATTATTATGATCCGTGTAGATTAACCACTTTGCAACCGCCCTATACCGAAAGTACGGCTACAGGGCGATTGCTTAATTCTAAGTGGCCGTTAATTAACGGCCTCTTAGAATCGTGCTCCTGCGCGCCCCCTGAGGCGTGCACACGGGAACATGCGTGACCGCCGGGTCCGGAGGACCCGGCGCATCACGGATCACGGTAAATCGCCGCTGATAGCGGCGGTTTACCACGTGATCGTTCCGTCCAATGACGGAGCGATCACTTGTAAACAGACCGGCGTCATTTGATGACGCCGGATCCTCCCTCTCCTCTCTGTACCGATCGGTACAGTGTGAGAGGAGAGGGGAGGGAGCGGATGGCAGCGGCAGTGCTGCGGGCTGGATCTGTGACAAATGTAGTCACAGATCCATCCATCCATCCCTCCCTGCTCAGGCATCCCTGCTGCAATACTGGGCAATACTCTGGGCAATACTCTGGGCAATACTCTTAGCAATACTCTGGCAATACTCTGGCAATACTCTGGCAATACTCTGGGCATACTCTGCAATACTCTGGGCATACTCTGCAATACTCTGGGCATACTCCGCAATACTCTGGGCATACTCTGGGCATACTCTGGCAATACTCTGGGCATACTCTGGCAATACTCTGGGCATACTCTGGCAATACTCTGGGCATACTCTGGCAATACTCTGGGCATACTCGGCAATACTCTGGGCATACTCGGCAATACTCTGGGCATACTCCGCAATACTCTGGGCATACTCCGCAATACTCTGGGCATACTCCGCAATACTCTGGGCAATACTCTGGCAATACTCTGGCAATACTCTGGGCATACTCCGCAATACTCTGGGCATACAGCGCCCCTGTCCCCGTGAGCTCGCATGCAGAAGCGAACGCATACGCAAGTCCCGCCCACATATGAAAATGGTGTTCAAACCACACATGTGAGGTATCTTTATATAATGTTTTGGGGTTCTATGTAATTTTCTAGCAAATAAATGATGATTTTTACATGTAGGAGAGAAATGTCAGAATTGGCCTGGGTGCTTCCTGCATGTTGGGCCTATGTATGTGGCCGCACTGTGTAAAAGTCTCACACATGGGGTATCGCCATACTCGGGAAGAATAGCAGAATGTGTTTTGGGGTGTAATTTGTGGTATGCATATGCTGTGTGTGAAAAAATAATAATTTTTCTTCATTTCTATTATAAAATTTTGCAAAAAAGTAATTTGTCTTCATAAATTTGGCCTAAAATGTATACTGCTACATATCTTTGGTAAAAAAAAAAAAAAAAAAATGGATATTATTTAGTCTGGGTGAAAGTTATGGGGTCTACAAGCTATGGTACCAATTACTGAAAATTGATCAATTTGATCACCTAATGTACTGACAGCCTCTCTCATTTCTTGAGACCCTAACATGCCAGAAAAGTACAAATACCCCCCAAATGACCCCTTTTTGGAAAGGAGACATTCCAAGGTATTTAGAAAGAGGCCTGGTGAGTTTTTTAAAGTTGTCATTTTTTCCCACAATTCTTTGCAAAATCAAGATTTTTTTTTTTCATCAAATTTTCATATTATTAGGTTATTTTTGCAAAATGTTGTTCTTTTTTCATTTATAGCAAAAAAAAACAAAAAACGCAGAGGTGATCAAATACCACCAAAAGAAAGCTCTATTTGTGGGAAAAAAAGGACAAAAAATTCATTTGGTTACAGTGTTGTATGACTGAGTTATTGTCATTCAAACTGTGAGAGCACCGAAAGCTGAAAATTGGTCTGGTTATTAAGGGTGTTTAAGTGCCCAGTGGTCAAGTGGTTAAGATTGGATGTGCAGCCCCTTCTAAAAGATACCTCCATTCTTCTAAAGCAGCTTTGATCACTAGGAGTTTGCAATCCCCAACATCATAATTCTTCTCAGCACTGGACAGTTTACGAGAAAAGAAGGCAACAGGGTGCAATAGGGCCTTGGGTCCCTGTCTCTGGGAAAGTATGGCTCCAACTGCCGTCTCCGATGCGTCCACCTCTAAGACATATGGCAGGGCCGAATCCGGGTGTTTCAAGACAGGTGCGGAGGTAAAAAGCCCTTTCAGAGTCTCGAAGGCAGTCTGAGCCTCAGGGGACCAATGGAATCTAACACCTTGTTTGGTGAGCTGGGTGATGGAGGAGATGATTGCCGAGAAACCTCTGATAAATTTCCTGTAAAAGTTCGCAAAACCTACGAAACGTTGGATGCCTTTCTTATCACTGGGAGCTGGCCAGTCCAAGATGGCTGCGACTTTTTGAGAATCCATCTTGATACCCTCAGTGGATATGATCAGGCCCAGGAATTGGATGCGCTGACGCTCGAATTCGCATTTCTCGGGCTTGGCGTAAAGTCCATGCTGCCGAAGGCGGCCCATTACGTTTCTGACATGTCTGCGATGGTCGTTTAAAGAGGAAGAAAAAATTAGTATATCGTCAAGGTACACAACAACAAATAAGTCCAGGAAATCTCGGAAGACATCATTAATAAAGTGCTGGAAGGTAGCTGGGGCATTGCAAAGTCCGAAGGGCATCACAAGGTACTCAAAATGCCCAAAAGGTCTTCCATTCATGCCCTTCCCATATACGGATCAAATTATAGGCGCCCCGGAGATCCAGCTTAGTAAATATGATGGCAGAACCAAGTCTCTGAAAAAGTTCAGGCACAAGTGGCAGAGGATAACTTTTTTTGACCGTAATTTTATTTAATTCCCGATAATCCACACATGGACGTAAAGAGTGGTCCTTCTTCTCCACAAAAAAGATCCCTGCACCAGCCGGGGACGTGGAAGGGTGGATGATCCCTTTCCTCAGGTTTTCATCAATGTAGTCCTTAAGAGCTACAAGTTCACATTCGGATAAAGGGAAAATCCGGCCAAAGGGGACTTCGACTCCGGGGAGGAGCTCGATTGGACAATCATAGGCCCGATGAGGAGGGAGAGTCTCTGCCCCTTTTTTGCTGAACACGTCCAGGAAATCGTGGTAAACTGCGGGTACAGATTGACGAGCCTCAGAGTCTGTGTCAAGGCATAACAAGGAGGGCTGTTCACAAGGGGTTGGTAGGCAGTGCTGAAGGCAGTAGGGTGAACGAAACAATTCCGTCTGTGGTTCAGTTGATACTGGGGTTATGGGCCTTCAGCCAGGGCATGCCGAGAATAATCGGGAACAAAGGAGAGGCGATGGCATCTAATCGAAGTAGTCCTTTATGGTCCCTAGCCATGGTGGCTAGTAGGGGAATAGTCTCGTGCGTTACTGCCCCAGACTTAATAACGGACCCATCGGCCAAGTAGATGGAAAGTTTCTGTGCCTTGGGTTGAAGAGTAATACGATGTCTCGCATAATGGCCTGACCCCCCACAGTACAGGCAAAGATTCTGCTGGTGGCGATGTTGGCGCTCTTCAACGGTGAGAGAGGGGCGGAGCAGGCCGATCTGCATTGGCTCTGGAGCGTCAGACGTGGCTGGGACAGGAGCCGGCGGAGCAGGGTTGTAGGGGTTGGGGACCCGTGGTAGCATCCATACTGGGCGTGACTGGCCCGCAGCCCTCTCCGATCTCCGTTCTCTCAACCGGCGATTGATTTGAATGGATAAGTCGATCAAAGCCTCCAAGGTGGGAGGCACCCCCACACGGGCAAGTTTGTCCTTAAGGGACTCAGAGAGGCCCAATGCGAAATTGGTAGCCTAGTGCGGCATCATTCCAATTGGTGTCAAAGCCCCAATGCCTGAATTCGGAGACGTAGTCCTCAACTGGTCTGCGACCCTGCTGAAGGGAACGAAGGGCCGCTTCAGCGGAAGCGGCTTTCTGGGGGTCCTCGTACAACTGGGCCATGGCTGCAAAGAATAAGGCTAGGTCTGCTAGGCACACGGACTTCCGCTCAAGGAGACGATAGACCCAGGACTGTGGTTCCCCTTGCAGCAGAGAGACTACAAAGCCAACCTTTGTGGCCTCCAGGGAGAAGGGGCGGGGCTGCAGTGCAAAGTATAGTTCACATGCGTTTTTGAAGGACCTAAACTTGCTACGATCGCCAAGGAATTTTTCTGGGGTCGGGACCCTGGGTTCAGGTGGAAGCATAACTACTGCTGGAGCAGAGGCAGCACCCTGCTGGGCGGCCTGGACTGGTGCGGATCCCTGGACAGCAGAAGATAGAGTCTATATTCGTCCTTCCAGCTGGGATATAACCTGCTTGTAGGTCCTTTACTGCCCGTGCCAGGTCAGCCAGATGTTGGCACAGTTCTTCCATGGGAGAGGGTCCTCGCACAGGCTCAGACATGGCTGTCCATTACTGTCACGCCCCCTGGTGGTAGAGCCTGATGTGCGGAGGATGGCCTCTCTTACAGCTCCGACTCCGAGCCCCTGATAGAGCAGACAGGAAGCTCAAGAGTACAGAGTCGCACGAGTGCCTTACTGAGTTGCTGATGAAGTCGGTGGACTGGAATCACCGAAAAAAAAAAGGAGGACACTGGTGCGGGGGCAGCCCAGGAACAGCTGTCAGCAGATAGCGAAGTCAAGGTGCAGGCCGGGTCTGTATGGGGCTGGCAGTGAGGTGGCAGAATCAGCAGGCAGAGGCAGGTCAAACAAGCTGGTACAGTATTAGGCTGGCAGCGAGGTAGCAGGATCAGCAAACAGAAGCAGGTCAAACAAGCCGGGTCTGGTGCAGGTAGAAGGAAGGAGAGTCAGAGACAAGCCGGATCGGGTAACATAAGCAGGAATCAGGTAACAGGATCAGGTATGCTAGACGTAGTAGAACGGACAGCACCTGAGTCAGGGAAGTGGCCCAGTTTAAATAGCCTGTCTGATACCAAACATTCAGGAAGTGCACGCCCTTGCAGGAACTGAGGTCACAGGTCGACCTCTATGGCCGCCATCTTGGGTACTGGCATGCCCTTCCTGACAAAACCCTCCGTATGAGCAATTCCAGTTCTTCCATTTTAATAACCAAATATCTAGCATTTCTGAACTTGCCTTTTAATTTTGTACATGTGAATATTAATTTATATTTGTTAGTTCCAAGGCTGCAGTGGGATTATGTCAGCCTATATGCATTTGTCTTAGATACTCTAGTTAGATTACCAACTTTACCCACATCAGCACCCCCTGACTCTTGCTCACTGCCTGGCATAGTTTCCTCTGATCCCTCCACTAACCACCTAGATTAAAATCTCCTGATTTAAGGCTATAAGAAATATTGTTGCAGATGCATCACAGTGCAAAACATAGCCATTGCCTGGCTAGCCACTTATCTGTATTAAGGTCACCTTTGATGTCCAATTTTCTTTTGCTTTATTTTTTGCTTTTTGTATACAATAGAGAATGGTTGAAACCACAGCCTGTTTACTGCTTGCTGTCTGTGTCCCATTGGGGAGAGTTCCCTTCACTTCCCTTCACAGATTTCCTGTTCTGTTCTAAAGTCTGTTCCGTTCTGTTTTCAAGTCCTGTTCTAAAGACAGCTGAAAATGCTGGATCTCCCATCAGTTTCTGTCTCTACGTTAATCATTACCAGAACCAATGGAGCATGTGAAACTCTGCAGCAAGCACACAGATAGCAAAAAAAAAAAAAAAAGTTGACATGAGTTTTAGCCCTTTCCTATTATATCCATAACTAGGAAAAAAGATGTTAGTTATAATAAACCTTAATAATGAATCAGTCCCAAACAATGCAGTTGATTGCCTTACTGGGGCAATGCATTTTTCTATGTGCTTTAATTTTTTTAATGCTCTGTGTGCTTTACATATGAAAAACAGGGCACATATAGGTCAAATCTGATTCAATTATCACACTTGCTTCTGGAATTGCTATGTAATATTAATTAGGAATGTTTAAGAATGTTAATGTGGAAGCCAAGCCAAACCTTTTTTTAGAGCTGGTGGTAGCTTAGAATGGATGTCAGTTTTTCTGTCTGTGTCCTCTAAATATTTTCCTTTTATTCTTGTGTGGTCCTCTGAACATAATGTGGGCAGAATCTTGCCAACTTGGGCACAGACAACAACAACTTATTTTAATTGAGCTAGGAAGGGAAGGAACTGTCAGTTGTGGCTGAAAACTAAGAAGATGCTAAAAAATGCCAACCAATCTGACAAATATGTGGACAGCATCAGCACTACTTGGGATTTCAGTGCAGCAGGGGCACTGTACTGTAAATAAGACTGGTAAAATAAGAGTTTAGGAGCTCACATGATTTCTGTAGGTCAAGAGGAATTTTACAGCATTTCTAATGAGACAAAACATGCACAACATGCATCTATTGCAGAAACATACTGGGGCAGATTCACAGAGCGATTACGCCGGCGTTACAGGAGATGCGCGGCGTAGGTCTAATTGTGCGCGTGCGTTTCGATGCACGGCATTCCCAAAAGGAGATACGCAAGAAATCTATTTTTTTTCAGCGTAATTTCGTTAGACAGGCGCATCCGTCTGTGCAAAACTGCGCTAGACACACGATTGATTTGCTATTCAAATATGCTAATGAGGGAGTTACGGGGATCCTCAAAAGAACGTTGGTGCAGCACAGGCTACGCGCTGTGCGCAACAGCTAAATGTCCTGTCTAAAATTAGACCATATAAAAGCTGGTATAAAATTAGACAATTCGTCTACATGTCAGATAAAGCAACACTGTTAGTGAGGAGCTGACCAGTCACACATGTTGCCCAACAAACTGTATGCCAACATGCCAGTGGCATCCATGCTCATAGCTATACTACTGACTTTAGATGAGCAAAGAAGGAGGAGGGCACTGAGGAGGGCACTGAGGAGGGCACAGGATTTTTTTTTTTGGAAAACTTTTTTTTTGCTTATATAAACTTTACAATTTAATCTAATCTAATACAATATTCTTATCTGATACAAGCCCCTCACTCTTCACTCTTCACTCTTCACGGGAGAGGATATATCACACACGCATAGACATCTATGGCATGAGTAATTCTGAGGTGTCTCGCATCTTCAAATTCACCCCTCATGCCATCATGGAATTAACCACAACCCTGCAGGAGGACATCACCAGCCCAACACATGACATTACCCATGACACCCATGACAGCTACATATACAATCAGAGCCCCATCCCCACAGATTTCGAACAGAACATGTATGGGGACAGCTGGCTGGTTGGTGAGTGACATGGGTGGCAGGCATGACTGCCCCCCCATGATGCACTACTAACATCCTCTTGTCTTTTCCCTTCAAGGTGACTCTGCATATGCACTGGGACCCCATCTCATGACCCCATCTCAAAATTTCCAGCAAAAAAAAAAAAGGCCTAAAAAAAAAAAAAACAGGCCAAAAAAAAGCGGAAAAACAAATTAATGCCGCTGACGTGAGCCACGCCTGGGGCGCCCCCGGCCCCGGCTCCTCAGGGGAGACTCATTGGGGAGGGGGTAATCCGGGGAAGGAGGAGCAGCCCCTGGTCTCTGCCCACTTGGCGGCCTGCCCTCCAAGGCCACGGCAATTCTGTTCAGGCCAGCACCTAGTGTTGCCGTGTTGGCCTGGATAGCCTGGGTGAGGGCCCTCACATCCTGCCCAACGCCTGCTGTTGTAGTCTGCAGGTCGTTTAGGCAGTTTGTAAGAGCCAGGGAGTTGCAGTCCAGGTCCCCAAGCGTATCCTTTATGGAGGACAGGCTCTCCTCCACCCGCACCAAAGTCTGGCTGACCTCTCCCAGATGGCGGGTCTGAGGGAACTGGTCCCTTCTCAGATTGGCGGGCAGGACATCCCCCTGGTCTTCTCGGTCGCCTTCCTGCCTCCAGCTGATGCTTGTGGCCGGGGAGAAGGGGAGCCCCTTGGGAGGGGTGCCCTGTTGGGGGAGGAGTGGGAGGGGCTACCCCTTATGGAGGGCTGGCTGCTGCCAGCCAGAGGGGAAGAGTCCTCCAAAAACAAAAGTCCACTGCCTGACATGGACTCCTCCTCAAACTCCTCCTCCTCAACCTCCTCCTCTTCAACCTCCTCCGAGGACTCCGGCCTTGTCGGGGGGTCCTCATCAGGCTGCTGTCCTGGGGATGGTGCGGTCAGCCCAGATGGCCCAGCACTCTCCTGCACATCTGTGGATGACACAAAACATTCACAGGTTGGAGGATCCACACACTTGCCACATATTCCCTTTCACCCCCTCCCCCACACATGCTACACACCTGATAGGGCAAAAAAACCTTACCTGGCATCACAGGCTCCAGGCAGGCCCTCCACTTCTTGCCTATGAGGCCCCGTACACACGGCCGAGGTTCTCGCTGAAAATCAGCGAGAACCTCGCTGGAATGCACATTCCAGCGAGGACCTCGGCCGTGTGTACAGTCTCAGCGAGCTTCCCGTCGGGAAGCCCGTCGAGCCGAAATAGAGAGCACGCTCTCTATTTCCTCGACGGCCCGCCTGGAAGAATGGCTGGTTGCCATTCCCGACGGGCGGGTCGCCGAATTCGACGGCCGGGAGAGAACCTCGACGGGCGGAACGATGTGTTCTGCCCGTCGAGGTTCTCTGCCGTGTGTACACGGCCTGAAAGGTCTGGGCCACCGCACGCTCCTCCGCTGTCAGCCTAACAGGGCATGGTGGGCCCCCTCCTGTGGCCCTGGCATGGGCTAGCATTTTGGCCAGCTTCTTTTTGACCAGACGCCGGAGATCATTGATCTTCTTTTCAATCCCCGACCGTGTCCGGGTCTCCCCCCCCCTGATGCATTCACCTCATCAGTAATCATGTCCAAAATCTCTCTCCTCCTGGCCGGGGTGGTGTTGGCACTCTCCGGGCCGTGGAGGTAACGCCCATATTGGGAAATGGCCCTGGCAAGAATTTGTTTCCCCCAAAAGTAAAATTTAACTTCCTCTTTCTCTCAGTCATACTCAGACAAAAACTCACTCCCAAACAGTCAGCAAAAATCACTCATAAAAACAAGCAGGAAAAATCACTCACAAAAACAAGCAGGAAAAATCAAGCAAGAAAACAAACAAACACAAAACTATCACTCAAAAAGTCTCACAAGCAGTCACCAAAAATCACTTTCAAATATCTTCTAACAAACACACAGTCCACAAATATGACAAAGACAAATCACAATGCAACTAACAACAGAACAAAAGCACCTTGCTGTATAGGGAGGGATACAAAGGGATGTACTTTTGCAAAGGAAGTGCGTTTGTGTCTGTCTATTTATGCTGTCTGCGTAGTTCTCTAATTTGCCCTAGTCCACTCCCAATTTCACTGATTGCGCCGTTCCCGAGTTGTGAGCATGCGCACAGAGGTGCTGACCATGGTCTCCTTCAAGCGCGCATGCGCGAGCCGGCCGGCCCTTCATTTGCATGGGGTCACAGCTCATTTAAATGTAACACGCCCACGTCCTTCCCAATTTGTATTACTCCGCCTTGCGCCTCTGAAATAACGTTACGCATGCGCAAATTTCTGCGTAAAACCGAGAATAGGGTGATTGCGCCGCTACATTGCGCAAGTCTAACGTAAAGGCGGATGCGCTACGCCGGTCCAATAATGCGCAGATGTACGTGAATCTGGCCCACTGTATCTTTAATTTGCCCAAACATATATTTTTAAAGTTTTGGCTAAAAAGTGTCCTTATTTTTTGCATGCTTAAAACTTTTAAGAAATCAATTTTTATAAAATTTGTTGTTAACAGAGAAAAAACATACAAAAAACAGAAATAAGTTTGCGTAAAACTTAAACATATTGGTGTTCAGGTTATTTTGAGGTATTTCGTTTTAAAAGGGGTTTGAAAGGTTTTTGAAGGACATAAACTTGTACAGTCATTTTATTTTTTGTATTTTTTATGAATTTTTATGAATGAACGTTTTGGAATAAAAAAAAGTAAAATGAAAAAGGCATTTGGCATTTAAAGGCACTAGTTAATCCTCTCAAAAAAGTTAAACATATCCTCTTCACTTGAAGGCTCCATCAATGTTATAAAAATATTCAGTCTGCTTTTTAATGCTGTGTGTGTTTATTACCATCCACAATATTTTTCTTCTAAAATATTTATTGTAAAAAATGTATTCTAAAAATATGCGCCAGCAAATACACTTGTCAATTTATTTCAGGTGGCAGATTTACTGCTACAGGGCGGCTTTCCTGTGCAGGTTCATGTATATATACATGATTCTGTGCTTCTGCCTGCAGGGGAGCATGCACGCGCTACCATCAGGTCACCCCTGCTGTGAATATTTAAAGCTGATATATGGGTGCCAGGCAAAGGATGTCCTCCGGCACCCTATGATCATTGGTAAAACACACAGAACACAGAACTGAGATCTGCCTAAACAAGGCAGATCTCTGTTCTGACAAGGGAAGAAGGGATGAATTTTGTGCTCCTGCAAAGCAGGGAATAAAAACTATCTCTTCTCTTAGTAAAAGCACCTAACACAGTGCACAAAAACACTGGTTAGGCACAAAGTTATCCCTTTGGTCACCCTAGATATTAAACCCCTTACCAGTCAGTGTCATTAGTACAGTGGCAGTGCATGTTTTAGTAAAGATCACTGTATTAGTGTCACTGGTTTCTGCAAAGTGTCAAGAGTGTAAGTTAGTGTTCGATTGTCTACAAAAATATCGCAGTCTGCTATAAATCGCTGATCGCTGCCATTACTAGTATAAAAATAAATTCCATAAATATATACCATAGTTTGTAGATGCTATAATGTTCATGTAAACCAATATACACCTATTGGGATTTTTTGACCAATAATATGTAGCAGAATAGATACTGTTCTAAATTTATGAAGAAATTCAATATTTAATGTTTTTATTGTATACGTTTTATAGCAGAAAGTAAAAAATATTAAAAAAAAACTCTATTTGTAGTGATTTTTTTTAAATAAATTGTATTTTGGTATAGTGTCACATAACCGCCCAATTGTCAATTAAAGTAAACCAGTGCCGTTTTATAAAACATGGCCTGGTCATGAAAGTCGGTAAATCTTCCAGAGGTCAAGTGCTTAAGACAGAAATATAGTTGGGGTGAACAAGAAATGTTTATCAATTATTTTGGCTAACATTATCTTCAGAAAAACATAAATTACCAGACATTTATTGCAATTGATTCTTGGTATAATATAGGCTTTAGTTTAACAACACATGTGTCCAATTACAAACAACAGTATACTGTATTTAGTGAATAATTTAGAATGAGTGCTGCTTATGTTACATACATTTACAAGGGAGTTAAAGGGTCGTGTCACCGAAAAAATATTGTTTGTGTCTATATTAATGTTTTTAGAATTTATTTTACATAACAGTAAAAGCAGAGCATGTGGTGTTCCATAACGCAGAGGGGCCAATGCCCTTGGAAGATTTATTCCTCCAGCCACCATTCATAAATCAACCTGTTGGGTTTTTGCATTGCCTGCAAATATGTATTTTTTAAAGCAGATATAGTCAAATGAATAGAAGTTGTAAAATTAAGTAATATTGGTCAAACTCCGCAACTCATTTTGTCGAGTTTCTCAGAAATGGTCAACAGTATATTCCTCTGACCAAGTTGTACAAGAAATACATCAAAAAAAACATCAGAAATGTGCCTTCTATCAATACCATTCTTTCCAGTATATAATCTCTGTCATGACATAGATAAATCCTTATATGTGGAATAATAGAGAACATATTAATGATTTTCCTGGTCTGGGTAGGTGGTCCATTAGGGCGCCTGATAATTACATGCTTTGTGCTCCCTACCTTTAATATGGCTGATATGTAGCGTTTTATTGGCTGCCATGTTTTACTGCTATTGGTCTACCTTGACATACATTTTAATAGGGTTGCCTTTAAATTAATTAGGCCCTTTTCTTAAAACAGTTCCATGGGCCTGAAGGTGCTTAGCAAGTAATGGGGTGATTATTAGAGAAATGCAAAGACCTAACATATAGAAGTACAAGGGCCATAATTTACACAATGCGCAGCAACAAGACCACCAGAGCAGCAGAGATCAACCTTGTTAAAGAAGGAAGGAATTTGCCTGAAGCTGCAGCATTAAGTCTTAAATCAAATGTTTTCCTAATTATTGTGTTTCAGAGTGTGCCTCACCTCGGCAGATATCAGCGATGCATTATTTAGATTGTAAACCCAATTGAGCAAGCTTTGTTACACTTTTTCCTTATTCATGTTTGTTTTAGAAGAATTGTACTGTATATCTATCTATATATCTATCTATATCTGTATTCTATCTATCTATCTATCTATCTATCTATCTATCTATCTATCTATCTATCTGGATCTTTTTAACTAAAAATGAACAGAAGAAGACTATATTATATTAACTGTGCTCTATTTGTGTGTGGGACATGCAGTTAGTGGAGGGGGGGGGGGTGCTATTGATCGTCTGTCTACCCACGTACGTCTATATATACAATCTGATATATAAATGCCATTTTTATTCTTGCATTTGAAATGACTGCAGGCATTTAGAACACATGAAATCAATTATATTTTGCATATAGAACATTTTCAATTACAAGGATCTATGGTTTCTCAAGTATGATCTGATGTAGTTTAGTTGTATCATATAATTTAGCTTGATTATTTGCATTCATCAATTGGACAGTACAATGCGACTATATATAAAACTGAGGACTTCAGATATTGAGGATTTCAGATATACCAGATATTCCAGATATACCATTAAAAGCTTGAATATATTCAATGAATTGTGCACAAATTAAACGCTATTCTGAAGCAGTCCAAAATAGAGAATACTGCCAGAGGCTGAATGAGTCTTTGAGCTATTAAGCTGAATCAAGCTCCACAAAAGTCCTTAAAAATAGCAAGTCCATACACAGAACTTACTATACTGCCAGATACCGCCAGATACCTCCAATAGGGGTTTGAATCAATAATTGATATCTAGATTTCCTAGGAGCAAAATAATATATCTTATGTTATAATGTACTTTCATCCTCATGACTTATATTTGTGATTGTTACTTATATTGACAACACTGACTGTACCATTTTCTTATTTCTTCAATACAAAATGTATGGTTAAAAAAAAAAAGTCTCTTTGTACCATGTGAAACTATACACAAAAGCTTTGGATTGTTTGTGCAAAAAAAGTGTGTATTTTTCCGTCAAAATGCACTTTTCCTATTTAGTGCATGTTAGCTGAATTAGCTGTAGGCTGTAATATACTTTGGTGCCTTATCTTTGTACCATTGACCAGAAAAAAATAACAAATACAATTTTTTAACCTACCGTATTCAGTTCCCAAAGCTTAGAGGACTTGTTGTGTGATTGTTGTCACTTTCTAGACTAGTGATTCTCAACCTCAGGGTCGGGACCCCCTCGGGGGTCAAATGATGATTTGGCAGGGGTCACCAAATCCTGCGTCTGCACAGCTGGGCTGTTCCTGGAGCCCACGGCTGCCCACTCAGCCTCTTTGAAACCGCCCATTCAGTTCACGGCATGGCTTGGGGGAAGAGACTGGAGGTCCGCTGACTGGTGAGGATTGTGAGGTGGGAGGGGCTGGGGGAGACCCTATCTTCTGATTTCTGCATAGGTGTCACTACTACGTGACACCACAAAGTCGGAGACACAGTGGGTAACATTACCAGTGATTCTAGTTGCCATTAAAAGTCCCCACTACAGTTCTTGGATCAGCAGATGACCTTGATCAAGAGCACCTAAGGGTGATCAGAACAACCCCCAAGCATTGCCACTCATCCCATTCCCCCCCTTCCCACCAAGGACTAAGAGAAGGAATACAAATAGAGAATACATGGAATGGAGAGGAAAGGAGGGCAGGAAGAAAGACAAAGGGAGAGAAAGAATAATAGAAAGAAAAGATGGCTAGAGAGATATAGGGGAAAAAACAAGAAATGTATAAAGATAGCGAGAGACAAAAGGGAAAGAAAAGAGAACAAAGAGAAAGAGTAGTACATCTTAAAATGTACCATATGAGGTTTTAATACTGTACGAGTGGAGGGGCTCAGGAAGCGCTAAATTTCCGTGGGTTAGGGGAGCAAATTACTTGTCTTTCCTTGGGTGCAGACAACCCACGCTATGAAAATAATTTTACTGTTAGGGGTCCCCACAACTTGGGAAATTTTATCAGAGGGTCACGGCAATAAAAGGTTGAGAACCACTGCTCTAGACAGCTTTGCTTTTGCACAGTTATATTGTTCTTAATCTGCAACTAAACTATTCAGTATTTGGACACACTTTTTTTTTTGTATTCAGTTTTCCAGCCGTGAGTCAGTGTTTAGTGTTCTGTCTATCACGGATGAGGAGGAGGCAGGGCTTTGTTACAGTGGACGGCCACTGACTGCAGTTAAGACTGCATGACACAGCGGGAGACTCGCATATAAGCCGAGCGGGGCTTTTTCAGCACAAACAAATGTTCTGAAAAAGTCGGCTTATACTCAAGTATATATGGCAAATTTATATTTTCATGGTTAAAAACAAAAACCTGAATCTACACATGCTCCCCTGTCAGTTATGGTTTGCCCAATTCGTTTTACTGTCAGACATGCTAGACAAAAAGAAAAACATTGTGTCAGTAAGCACTTAATGGTATATACAGTACCTTGAAAATGTATTCATTCCTCTTGAAATTTTCCACATTTTGCCATGTTACAACCAAAAACTTAAATGTGTTTTATTGGGATCTTATGTGATAGACCAACACAAAGTAGTACATGATTGTGAAGTGGAAGGAAAATGATAAATGGCTTTCATTTTTTTTTTTACAAATAAATATCTGAAAAGTGTGGTGTAAATTTGTATTCAGCCCTCCTGAGTCAATACTTTGTAGAACCAATAGCTCTGAGGAAGGGGGTGCGCCCCCAAACCACGTTAGCTGTACCCCGTGTTCTGTGCATGTCCATGCACTTTGTTTATGGTCTATTGTCAGTTGCATTTTGTGAGTATCCACTTTTATACAAAAAAATACTGTTATTAAATTATCTCTGGTAATGCACTAGGTGTGCGCACCTTCCATTTCTGTTTTTCTTGTAGTTCCTTTTGGATTACCTCATCTGAGGAAGGCAGCATCCGCCTAGCTTTGGGATACCATATGTACTTTTTACACCACCATTTCATCTGATATCTGTTACGTCACACATTGGAAGACCTATTAGCGATGGAAGTGACTATGTTTTTTGAAAAAAAGGGCACTGCGCCCTGAGCCCATCCAGTTCTGTGACAATAGTAAATTAATATTCGTCATTGTCTTCCCGATTCTCCTCCCAGCCAATCAGGAAGCAGGTGCTGAGACCAGATTGGGGAGAGGAGAAGCGATCCTACCGAAGAGGAGGAGGCGCACGAAAGCCACCATGAAGTCGAGGAGGAGACACTGTGTGGAGCCACTGCCTTGATGAAGCGCTGCCCGTGACTTAAATGGAGTAAGTGCGGGTGATCCGAATGGGGGCGGCCCGGTTAATCCAACCCAGAAGGGGGGGATTGTTTTCCCCCCCAAAAAAATATAGAACCAGCCACCACTGCTTAATGGCATTTAACTATCAGTATTTCTCACTAATCTTTCTCTAAATTAAAGTGGATGTAAACCCGATGTCACAATGTAAAAAATATGATTTCCTATCATCTGTGCCCAGTCTTGCCACACAGAGTTAATCCAGCTCTGAGCAATCCTCTTTTTATTGTTCAGTGAAATAAAACAGACTTCCAGATAAAAACCAAAGTCCTTGCTTGAGTGACAGGTTATTTACATATCTTGTGCACTAGCTTGCAGACATGCACAGCTTCTGTAAAAAGTGCTCAATTCACATCCCCCTCTCCTCCTCTCTCCAGCTCTATGTATATTCTGATGGCTGTTGCATTTCCTCATGGCACTGAACTGTGACTCAACCCATATTTCAAAAACATTTAATCAAAACACAAGAAAACAGTCAATACTGGGAGAGCTGAGGAGGAGAGGTGAGGGGGATGTTAATTGTGCACTATTCTTCAGAAGCTGTGCATGTCTGCAAGCTAGTGCATGATATATGTAAATAACCTGTCACTCAAGCAAGGACTTTGGTTTTTATCTGGAAGTCTGTTGTATTTCACTTTCATTTTTGGGTTTACATCCACTTTAAGGCACAGTCCAGGCAATTTCTATGCTACTATGCAGTAGTCTAACCCTGTGCAGACATAGAACAAGATTTGACCATTAGGATGTCCACTGAACATCTTGGAATTTTTTTCTCTGCTTACAAATCCTAGATCAGGGGTGTCAAACTGGCGGCCCTCCAGCTGTTGCAAAACTACAAGTCCCATGAGGCATTGCAAGGCTAACAGTTACAAGCTTGACTCCCACAGGCAGAGGCATGATGGGACTTGTAGTTTCGGAACAGCTGGAGGGCCGCCAGTTTGACACCCCTGTCCTAGATAGTCAGCAGTTAGGGGGTCTGATCGTTGCTGATGAATTGATGAAAAGCCCTTGTGTATGGGGTCGCTTTAATAATGTATGTGGTAGATCTAGATAAACATGGGAAAACTGCATCCCTGTGGGTAGGTTTTGTATGAGTTTGTGTGTGTTTGCCTAACAATCCTGTGTTAAAATAAGCATTTGATTGGAATAGCCTCAAGCACCTTGTATAATACTGTACAGGACTCAGGTAATTAAACATTAAACACAGAATCCTAAATAGAGTAATAAACAATTACACATTTTACTAAAGAATTCCAGACACATTTTGTGAAACCAAGGCTATAAATTTTGATTCTTCTGTTGAAACTGTAATAAAAATGTAGACGTGTGAATGGTCTAATAAATCCCACAGAAGGCTATATAGACAGCAGTGTGTAATTGGTGGGAAAGTTGTTCAAAGAGGCAGCGTATTCTAGGACCAAAAATTAAGTGATGGTGACTATACTTTGGTTTGTATCACCGTTATACATAAAACATTTCATATACAGCTCACACATTTAATGTTCAATAAAATGAAGTTAAAATAACTGAAATCTGTTCACAAACATACCTTCCCGTAGTGATAAATGATTTTCATACTGCTGACCTTAACCACTTCAGCTCCGGAAGAATTGGCTGTCCAATGACCGAGCAATTGTTTGTGATTCGGCACTGCGCTGTTTTAACTGACAATTGTGCGATATTGTACCAAAACAAAATTGACGTACTTTTTTCCCACAAATAGAGCTTTCTTTTGCTGGTATTTGATCACCTCTGCGATTTTTTTTTTTGCGCTATAAACAAAAAAAGAATGACAATTTTGAAAAGAAAACACAATATTTTGTACTTTTTCCTATAATAAATATCATTTTTTTTTAAAAAAAAGCTATTTCTTTCTCAGTTTAGGCCGATATATATTCTTCTACATATTTTTGGCAATAAAAATCACAATAAGCGTATATTGGCTGATTTGCGCAAAAGTTATAGCGTCTACAAATTAGGGGATAGATTTATAGCATTTCTATTATTATTTATTTTTTTACTAGTAATGGCGGCGATCTGTGATTTTTATTCTGACTGCGACATTATGGCGGACACATCGGACACATTTTTGGGACCATTGGCATTTATACAGCGTTCAGTGCTATAAAAAATGCACTGATTACTTTAAAAATGTCACTGTCAGGGAAGGGGTTAACACTAGGGGTCGATCAAGGGGTTAAATGTGTTCCCTAAGGTGTGTTCTAACTAAAGGGGGATGGGACTGACCTAGAGCAAGTTACAGATCGTGTTTCCTAGCTATTAGGAACTCACAATCTGCATTTCCTGAGCTCACAGAACAGGAACGTATGTGTTTACACACACACACGTCCCTGGTCTGCCTCTCATGCCCACAAATCGATCTCAGTCGGTGGTCATCGTGACCGCCGGTCACAGGCATCGGCACTCCCGCGATGCAGCGGGCGTGTGCCTGCTAGCCCGCTTAAAGCGGCCAATGTACAGCTACAACGGTTCGCCCAGTGGAGCGAGCATGCCGCAGTATAACTGCGGCGGCTGGTCCACAAGCGGTTAAACACCAGAGTGGAAAAGATTAGCTAGCAAATGGATGGATTTTTGGCAGAGTTATGTTGGTCAGAGCAGACTTGAACCTGTTTTTCTAGAACAGAAAAAAAGTTACAATTGTAACTCTGCCTTCGGAGGAGCTTGGAGCGCCACCATGTCACTTCCGGTTGTGAATTTTTGTCTGTGGAACGCAAGGCGTTACAGATTATTGACTGTAAACAATTGTTACTAATCTTCTAGCACTATTGATGGTGCGGTTTTAAAGTTACAACCTGCTTTTTGATCGAATAAACTCATATACTGTATATATATATATATATATATATACTGTATATTTTTTACGGATTCACAGTATAAGTGTCAATTTTTTTCCATTCATCCTTATGTGAACATGAACATGAACCCCACATGACCGCAACTATCGGGGAAGAGGAATCGATTTGGTACTGAGATCAGAGGCAACTCTGTTTGAAGGCGAGTATGAGTGAATCGCCTTTTTGCACTAGAAGCTGTGTCAGATTTATGCACAAGCAGGGGCGGACTGACAGCTCATGGGGCCCCCGGGCAACAGAAGATTATGGGGCCCCCTCGCTTACAGATGGCCACCACGCCAGGAGGTAGTGCAGAGGCGGGGCAGCTAAAATCTCTGGATTTTCACATCAAAAGCATGTCAGTATCGGACATATCAGGGACAGATGTAAAAAAAACACAGATTTTTACATACTGTCCCTGGTTTTACTGAGCCTGGCAACCCTGATGGGGCCCCCTAGTGGCATGGGGCCCTCGGGCAGTGCCCGAGTGACTCAATGGTCAGCATAGGTGTGCAGAGCCTATTACATTAGGGTGTGCACCCCAAAGCTCAAACACACATGCGTATATATATATATATATATATATATATATATATATATATGGCAGTAGGGTAATGGACGGTGTCAGTAGAACAGTGGATGGTGTCAGTGGGCTGGGACTGTTGTCAGTTTCTTTTTACTATTTTTTTATTATTACTTTTAATAATATTTTTTTACAATAATTTTTTGTTACAATTTTTTATGAGCACCATTGGAGGGCTTTGGTGAGATATCAGGGGCCTAAATAGACCCCTGATATCTCACTTTTGAGACAGAGAAAGGGGCTGAGGACAAAGATTCCGGAGTGTGATTAGGGTGTGCCTGGGCACAACTGGCACACCCTGTGCGCACGCCTATGATGGTCAGTCCGCCCCTGTGCACAAGCCATCATGGCACTAGAACACCATTTTGTTTATTTTTTTGACAGTTTTTTGTGCTAGAGAACAAATTTGATATTTTCCATTTTCTGTTGTTTCAAGGAAATTTCCAATTTGATGAACTGAAATGCCGCGTACACACCATAATTTTTTGTCCAAAAAACGTTTTTCCAACTTTATCATTAAAAACGATGTTGCCCACACATCATCGTTTTTTAAAAATGATAAACAAAGCGCGGTGACGTTCAACACGTACGACGGCACTCTAAAGGGGACGTTCTATTCGCCTTGAGGCTGCTTTAGCTGATTCGGTGTTAGTAAAAGAAGGATTCATGCTTTTCTGTCTGTTACAGTGTGATGAATGTGCTTACTCCATTATGAATGGTAGTTTTACCAGAACGAGCGCTCCCATCTCATAACTTGCTTCTGAGCATGGGCGGGTTTAAAATGTCGTTTTAGCCCACACACGATCATTTTTTACAACCCAAAAAACAACATTTTTTAAAACGATGTGAAAAAATGCAGCATGCTCGAACTTTTTTTTTGTCGTTTTTCAGAACATGAAAAACGATGTGAGCCCACACACGAGCATTTTAAATGACGCTTTTAAAAACGTTTTTTTCATGCCGAAAAATGATCGTGTGTACGCAGCATTACAGTTTGGTCACGTTTTGCACCATAAGCACTTTGCACTTTATTTATATTGATTATTTATTAAAAACAGCAGACAAAACACTGTGGGGGCAAAGAAAAAAGTTGAAGGGGTTCTCACTGAATAGTAATTACTCATGACTTTCATAAGTAAGCGCTAGTCAGCGTTATACCTGTACATGCAAACTTAAATTTACACAAATCTTTACAAATAAATTATCAAATTTGCTAAAATCCAACAACAGTAGTGTGAAACAATGTTAAAAGTATCAATATATCAATATTAACCCACTGTATATATTAATAAATTTCAATTGAAATAAATACAAAATCCCAATAGTTTTCATGAATATAACTAAATTCATGAATAAAAGGCCAATATTTTGTAAAACAGTCACCCTCTCACCATCTCACTCGCTCCTGAGATGGACTGGGGACTAGGGATGAGCTTCGAGTTCGAGTAGAACTCATGTTCGACTCGAACATTGCCTGTTCGCCGAACAGCGAACTATTTGGGGTGTTCGCGGCAAGTTCGTGTGATTTTTAGAACCCTGTTAAAGTCTATGGGACTCGAACGTTTGAAATCTAAAGTGCTGATTTTAAAGGCTAATATGCAAGTTATTGTAATAAAAAGTGTCCCCAGGGGACATGTATCAATGCAAAAAAAAGTTTTAAAAACTGCTGTTTTTCTGGCAGCAGTGATTTTAATAATTTCTTTAAGTGAAACAATAAAAGTGAAATATTCCTTTAAATTTTGTACCGGGGGGGGTGTATAGTATGCCTGTAAAGCGCTTGTTTCCCACGCTTAGAACTGTCCCTTGAACCAAGTGTAATTTCTGAAGGAAAAAAAGTCATTTAAAATCACTCACGGCTATAATGAATTGTCGTCTCCCGGCAATACAGAGAAAGGTAATTCATAAAAAAAAAGTGTGGGGGTCCACGGCATTTTTTTTTAAATTTGGGGTGGAGTTCCCCTTAAAATCCATACCAGACCTGAAGGGTCTGGAATGGATATTTGGGGGGAACCCCACATAATTTTTTTTTAATTTGACGCAGGGTTCCCCTTAATATCCATACCAGACCTGAAGGGCCTGGTAATTGAATTTGGGGGGACCCCCACGCATTCTTTTTTTATGAATGATTTTTCTCTGTATTGCTGGTATCCGAAAATGTATTATAGCTGCGAGTGATTTTAAATGACTTTTTTCCTTCAGAAATTACATTTTGTGCAGGGACAGTTCTAAGCACAGGAAACATTTACAGGAAACATTTACAGGCATACAGGCATACTATACACCCCCCTAGGTACAAAATTTAAAGGAATATTTCAATTTTATTGTTTCACTTTAAGCATTATTAAAATCACTGCTCCTGAAAAAACGTCCTTTTTTAAAACTTATTTTGCATTGATACATGTCACCTGGGGCAGGACCCGGGTCCACAAACACTCCCCTGGGGCAGGACCCGGGTCCCCAAACACTTCCCTGGGGCAGGACCCGGGTCCCCAAACACTCCCCATGAAGCAGAACCCGGGTCCCCAAACTATTTTTAGGACAATAACTTGCATATTAGCCTTTAAAATTAGTACTTTAGATTTCAAACGTTCGAGTCCCATAGACTTTAACATGGTTCTAAAGTTCACACAAACTTTTGGTCTGTTCGCAGGTTCTGGTGCGAACCGAACCCAGGGGTTTTCGGCTCATCCCTACTGGGGACTATAGAAATTGTAGTTTACATAGAAAAGTACACATAACTGCAACTAATGTATGCTGCTAATTCCAAACAAGCAGAAGGTAGGGGAAAAGGAGAGGTTCGCAAGTTTATTAAAGATCTTACAAGGAGGCACAAAAACATTATTTAATGAAAAATAGATTACAGAGTCCATAGTTAGTAGATGTGTATGGAAAGGAATAAGAATAATGTTTAGTGTCACATTAAAGTAAGCAACAGTACTGTGAAATTATATGTGAAAAATATAAACAAAACCTGTAGAAATAAGAAAAAATAATAATAGAATGGATGATTATATAGCACCCTTTAGTAGTGTGCTAGAGAGCATAGGTGAATTTAAGCAGGCCTGGCTGATAGCTAGGTCTGTTTGTTTTCATTCTGGGCTGGTAGGGGCTCAGGGTAGTGCTGGGTGTCTCACAGGTGGTGTCATTAGGACCTCACACTTCTTTCCAGAATCTTCTGATGCTTTCTGGAAGGAGAAGTGGGAGGGGAGGTGGAGCCACCTGGGGTTTGAGGAGCTCTGACCAATCCCCAATCTGGGGGGGTGACCTTGGGCCTGGGCTTGGATGCAGTCGGGACCACCTTTAGGAAAACATAAAGAAGTCCTGGAATGGAGGCATAAGAGAGAGCTAGGAGAGGACATCGGTAGAGAGCACTGCTAAGAGACTCCAGGGAGGACAACTGGTCGCAGCCAGGAGGGCTGGTGAGTAAGGCCCAGTCAGGAGGACTGGGGAGGCATGCGTGAGACGACTGGGAGCTTGCAGTCTGAGATGTGTGCAGACCCAGAAGAGTGAACTGTAGTGGAAGGGGCAGTGGAGAGAAGCAGCTGTAGCCAGGAAGGCTGTCAGGGCCTGAAGAGGGATTACAGAGATCAGTAGCCATAGTTAGGGCATCTAACACAAGGACTTTTTTTGTACACCAGTGGAGCCGTGGGCCCAGCCTGAAAAGGGCATCTGCTGAGGCCTGGCTGAGTCAGTGTCAGGCCTAACCAACAAATAGTGCTAGCTGTTCCTGGGGAACCAAGTGATGTGCTGGAGGTGACTTGGAGTAACAATCTGCGGTAAGTGATGTGCTGGTGGAAGGAGGAGTATGATCTTCAAGCAAGTTTGTGCAGGAGGAAGCGGAAGGAGTATGTACAGGGAGTGTACATAGTTGTCCCAAAACCAATTGCTGTTTCTATTTATCTACGCTGGGCATCCCATATCTCCGATCCCCATCCAAGTTATACCCCTCAATAAAAGACTGCTGACTGCTTAATGTCTTTGGGTGCCTGAAAGTCAATGCAGGGCTGGGCAGGGTGACAGACAAACCACAATTCTCAGCAGCCCCTACGGGGGTACCGATACATTTATATTCTGATAGCAGTGTTTGACAAGGGACTATCATCCCAAAGGAAGAACATCTTGCTCTTTGCTTCACCAAGTAGTTTGTTATGTTTTTAACAGTAACCTAGAAGATAAATGTAGCAAAGTGAACACACGTTGAGCTGCACTTTATCCCATACATTTATTGGGAAAAATCATATATTTGTAATGACTTTCTGAATGAACACATATGTAATAACACATATGGTTTAATGGATAAAGAGACAATGGACTTTACATCCTGGATGTCTTATTTGGTTATGAAATATGGATCAGCTGAGAATTCTTTCCTGGATGTGTGGGTAACAAGACAGAGGAACAGATGTGGGGGCTTATTATAAATAATGCTTCCTTTGCAGGCAGGTTATCTTTCATTCCTACAGGATATTTCCTCACATGATCCCTTTGTCTTACAGGCATTGGGATGCGAATGACGGCTCACTGCTGTCTGACAGGTTGCCTGAATGAACAAGCTACAGCTTATGCCACAAGACTGTAAAAGTTTAATGGCAATATATTTCCTACCACTTTACTTGAAAAACAAAGGTAGTATATAAAAGAGAATATTATATATAATATCATATAAGAGAACTAACATTAACTCACGTAAAAATTATATCCTAAAATTATGTTTAAAAAAAAAAAAAAATAAGGAACCCTATTTAAATAAAATGGGGAAACATGCTGCTATAGGGACTTCAGGTATCATTAGATGCTGGCGAACTAACAACCTTTTAACTTGAAAAGTGAGATCTTTCCTCTGGGATTCCCCATGGGCCCCATGAGTGCTGTTACAGAGGGGAAAGTCACATGCTCCAAAGAAGTGCTGAGTATTGTGAAAGAGGAGTATTGGATCTCTGGGAGTATAGGGATGGTGGGGGGATCCTTTGAAGGGACACGCTCCCTTTGCCCTGCATGGGAAAAGTGACAACATCTCTGTATATTAGATTGTTGGAAATTAATTCAGGAGTAAAGTTTGCAGTATGCCAAAAAATAAAGTTTGGTGGATGAAGCAATCTGCCATCAACCCAAATATGCAATATCTTTTGTACCTGATTTCCTATAGAATTACTTAAAGTGGAGTTCCACCCATTTTTTTATGTTTGTCTGTGCTGCATGCCCTAATCTCATAGGGGCAGATTCACGTAGATCGGCGCATTATCATTCCGGCGTAGCGCACCACTTTTCCGTTAGACTTGCGCAATCTAGCCGCGTAATCCGGCGATTCACGTAGCTTTTACGCAAGAGCTTGCGCAAACGTAAGGTTTTTTCCGGAGGCGTAAGGAGGAGTAATACAAATTGGGAGGGACGTGGGCGTGTTACATTGAAATGAGCCGTGACCCCATGCAAATGAAGGGCCGGCCGACTCGCGCATGCGCGCGTGAAGGAAACCATGTCAGCTCCGTTGTGCGCATGCTCACAACTCGGGAGCGGCGCAATCATTGAAATTGGAAATGGACTAGGGCAACGTTGTGAACTACGCAGACAGCATAAATAGACACACACAAACGCCCTTCCATTGCAAAAGTACATCCCTTTGTGTCCCTTCCCATTGAATCAAGTGCTTTTGCTCTGTTGTTCGTTAGAGTGTGTTTTGTAGTTGTCAGATTAGTGTTCTGTGTGATCTTGTGCTTGTTGGTAGTTTTGTGAAAGTGTATTTTGATAAGTGTTTGAGACTGTTTGTTTGATTGATATATTTCTGAGCGTTTGTTTTCTTGCTTTATTTTTTCATCTGATTTTTTTGTGTGTGTTTCTTGCTGAGTGCTAGTGTGATTTTTGGCTGTTCTTTTTCTCTTTGTGTGTGTTCTTGTCTGATTGGTTGTGCTTGTATTTGTGACAGATTTTTGGTGACCGCTAGTGAGTTTGTTTGGAAGTATGACTGAGAGAAAAAGAAAGCTCAATTTTACTGTGGGGGAAAAAAGAATTCTTGCCCGGGCCATTACCGACTATGGGCGTTTTCTCCACGGCCCGCAGAGTGCCACCACCACCCCGGCCAGGAGGAGGGAGATCTTGGATATGATCACAGAGCAGGTCAATTCATCGGGGGAGGGGGAGACACGGACCCGCTCTGGGATAGAAAAGAAAATAAATGACCGGTGTGAGGTGAAAAAAAACTGGCCGCAATAAATGCCCATGCCAGGGGCACAGGAGGGGGCCCACCATGCCGGGTTAGATTTTCAGAGACGGAGCGTGTGGTGGCCCTGACCTTTCACCGGCATGAAGTGGAGGGCCTGCCAGGCTTTGACACAAGTCCGGTCCCCGCGGTGCCAGGTAAGGTTTTTATTTCTCTCAGGTGTGTAGCATGTGTGGGGGAGGGGGTGAAAGGGAATATGTGGCAAGTGTGTGGATCCTCCAACCTGTGAATGTTTTGTGTCATCCACAGCTGTGCAGGAGGGTGCAGGGCCATCTGGACTGACCGCTCCAACCCCAGGACAGCAGCCTAATGAGGCCCCCCCCAACAAGGCCAGAGTCCGCAGAGGAGGAACAAGAGGAGGGGAGGATCATGCGGAGGACGATCATGAGGAGGAGCAGAATCATGAGGAGGAGGAGTCCATGGAAGGCACTGGCCCTTTGGTTTCTGCGGACTCTTCCCCTCTGGCTGCAAGAAGCCTGCCCTCCCTAAGGGTCAGCCCCCCCCCTCCTCCCCCAACATGGCTCCCCTCACAAGGGCCTCCCCTTCTCCCCGGCCACAACCATCAGCTGGAGCCAGGAGGTCATCCCAAAGCACCAGGGGGGCGCCCAATCTCATGCCCGCCTGTCTGAGAAGGAACCTGGCCACCCAGACCCGCCTTCTGAGACAGCTCTGCCAGACTATGGGGCGGGTGGATCAGAGCCTGTCCTCCATTAATGATAGCCTGGGTAACCTGGACTCCCACTCCCGGGCCTCCACAACCTGCCTAAATGACCTGCAAACTACAGCAGCAGGCGTTGGGCAGGATGTGAGGGCCCTTACCCAGGCTATCCAGGGCAACACGGCAACACTTGGTGCTGCCCTGGACAGAATAGCCGTGGCCTTGGAGGGCAGGCCGCCAGGTGGGCAGATCTCAGGGGCTGCTCCTCCTTCCCCGGCTTTTCCCCTCCCCCATGCGTCTCCCCTGAGGGTCCGGGGCCGTGGCCGGGGGCGCCCCAGGCGTGGCTCAGGCAGAGGGCAATAATTTTTTTTTCCCCCTTTTGTTTGTTTTGAAAGCTTTTTTATTTTTGTTCTCTGCTTTTTTTGTTTTTTCTAAGCAATTTTTTTTTACTATGCATTTTTTGTTTCTATGCATTTTTGTTTGTTTGACTTTTTTGGCATATTTTGGGTTGTGAATGATGTTTGAATGTGGGGGTGACATTCCTGCTGGAAAAGGGGTGTCACCCTCAATTTTGGTGGAGAAGGGTTCCCCAGGACCAGGGAGAAGTGATTCCCAGGTCCGTGTGAATGGTGTATGAATGTACAGTGACATAATTGGAGCCTTGACGTGGCGTTACTGCTCACCAGTCTTGCATGGTGGACTGGTGCCAATCCAATTTGATGAGGATGTGGGGTGTGTGTGCTAGGGACCATAGTGGTGTGCATGCATGCATTCTCATTGGGCATCTTTGCACGTTAAACACGTGCAAAGATGCCCAATATGAGCTGCCTCCTGACTGCTCTTCCCTCAGAAGACGGGGTATCCTCGGTTAGGGGTTGATTTTCTGGTTGGGGGGTCAGATCATCACGTAGCTCAACCTGCAGGCCCTTCCTCACTGCGAGATTGTGTAGCATGCAACATGCAGCGATGATATGGCACACAAAGTTTGGGGAATACAACAGTGTACCCCCAGACTTATCCAGGCATCGGAAACGTGACTTCAGGAGGCCAAAGGTGCGCTCCACCACTGCACGGGTTTTGATGTGTGCTTCATTGTATCGTTCCTCTCCTGGGGTTTGGGGGTTCCGGATAGGAGTCATGAGATGGGGTCCCAGTGCATATGCAGAGTCACCTGTAAAGGAAAAGACAGGAGAATGTTAGTCATGCATGTGCCACTTCTGTTGTGCATCACGGGAGGGGATAGTCATGCCTGACTCCCATGTCACTCACCAACCAGCCAGGTGTTCCCATACACGTTCTGTTCGAATTCTGTTCGGATGTGGCTTTGATTGTAGATGTAGCTGTCATGGCTGGACCCTGGGTGTTTGGCACGGACGTGCCATATGAGGCCTTGGGCATCAACTATCACCTGTACGTTGATGGAGTGCCAATTCTTCCGATTGCGGTACATGTGCTCGGTCTCATGGGGGGGCTGGAGTGCCACATGTGTGCAATCTATGGCCCCGATGGTGCGTGGGAATCTGGCAATTCGGTAGAAATCTGCCATTGCCTTGATTCGAAGCTCCTCAGTGGTGGGTTTGATGATTTGGTTGGCCAAGCGTGTGAGGATTGCAGGGACAACCTGGTGCACACATCTGCTCATGGAGGATTGTGACATCCCAGCCACCACTCCACTTGTACGCTGAAAAGAGCCACTGGCAAGGACATGGAGTGTTGCCAGGACCTTCACCAGTGGCTGCACTGCATGTGAGCGGTGTGTTGGGCTGGTGATGTCCTCCTGCAAGGTTGTGGTTAATTCCAGGATGGCATGAGGGGGGAATCTGAAGATGCGAAAGACCTCTGAATCATTCATGCCAAACAGGTGTATGCGGGTGCGGTATACCCTCTCCCGTGCCATCCTCCGTGCCCTCCTCCTTCTTTGGTCATCTATATTCACTAGTGCAGCTATGAGCGACGATGCCCCTAGCATGTTGGCAGTCAAATTGTAGTGCAACACGTGTGTGTGGTCTGCTCCTCAGTAACGGTGTTGCTTTATCTGACAATTAGACTTTTTTTTCAAAAGTTAGACCAGCTTTTATGTGCTCTAACTTTAGACAGGACATTTTGCAGTTGCGCACATCGCGTAGCTGCGCAGCAACTGCGTTTTTTTGTGGATCCCCGTAACTCCCTCATTAGCATATTTGACTAGCAAATCAATGGTGTGTCTAGCGCAGTTTTGCGCGAAGGGAAGCGAATGTCTAACTCAATTACGCCGGACCAAAAAACGTAGATTTCTGGCGTATATTGTTTTGTGAATCGCGTCCAACTATACGCACGCGCACATTTAGACTTACGCACGCGCAACAGCAGTTGCGCACGCGTAATCGCTCTGTGAATCTGGGCCATAGTGTTCAGAATGGACAATTTTTATTTATTTTGTTGCTTGTAAATACCTTTATTTTGTAGTCCTTCATTACTTCCTCCTTCTTATTAGCCTAGGCTATTAAGTCACAAGGCTATTTTCAAGGGTTTCTGGGATAGGCATCATGGTTCCCAGTAGTCCTTGCAAACCTGACTGAAACCTATTACATTGCTTGTGCAACACTGAGCATGTGCGAGATATGCAAAGCTGAAATCCAGGAAGTCATACAGTCTGGCTTCATGATGCCCACACTTAAGATGGCCACGGTCTATTTCTAGATTATAATCTCTAAATGCTGTAACAACCTAACAAAACGGACCTTAGTTTACAGACTAACTTTACTAGAATACATTAAGCTTGTGTATTACAGGGGTATTTATATTTAAAAAGTAAAATTGTGGGTAGAACTCCCCTTTAACCACTTTCATACCGGGCCTATTTTGGCACTTCTCTCCTACATGCATAAATCATAATTTTTTTGTTAGAAAATTACACAGAACCCCCAAACACTATATATGTTTTTTTTTTAGCAGACACCCTAGGGAATAAAATGGCGGTCATTGCAACTTTTTATCTCACACAATATTTGCGCAATAATTTTTCAAACGCCTTTTTTTGGGGGAAAAAAAACGGTTTCGTGAATTAAAAAATAACAAAACAGTAAAGTTAGCGCAATTTTTTTGTATAATGCGAAAGATAAAGTTACGCCGAGTAAATAGATACCTAACATGTCACGCTTTAAAATTGCGCACACTCATGGAATGGCGCCAACGTCAGTACTTAAAAATCTCCATAGGCGTCGCTTATTTTTTTTTACAAGTTACAAATTTAGAGTTACAGAGGAGGTCTAGTGCTAGAATTGTTGCTGGCACTCTAACACACGCGGCGATACCTCACATGTGTGGTTTGAACTGTGTTTATAAATGTGGGCGGGACTTACGTGTGTGTTCGCTTCTGAGCGCGAGCTACCGGGGATAGGGGCGTTTAACCACTTAAGGACCGCCTCCTGCAGATTTACGTCGGCAGAATGGCACGGCTGGGCACATCAACGTATATATACACGTTGGTTTTAGTACCCAGGACCGGGACCGCGGGATTCGCGGACCCGATCGCCGCTGCAGTGCGGCGATCCGTCCCTGGAGCGGAAGAACGGGGAGAGCCGTGTGTACACACGGCTTCCCCGTGCTTCTCTGTGGCCGGAGCATCGATCGCGTCATCCCTGTAATAGGGGGACGCGATCGATGACGTCACACCTACAGCCACACCCCCCTACAGTAGTAAACACAACACATTAGGTACACATTCCCTACAGCGCCACCTGTGGTTAACTCCCAAACTGCAACTGTCATTTCCACAGTAAACAATGCAATTTAAATGCATTTTTTGCTGTGAAAATGACAATTGTCCCAAAAATGTGTAAAAATTGTCCGAAGTGTCCGCCATATTGTCGCAGTCACGAAAAAAAATCGCTGATCGCCGCTATTAGTAGTAAAAAAAAAAAAAATTAATAAAAATGCAATAAAACTATCCCTTATTTTGTAAACGCTATAAATTTTGCGAAAACCAACGATAAACGCTTATTGCGATTTTTTTTACCAAAAATATGTAGAAGAATACGTATCGGCCTAAACTGAGGAAAAAAAATGTTTTTTTATATATTTTTGGGGGATATTTATTATAGCAAAAAGTAAAAAATATTGCATTTTTTTTTAAATTGTCGCTCTATTTTTGTTTATAGCGCAAAAAATAAAAACCGCAGAGGTGATCAAATACCACCAAAAGAAAGCTCTATTTGTGGGAAAAAAAGGACGCAAATTTTGTTTGGGAGCCACGTCGCACGACCGCGCAATTGTCTGTTAAAGCGACGCAGTGCCGAATCGCAAAAACCCCTTGGGTCATTTGCCAGCGTATTGGTCCGGGTCTTAAGTGGTTAAAAAAAATTTTTTTTTTTTTTTTACTCAATTTCTTTTTATTTTATTTATCAATAAGACCCCACATCTCTCCTCCAGGCTGGAAAGCATTAGATCGTGAAAAAAATTCACAGATCTAATGCTTTCAGCCGCGATTGTGGCTGTGTTTACATTCCAGGACCCGGGCGTGACATCATAACATCGCGCCCGGGCCTCCGACGATCATAGAGATGACTGGTGACCATTTGGGGCAGACATTTCTTTCTTTAACCACTTGCCCCTTCCTGCCCAGACAAAATATAAGCTTCCGGCACTGCGTCGCTTTAACTGACAATTGCGCGGTCGTGCGACGTGGCTCCCAAACAAAATTGGCGTCCTTTTTTTCCCACAAATAGAGCTTTCTTTTGGTGGTATTTGATCACCTCTGCGGTTTTTATTTTTTGCGCTATAAACAAAAATAGAGCGTCAATTTTTAAAAAAATGCAATATTTTTTCCTTTTTGCTATAATAAATAACCCAAAAAATATATAAAAAAAATATTTTTTCCCTCAGTTTAGGCCGATACGTATTCTTCTACATATTTTTGGTAAAAAAAAAATGCAATAAGCGTTTATCGATTGGTTGGCGCAAAATTTATAGCGTTTACAAAATAGGGGATAGTTTATGGCATTTTTTTTTTTTTTTTTTTTTACTATTAATGGCGGCGATCTGCGATTTTTTTTATTGGGACTGCGACGTTATGGCGGACATTTCGGACACTTTTCTGACATTTTTGGGACCATTTACATTTATACAGTGAACAATGCTATAAATATGCATTGATTACTGTATAAATGTGACTGGCAGTGAAGGGGTTAACCACTAGGGGGCGGGGAAGGTGTTAAATGTGTGTCCTATGAGTGTTCTAACTGTGGGGGGAGGGGGGGTGACTGGGGGAGGTGACCGATTGTGTCCCTATGTACAAGGGACACAATCGATCTCCTCTCTCCCTGACAGGGACGTGCAGCTCTGTGTTTACATACAGAGCTGCACGTCCCAGCTCACTTACTGAGCAATCGCGTGTGCCCGGCGGCGATCGTTGCGGCGATCGTTGCCGCCGGGCACTCGCATGGGATCCCCGCAAAGCGGCGGGTGCGCGCGCGCGCCGCCGCCCCGCGCGCGCCCGCCCGCCGCCGCCGCGCGCGCCCGCCCGCCGCCGGCACAGCGCGCACGCCCGCAACTTTAAAGGGACATCACGTCATATGACGTGATGTCAGGATAATGGAGTCGTCTGCCCGCCGTCATTTGACAGTGGGCAGATGACAAGTGGTTAACCACCTCTTCAAGGAGAACCCTGAGACGAGTGTAAGGAACAGTAAGGTAACGGTAGGCCCAAATCTAAACCAGCAGCTCCTACGGGGGTAGTGCTACATATATATATTATATATATATATATATATATATATATATATATATATATATATATATATATATATATATATATACACACACTGCTCAAAAAAATTAAAGGAACACTCTGGTCACCAATCTACTCTATGGTTTCCATCCGACGCCGGCGGATCGTTTCTCCGGATCTCCGATGGCAAAGGAGTGCCCAGAGAAGCACCGGATGGCGGCGGAAGGGGGGGACGTCCCCTCCCGCCTCCTATAAGAACGATCAAGCGGCGGACAAGCCGCTATGATCTCTCTTATGGTGCACAGAATCGCTGGCTGAAGAGATGGATATCTGAATGATGCCTGGAGCTGTAGGCATCATTCAGATATCCCCACTGAAAGTCCAGGACGTCATATGACGTCCTTGGGCGGGAAGGGGTTAAACAGTGAACATAGTTAAATAGGTGAAAGCCCACTCTGAGTCCTTCTCTGTATCTCACCCACGTTCACCTATGACAATGACTGTGGCATGCATTTTAGCTACAGAAATAAAGATAAATGGCTCCCTGCACATATCATGCATAGCAATGGAGTTGCGAAAAGACATTTGTGACATAGACTAAACCAAATGCCTAAAACATCTTGAAACAAATCATGCTTTTTGTCACTGTCACTACTGGTCAAGGTTGGAAATGCAACAGGTTGAATGTATTGGGTATTCCCTTTTCAGAAGTGGCTAAGGGGCCTGGTCAACCCACTGTGCATTCTGGGAGAGGGTACTTAAGGGACAGACACCATTTTGTGGGGTCGGTTTTGCCTGATCCGGACCTGAGGGCCCCTTCTGGCCTCAGGGATGTTTTGGCGGTTCCCGCCTCAGGGCTACATTGGCCTGAGGTTGCAGTAATGAGATGTAGGCCCAGTAGTTTCTGGGGCCTACTGATCCAGGGAGGATACTGTGTTTCGCCTTGCCTGCTGGAAGGGACTGAGCAATTGAGGACTCAATTGGAGGATGCATCCGGATCAAAACCTACCTCACAGTGCTGCCGGAACAGCTGAGAGATCCTGGCACTGTGAGCGGTGTTCTTTCTTCAGAAGTTAACCCAGTGCGTGGTTACACAGGTCTGTGGCAGAGACCCTTGAAACAATTCTACTTTCACCAAGTCTGTGGCAGAGACTATCTTTTGATCGAGCTTCGCACCGGCTGCTAGGCCAGTGAGAGTGGGCCTATTCGGTGGTCCCTGAGTCCAGCGTGGAGACAGTTGTTCCTCTGGACCTAGGAGGATATCAGTGATTCGCAAGTAAAATGCCTGACTCTCCCCTAAACCTCCATCCCTCTTTTCTGAGGTTTGCTTTAATAAAAACCCTCTTTGCAGGAGGGAGAAAAAGAGACTGGGTGTTTGGCACAGACATTTCTTTCTTTAACCACCTCTTCAAGGAGAACCCTGAGACGAGTGTAAGGAACAGTAAGGTAACGGTAGGCCCAAATCTAAACCAGCAGCTCCTACGGGGGTAGTGCTACATACACACACACACACACACACACATATATATATATATATATATATATATATATATATATATATATATATACACACACACTGCTCAAAAAAATTAAAGGAACACTTTTGTTATTTTGGATTTAGGTCAGGTGAGCGTGGGGCTATTTAATGGTATCAATTTCTTCATCCTCCAGGAACTGGCTGAATGCTCTCGCCACATGTGGCTGGGCATTGCCGTGCACCAGGAGGAACCCAGGACCCACTGCACCAGTGTAGTGTTGAGCGGAATACGCCATATTCGATTTTGCGATATTTCGCGAATATATAGAAGAATATTCGCGAATATTCGCTAATATCGAATATTCGTGATATTTTATCCAACAAAAATTTTTGCGAAATTTCGCTAATGCAAAAATGATTGCGAAATTCTCATAAACGGAGATCATTTCATGTATTACTAAACTAATATGCACTAAACACTAACTCTACACTAACTCTACTTAAAAGAAAGGAGAATAAGGGGGCAAAAGAAGGGCGGAGAAGATCGGCAAAAGGAAATCGCGCAATATTCCTATTGCGCGATTATCTTCGCGCAATATTCCTTTTGCGAATATTCGAGTTATTCTGATTCTTTACAAAAGAAGGGTGCATCAGAGCCAATCAGAATAACTCGAATATCCGGCAAAAGGAATATTGCGCGATTATCTTCTCCGCCCTTCTTTTGCATCAGAGCCAATCAGCGAATATTCGGCAAAAGGAATATCGCGCAATATTCCTTTTGCCGAATATTCGAGTTATTCTGATTGGCTCTGATGCAAAAGAAGGGCGAGGAAGATAATCGCGCAATATTCCTTTTGCCGAATATTCGAGTTATTCTGATTGGCTCTGATACAAAAGAAGGGTGCATCAGAGCCAATCAGAATAACTCGAATATTCGGCAAAAGGAATATTGCGCGATTATCTTCTCCGCCCTTCTTTTGCATCAGAGCCAATCAGAATAACTCGAATATTCGGCAAAAGGAATATCGCGCAATATTCCTTTTGCCGTATATTCGAGTTATTCTGATTGGCTCTGATGCAAAAGAAGGGCGGAGAAGATAATCGCGCAATATTCCTTTTGCCGAATATTCGAGTTATTCTGATTGGCTCTGATGCAAAAGAAGGGCGCATCAGAGCCAATCAGAATAACTCGAATATTCGGCAACAGGAATATTGCGCGATTATCTTCTCCGCCCTTCTTTTGCATCAGAGCCAATCAGTCTGTCACATATGCTCAGGATGAACCTGCTCTCACCTGTGAAAAGCATGGGGCACCAGTGGCGGACCTGCCAATTCTGGTGTGCAATGGAAAATGCCAATCGAGCTCCAAAGTGTCTGGCAGTGAGCACAGAGCACACTAGAAGACGTCGGGACCTCAGACCACCCCCTTGAAGTCTGTTTCTGATTGTTTGGTCAGAGACATTCACACCAGTGGCCTGCTATCCCTACCCAGGAGTTATGATTCAAAAGTGTTCCTTTAATTTTTTTGAATAGTGTATATACACACACACTATATCACAAAAAGTATTGGGACACCTGCCTTTATACACATTAACTTTAATGGCATCCTAGTCTTAGTTCATAGGGTTCGATATTGAGTTGGCCCACCATTTGCAGCTATAACAGCTTCAACTCTTCTGGGAAGGCTGTCCACAAGGTTTAGGAGAGTGTCTATGGGAATGTCTGACCATTCTTCCAGAAACGCATTTGTGAGGTCAGACACTGATGTTGGACAAGAAGGCCTGGCTGGCAGTCTCCTCTCTAATTCATCCCAAAGGTGTTCTATCATGGGGTCAGGACGCTCATCCATGTCTTTAAAGACCATGCTTTGTGCACTGGTCGAAATCCTTTGGTGGAGGGGGGATTATGATGTGGGGTTGTTTTTCAGGGGTTGGGCTTGGCCCCTTAGTTTCAGTGAAGGGAACACTTAAGCCCTCAGTACACCAAGACTATTTGGACAATATATTGCTCCCAGCTTTGTGGGAACAGTTTGGGGATGGCCCCTTCCTGTTCCATCTTGACTGTGCACCAGTGCACAAAGCAAGGTTTATAAAGACAGGATCCAAAAAGATGGATGAGTGAGTTTGGGGTGAAGGATCTTGACTGGCCTGCACAGAGTCCTGACCTCAACCCAAGAGAACACCCCAATTCACCCCAAAGACGTTCCTTTGGGGTGGAGGTCAGGACTCTTCTTGTCCATATCAGTGCCTGACCTTACAAATGTGCTTCTGAAAGAATGGTCAAACATTTCCATAGACACACTTCTAAACCTTGTGGACAGCCTTCCCAGAACAGTTGGAACTGTTATAGCTGCAAAGGGTGGGCCAACTCAATATTGAACCCTACAGACTAGGACTGGGATGCCATTAAAATACACGTGCGTGTAAAGACAGGTGTCCCAATGCTTTTGGCAAAAGCGTGTATATATATATATATATATATATATATATATATATATATATATAAAAAATATTTTTTCCATTATCAGAGAAATTATTTCAAATTATTCAGAAGCTATTAAGTATAGCTCCTAAGTAAACAGCAATGTGTATGCAAATTCTATTTTAAGTCACATGCATATGTAAGTGATCTGTTAGTGTATTATTCTGCTGAAGCAGGCTGCCATCATTGTGTAAACATATTTTTTTCTCCATTACCTACTAATAAGTAAAGTACATGTTTCCAAGTCTGTGGATTATAGCTGACTGTATTCTATGACGGTTTACTTAACAGTTGGAAAGTAAGAGTAATCATCTCTGAAGAGGTCTAAAATACTTTTCACATATCTGCTCAATTAATCTTATATCTGTTTGCCTTTACTCTGATCTTTAATATCTTACCACCAGTCTAAGCTGGCCAAAATCATAAATGGAATGCACAAATGGACCATCTGTATTCTTTTCTCCACATATTTTTGTATAAAAAATGCACGTGTCACTCATGTCTGCAAAGACTAAAAAGGGACCATGGTCAGATATCTATAGCACTATATGGCACCAAATGATCAGTTATGGTTAATAGTTATCTTCCCCGGAGACTGATTAGTTAGAAGTGAGTAGTACAGTCCTCAGGTGCCTATAGATATGATATTGTTTTCTTAGTACTAACATGTATTGGAATAACTGAGAATCGTCTGGAACCAACTGAATATCGATCCATGTACAGCTGTTCCTGTTCTCCTCCTGAACAGGACTGTTAGTATATTTTTGCTTGATCAGCAGTTGCAGCCTATCAGCTGCGGCGCTAAGCAGTCTATTCTGGCAGTGGAGAAGTCCTACTGCCTGAATACAATAGTGCAGCAGGGGGATTCCCCATGCACCTCAAATTTGTGGATGGGAGAATTGGTTTGTTTGTTTTCCAATTGTTGGCTCTTTTGGCTGTGGACATAGGTCAACATGAGAATCCTGACTGGTCTGGGAATACACAGCCTCATACATCAAGCTGTGATGCCCATTTTTCAACTTTCAACAGATCAACTTTAGAGACAACGGCCCAGATTCAGGTAGAGCGGTGCATCTTTGTGCGGGCATAGCATATTTACTTTACGCTACGCTGGGGCAACGCTGAGAGGCAAGCATGCTATTCACAAAGAATATGCGCTCAACGTTGCGTAGCGTATAGTTGTCGGCATAAGCCAACGTAAGTCAAAGTAGGTGGAAGTGGGCTGGAAGTGGGCGTGATATATTATAATGAAGAGTGACCCCATGCAAAATGATGGCCATAGCTTCAAAAAACAAACTGTGCATGCGTCGTCTCTTGGATGCATCCCAGTGCGCATGCTCACAGTTACGTCGAAATAGCTGCCTAAGATACGTCGAACACTGCCTACGACGTGAACGTAACCTACACACAGCCCTATCTCTAGATAGGCCGGCGTAAAATGTTTGTGAATCCGGGACAACATGTTTACTTGCTGGCTAATATGTCCCACCTACTTTAATTTGCCAATATACCAAGATAATCAATGTTATTCACTTTACCCGTCAGTGGTCATAAGGGTAGGGCTGTTCGGTGTATGTGCCAAAGAACAATTTTTTTTTCAACTATTGTTCAATGGGTACAGTGTTTTTTAGACAGCTTAACCACTTGTCTATTGAGGTATTTTTTTTAATTGTTTTCACATGTTAAAATCACATGTTATTGAAATCAGTGACCCTGGAGAATAAAATGTTTTTAATTTATAAAGATATTTTCGCAGCTATTTTCAGGAAAAAGTACACTAAAGTTAACTTTAGGACAAACAAGCACAAAATTATGTTCAGTTTTTGGTTAAATCTAAAAGATGGGGTTGTGTCAAATTATGGAAACTGTTGACCATACTTTAATTTTCCTTACCTGGAACCTCCGCATGTCAGCCCACCACGTTTCAGCTCTGCCTCCTCTGACCCCTCCAGGACAACCTTTTTCTAGCCTATAAAGGACCACTGTCTTCCCCCGACAGCAACAGCAGTTTTGGTTGGGAGATCCTTGGCTGAAATTAGGAAGTTCTAGGAAAGGAAAAATATAGTAAGTATGGTCAACAATTTTCCGTATTCCTAGAACCTTCCCATGTCAGGGAAAAAAAAACAAGACAACGCCATAAATACTGCCAAACAAAATGTTATAAGCTACAGCTGCCACAATGACTGTAGACCAAAATGCCTGCGAAGGTAGAAATCCACGTTATATTGACGAAAAAACATATTAGCTGCGCTCCAGCTTGCTGCCCTGCAAAGCTGCCCTCCACCAAGAACTTTGCAGAAGCTGCCATGCCCCTAGTCTAGTGTGCCTTAAATTCTGCTGGAGGAGGAAGCCTGTGTGATCTGTAAGCAATTTGAATAGTTTTAATATTGCAGGCTGACATAATTCTAGGTGAAATGACGCAATCCTTCCTCTAAACGTTAGGCAAGATGAACAGATTCTCGTTTTTACAGAACTTGTAGTTCGTTCCATGTACATTTTGAGTGCCTTAACTAAATCCAAGTTCTTCCATTCATCTTCTATACTACAGCCTCCTGGGTCGAAAAAGGGAGAATCACTATGGCCATTGGCCAACACCTTCTCTCTCTGGATCTTCAGGAGGAGTTTGAGTATTAGAGGAAGAGGAGGAAACACATATACCAGATGATAGTTTCAAGGTCTAATCAGGGTATCTTGGGCTAAGGCTTGTGGATCCCAGAACTGGGAGAAGTAAAGAGGAAACAGGTAGTTCATCCCCAAAGCCATCAGGTCTATGACAGATGCTGACAATTCTGTGCAAACAGCTGGGATTGAGTCTCCACATGTTGTAGTCTAAGAATCTGTGACTGAGGTGATCGGCTAAACTATTCTCTGCACCTGGAAGATGCTAGACTGTTAGCAACATGACTTTCTTTCTGCCCATTGGAATATCTGACACACAATTCTTAGCAGAGTAAGGCTCTTTGGACAGGGCCCAATGAACTGCCTCTAGCTCCAGAAAATTTGAACCCTAAGCTTCCATATTCTTCCACCTGTCCTGGGCTTGATGACCCAAGCAATGGGCTCCCCAACTCTTCAGGCTGGCATCTGTCGTTGCTACAATTGGTTCTGGTAGCACCAGAGGGACTTCGACCTTTAAAGTTCTGGACAACTAAGTCAAGGACTGGATAACTGCCAAAGGAAGCAATATCTTCTGAGCCAAGGAATAGTGATTCCACTGGTGAAGGAAATTGAACTGGAATGTCCTTCTTCACCACCTGGCCCACGGCACCACTGGGATAGTCGCAGGTAGGAAGCCCAGAAACTGCATACATTCTTTTGCTGAAAGAAATGACCTTGACGTGACTATTCTTGTCCGGAACTGCACTTTTTGTACCTTCCTCTGGGGGAGAAATACTGTACCTAGGCCCATATTGAATTGAACCCCCAGCCAACCGAACCAAGCAAACATCTCACAGACTTGGACTACCTGATAGTTCAGCGTGTTATTCGATAGGGCAAGCATCAAGATGTCATTGAGATAGTGAAAAGTCTTGCTCCCACCTGAGGTGACTGGGGGAGACACCTTCAGAAAGCTGTGGTTTTAGAAGCCTGAATGGCTTTACCCTTTAAACTTTTTGTAAAGTTGGAGGGGGTTGATGTCCACTGCTGGATGCCTTGGTTTATATGCACTGGCTTCCTTGAAGCCCTCCTTTGCTCTCCTGGACTGACAAAAAGCTTGACGTTGCCTTATTTTTTCTTGCTGAACCAGGGCTGTTCCCTCCTGACACTCTCTGTATAGCAGCCTCAGGAGTCTTACCAAAAAAGAAGCAGTGGCTTCTCCAGCTTTCATATTTAGGGGGGCACATGGGGGTACAGGAAAAAAAGTAGGGGGGCCAACAATAAAATGCTATTTATATATATATATATATAGGATTTGACTAGGAGCATCACCTGGATTGCATCACGATCAGCATGTCAGAGAAGGCTCCACTGCTTCTAAGCAACCTGCAGGGAGCTCAACTGTCTACAACCAACAGAGATGGGCTCGGGTGTGTTTGAAATCCCACATGCCCGATCCCGCCAGGAAGCCGACACTGCCTGTGATTAGCGCTGTGCAGTGTGGGCTTCTTGGCGGGCTCTGGCATGTGGAATTTTGAACATGCCAAGCCCATCTCTAACAACAAATTATGCTGGCCCTCCTGTACATCAGCCCCATAAAGTAACCAGCACTGGTGTTCCAATGTGCTGCCGCCGCTGCCATGGAGACAGGGGCCAGCGCTGTGAATAGCCAGGACAGGACAGCAACTCTGGTTGTTCCACCACTGGTCCACACTGGGAGGATTCCCCTATCCACCTATAATGTGTAGATGGGGGAATTGGATCATTTTTTTTTTAAATATTCAACCTAATAGTTGAATGAAAAAAAGTGATCAATGTATGGGCTACCTAAGAGCTAAGACTAGCCATAGACAGTTTAAATCTCCCTGGTTCAGCAGGAACTGGCTGAGATTTTAACCATTAATGAGCAGATTCTCATATGATTATCACTAATGGTTGCTATAGCCACTAGTAATAATCACTGTTTGTCGGGAGAATACAATTGCTGGGCATGTGGGATATCCCCCTGTCAGCACTGTCTGTGTTGATGGGAGAATCATGCATCTGTGAATGCAGGAAAGAAATTTGCACCGTATATTACCTGCCTAACTGAAAGTGAAAGTAAATTGTGAATGTCTTGAAAGAACAGGAGATGAGGAGGGAGACAGATGGGGGAGAGAAGGGACAGAGATAATGCAGTTCAGTGATTACAGTGCACTGCAGTCTGCAGTGCACACACTTACCCACGGTCCAGCCTAGAATCTCAGGCATCATTCACACAGCCAGGAATGCTGCAGATTTTTATATTTCCCGCCCATTCATCCCCTCTCTTCAGATACAGCACGCTGGGATAGTGTGGGTGGGACTGGAAGGAGGAGCTTTATTCCTCCCTGCTCGTATGTGAGGAGAGTGAGGGGGGGTGGACTCGCTGGGCTGTGAAAGAGTGTCATAGACTGATACTCGGCTCAGCTTGCAGTCACCACTCTCGGAATTTTTCAGTAACAGAGATGAAGGCCCCCCCCCACAGTGCTCATGGAGTCCTTCCTGCAATTCGCTCTTCTCCGTGCCAATGAGGATGCAGGATCAGGCGGCTGTGGTTGTGTGAGCGCTTGCATTATGCAGTGTCGGTGAGCAGAGGGAGGGGAGAGGACTGACTGGGGGGGCACATAGTGGGGCACAGCATAATGTTAGGGGGGTCAGGGCCCCCTCTGCCCCCCCTTAGGGACGCTATTGAAAATAAGCTTGCCATCAAATGGCACTGAGCATAGGCCATGCTTTGAGGAATTGTCTGCTGACCAATGTTTAAGCCTTAAGGCCCTTAAAGCCATCATCCTGACCTGATCAAAAAGTCAATTTCCATCTTGATTAAATTTAGGGGAGATGAACGGGATTCCAAATCTGAAACCCAAACTTTGAGAGCTGCAGCCAAGGAGGTTAGGGCTACAGCTGGCTTATATGCCACCCCTTCTACTGAAAAAAATATCTTTAAATCTGTATCAATTTTCTTATCCATAGGAACTTTGAAGGAGACTGAATCATCTCACGACAGTGTACTGTGATAAACAACCTTTGCAAAGAGGCATCCACCCTAGTAATGGTATCCCACAGAGCTGCATCTTTAGTACAACTTCGCACCTCTGTTGTGGATGTTTAAACGGCTATTTGGCTTTGCCCACTCTTCCGCCACAATCTCTTGGACTTCAAAAATATCGAGAAATAAAGGAATTAAATTTTTGAGGCCAGAATAAGATCTTCATTGCTTCTTAGTTGGAGAAGCATCCTCCTGCCACCTCATCACGTCTTTCACCGATTCCACCAAGATCGGTATCTAAGAGAAGTCAAAGGTGTGCGTTTCCAGATCATCATCTGATTCAGATGTAAATTTATCACTGAAGTATGAAAGAAAGTTGAAGCAGCCGCTGTGTCCGAATTGTCTCCTGATGAAGAGTCCTTCGGCTTCCTGCGGGCTGACTTTCTTGACACGGCCTTCAAATTCTCCTTAGCTGTGGATCTAATATACTCCTTAACCCTTTGTGCATCTGTTGCTGAATCACAAGCCCATTCTTAAAACAGAATGCACACAATTGTTTCCTAGGCAATGCCATTTCTGAGCTTGCCCAAGAAGCTAGCTCATCCTCTGAGCTTTCTGATTATGATAATATTCTCCTGTAAGCAGCCTTCCTGGCTTTAACATAATTTTCTTGGAACAGCACTTCCAAGTGCACCATTGGTGTAATTTTAAGTGCACTTTGCAATTGTAGTTTGCACTTGTAGTGCAAAGTGAATTTGCCTTTTGTTAAAAAACCGCCATTGTCTCTAATGACACTGACATGACACATGGTTTGACAGCAATCAGTAACACTGTTGTTGGCATACATTGGCACTAGTGGCACTATGAAAGCAAGTGGATTATACTGTTGCTGGATTATACTGGTCTTGTGATAAAGGCATTGGTGTAGCTAGTGATCAGAACTGTGGCTGTTATGGCTAGTGATCATGGACACTGTGATTGGCTGCACTGGTATGGTAACACTGTGGGGGTTATTTACGAAAGCCAAATCCACTTTGCACTACAAGTGCACTTGAAAGTGCACTAAAAGTGCATTAAGAAGTGCAGTCGCTGTAGATCTGGGGGGGACATGCAAGGAAAATAAAAAACAGCATTTTAGCTTGCACATGATTGGACAATAAAATCATTAGAGCTTCCCCTCATTTCAGATCTACCCCTCAGATTTACAGCGACTGCACTTTCAAGTGCACTTTCAGTGCAATTTCAAGTGCACTTTGCACTTGTAGTTTGGACTTGTAGTGCAGAGTGGGTTTGCCTTTCGTAAATAAGACCCAATGATTTTTATCTGTATTGCCGGGACCCGACAATTAATGCCTATTTTTCTTTAGAAATGTCATTTTGTGCAGGGACTTTTCTATGCGCGTACAGGTACTTTACCGGCATACTATAGACACCCCCAGGTACGAAATTTAAAGGAATATTTTTTACTTTTATTGTTTCACTTTAAGCATTTTTTGTTTTTAAATCACTGCTCCTGAAAAAACAGCTGGTTTTAAAACCTTTTTTTGCATTGATACATGTCCCCTGGGGCAGGACCCAGGTCCCCAAACACTGTTTATGACAATAACTTGCATATTAGCCTATAAAATTGTCACTTTTGATTTTTCATGTTCGTGTCCCATAGACTTTAATGGTGTTTGCGTTTTCAAACAAATTCTTTGCCTGTTCGCATGTTCTGCTGCGAACCGAACCAGGGGGTGTTCGGCTCATCCCTATGATCAAAAATGTATTAGTCCGAATGTCTAAACACTAAACACTCAGCAGGAGATGAACATCATATATAGTAAGACTTTTGTACTGCTACTATATAGGAAGCTTTCACTGTCAAGGGTTGTTAAGGAAGCAGTGGGTTCCTGGACCCACCATTTCCTTAGCAACCACTGATCTTACCTAACTCTCTTAATTTTGTGGCTTGTAAACAAAGGAACAGGGATTGGGGCAAGGATAGCCATGGCCATGGCCCTACTTGGTTAGTGACTGGCTTTTATTCATCACTAGGAGTCATTAGACGTGTTGCTAAGTTGGTGTTTTTTTTTCAGTCAGCAGTGTCAAATATTGTGTCATTTATTGTGAGTCAGCAGTGTCAAATTATTGTGTCATTTATTGTGATATAATCTGCATTGCTTGTCAATGTGACTGACAGTGGATTTACTTTGTGGGGCATTTTCTGTTTTTAATTTTTTTTTATTATTATTTTAAAAAGGACTTGTCAAAAAGTGTGGTGAATTTACTTTTTACATTTTTTGTGAATGAGTAGAGGCTGGTATCTGAGGGTCCCCTTAATTTTAAAAGGGGCTTTTCAGATTTGAATAAGCCCCCACTCACAAACCCCCCCAAGAGATCCTTGTCTTTATCAACATAGAGACAAGGGGCCAGATTCAGCAAGACTTGCGCTGGAGTAATTCGATATGCGCCGCGTAACTGTGAAGATGCGCCGTCGTTTCTATGTGGCCGTACCCACCAAACTAGATGCGACAGAAAACGGGCCATTTCCGATCGGCTTAACTTTCCGACACCAGAGTCTCGTCAGCCCATAATTTCGTTTGGCGCATCAGTCGCGCCTATTGATTTCCCCTGCAAATATGCAAATGAGGGAGATTTCCCGATTCGCAAACGAATTAGCACCATACGCTGGCTACATGCGCCGCGCGTATCTCGTCCGTCCGGCGCAAAGTTATTTCTACAAATAGCTGCTTTATCTTTACTCCAGACGGCCACAGGTCAGCAGGAGAGAAGCTACAGCAGCAGCGTTACCGACGAAACTAGCAAGCTGAACAACCACACTTGCAAGGACACCTCTGTGTGCCAACATGCCAGGGGCAGTCGCGGTCCTATCACTAGTACTGGGTCCCCCGATACGGAGGAGGCGGGCACGTGAGAGGATATACCGCACGCGCATGAGCCTCTTTGGCATGGGGGATGAGGAGGTGTTTCGCCTCTTCAGATTCAGCCCAGATGCAATACTTGAACTAACCACAACCCTGCAGGGTGACATCATCAGCAAGACACACCGCTCACAAGCAGTGCAGCCACTGGTGAAGGTGCTGGCAACACTTCATTTCCTTGCCAGTGGATCATTCCAGCGTACAAGTGGAGTGGTGGCTGGGATGTCACAGTCCTCCATGAGCAGATGTGTGCACCAGGTTGTCCCTGCAATCCTCAGACGCATGTCCCACCAGTTCATCAGACCAACCACTGAGGAGCTGCGGATGAAGGCAATGACAGATTTCTACAGCATTGCCAGATTCCCAAGCACTGTGGGGGCCATTGATTGCACACATGTGGCCCTTCAGCCTTCCAGTGCCACAGAGCACATATACCGCAATCTGAAGCATTGGCACTCCATCAACGTACAGGTGATAGCTGATGCCCAACGCCTCATATGGCACGTCCGTGCCAAACACCCCGGGTCCAGCCATGACAGGTTCATATACTGTCAGAGCCCCATCCCAGCAGAATTCGAGCAGAACATGTATGGGGACAGCTGGCTGGTTGGTGAGTGACATGGGTGGCATGCATGACTATCCCCTCCCATGATGCACATCACAAGTGGCACATGCATGACTAACATCCTCCTGTCTTTTCCCTTCCAGGTGACTCTGCATATGCACTGGGACCCCATCTCATGACTACTTTCCGGAACCCCCCAAACCAGAGGAGAGATAAAATACAATGAAGCACACATCAAAACCCGTGCAGTGGTGGAGCAAACATTTGGGCTCCTGAAGTCCTGTTTCCGCTGCCTGGATAAGTCCGGGGGGACCCTATTGTATTCCCCTACCTTTGTGTGTCAGATCATCGGTGCATGTTGCATTCTGCACAACTTTGCTATGAGAAAAGGCCTGCAGATTGACATGCGTGATGACCTGACCCCCCAACCAGACAATCCCCCCCTGCCAGAGGAGAACCAGTCTGCTGATGGAAGAGCAGTCAGGAGGGTGCTCGCCGTAGGCATCTTTGGACACTAAACCAAAACATTAATCACACAGACAATGCATGCATGCACACCACTGATGTCCCTAGATCACACACACCACATTGGATTAGCCCAAGTCCAGCATGTAGGACTTGGGAGCAGCAACGCCAGCGTCAAGGCCCCAATGATGTCGCTGTCCATTCATACACCTTTCACACGTCATTCAGCCGTGGGGTTAACTTCACCACCACGGCCGAGGGTGACACCCCTTACTGGCAGGAGTGCCACCCCCTCACATTCACACACCATTCACACTGCAACGTGTGCAGTATCAAAAAATAAAAATCTCATATCCTGAGCATAATCACAAATAAAATAACTCATAACCTGAGCATTAATAATAAAATAAAAATCTCATAACCTGAGCATTCCCAAAAAAAATAAAATATAAACTCATGTCCTGAGCATCAATCAAAAAAACAAAAAATAAATTATCTGGGATGCCGGGGGCTTCTTCTGGCGGCCCCTCTCTGGCTCCTCAGCTGCCTGGATGGAGTGGGTGGGGGGGCATCTGGAGGTGGCTGATCCCTGGGTGGGCCACTCCTGGCAGGTGTGGCCTGCATGCCCTCCAAGGCCACGGCAATCCGGCCGAGGTATGAATTGGTCTGGGCCTGCATTCTGAGCTGCCGGGTGACCTGATAATGCTGGGCCCGCCGACTCAGCCTCCCCTGGTCCCGGATGGCAGCACTGTTTCCCTGGATGGCAGCAGTGTTTGCCTGGACGGCTGCAGTGAGGTCCCTTATGTCACCCTGCACCTCCCCCAGGCTGGTCACCACTGCAGCGCAGTTACAGCTCACATCCTGCACTGCTGAAGAAATCTGGGCCACGGAGCACAGGCTGTCAGCCACTCTGTCCAGGTGCCCAGCAATCTCCCCCATTTGCTGGGTCTGCCTGGCGTGATCCCTCGCCACCTGGTCCTGGACCAGATCAGACACCCCCTGGTCTTATGGGTGGCCTTCCTGGGGCCAGTAGATGTTTGTCCCCGGGGGGATGGAGTCGCCCTTGAGGGGCTTCCTATAATGGGTGGAGGGGATCTGAGAGGGTCCTGCAGAAGAGGAGGATTCCTCTAACAATAAAATAAAGTCCTGCTCTGCCCCAACAGGCTCCTCCTCAACGACCTCTGCAGGTGTGGTGTGGGCACTCTCCTCCTCCACCTCGGTGTCTTCACCACCCAGGGGCACAGGCACTGGGTGCCGATAGGGGGAATGGGGTGGACTGGCCGCCGACAGATGATGGCCCAGCTCCGTCATCTGTGGATGACACAAAGCAGACACATGTTGGTGGTCCCACACACTTGGCACATGTACCCCCCCCCCACATGCAAAACACCAAATAGGGGATAAAAAACACTTACCTGTCCTGGAGCCTTCCTCCACAGAATCATAGCCTGGTACCCCCTCCAATTGCTCCCTCTCCAGGCAGCGGGCGACCACCTCCTCCTCTGTGGTCAGGCTGACCGGACATGGGGGTCCACCACCTGTGCCCCTCTCATGCCTCCTGATGGTGGCCACCTTGCCACGGACCTTGCGCCGCAGGTCATTGATTTTTTTTTGGATATTCCCTTGCAGTCCGGGTGGAGTACCCCAAGACATTAACCCGGCCAGCAATGGTGTCCAGGATGGCCTGCTTCCTCTCCCTGCTGGTCTTCCTACTTTTATTCCCATGCAGGAAATCATTGTAAGTCTCCATAGCCGAGATGATCACAGAGACCTCCTGGGCATTAAAATTGAGGTTCCTCCTCTCTTTGGGGGTAGCGGGAGCAGCCATAATCGAGCAAAAGTAAATTCCCTGGGGTGGGGGGAAACGGAAATACTTTTGCGCCGGAATGCCGCTTCCGCTGGCGCTTTTATACGCGCAACGGAACACATTGCGCTGGCGTTTCCCGTGAAGTGGTGCTGACGGAAGTTGTGAGCATGCGCACAGGGGGCCGAGTGAAGCCTCACTTACTGCGCATGCTCTGTGGATGATGCGCTGAACGTAAGCCTCTGCGCTGGGCTCCGCCCATCATTTACATATGATCACACCCACTTCCACTTGCGTCGGGTTACGCCAGCGCATTATCGTTACTCTGGCGCAAATAGGGCTTTATATATATAAATATATATATATAATATATATATATATATATATATATATATATATATAAAAGCAAATTCTTGTTAAAAGTGGCAAAAGTGGAGCAATCATCAAGGGGGGACCCCAATAACTCTGGGAATGTGGGGGGGGGAGGGAACCAGAGACCACCTTCTGCAGAAAGAATACACTAGGTAAGGAGGGGGGTTACTAATATAAGGGGGAAACCTTTATATCAGTGCACCCTTTCATTATTGTATTCACTCCCCCTACTTACATCACTGCCCCCCCTTAGACTGGCTGGGTGGCACTGTCACTGACCTCCTCTCAGGTGCACCGTGCAGGGCTCAGTCAGACGGCTCCATATTGGTGGTTTTAGTTTTATCGTTTAGTCTCCGCTCCACAGTCCACACACGTCTGACTCCTCCCATGACCCCCATCTTGGCTGCGCTTTCACTCTTGACTCCTCTCCAGACTCCCCCTCAGGCCGCGTACACACGGAGGGACATGTTCGCTGAAACATGTCCGATGGACCGTTTCCAGCGGACATGTCTCCTCCGGATTTTCGTCCGACGGTGTGTACACACCATCGGAGAAAAATCCCCTCGGCCAGGGAACGCGGTGACGTGGCGGTGACGTTGACACCGCCACGTCACCAAACAAAGAAGTGAAATACTTCCGCGCATGCGTCTAATCCATTCGACGCATACGCGGACAGTTCTGTCCGCTGGTTAGTGTACTAACCAGCAGACAGATCCGACGGACAGGTTTGTAGCGGACAAATTTCAAAGCATGCTTTGGGTGGGAGGAGCAACAACATGGCGCCGGAGGAGTGAGGGCGGCAGGACGCTCCCGACCTCTATGACTCCCGCTCGGTGATAATCGGGATGCAGCCTCTACAACCCCTACAACCCAAAACGAGGACTTGAAAGACTTGAAAGACCTGCTCTATCTTCCCTAAAGACTCGAACCTGATCTCCTGACTCTCTGCAAAGCTCTTTACCTTTGGTCCGGGCCTCCCTGGGGACTGGGCGCTGCCTCTGTTGAGCGGGTCGGCCGGTGTCCTGACGGTGCTCCTTCTTTTTTTTGGTTCCTTATTGTTGCTTGCCCCTATATCTTCTCTTTCGGGGATAAGTAAGGTTGTGTATAACAAATTAGACAGGAATTAGTAGTACTGCTATCTATCGATAAGGTTTTTTTTTTTTTTTTTTTTTGTTTTGGTTGGTTTCTGGGCAATCTGTCCCACCGGCGCCCCTGTCTTGGCCCTGGGTGTGCCTTAGTACAAACAGAGAGCATAATCAGAGAGTATACTCAGAGGAGATGGTTAGAAAAAATCTCAAGGTTAATGAGGGGGAGGGGTCCGGGCGCAATACAATGAAATCGTATCTAGTGACAGAAGGCCCTGAACAAATGGTTGAAACCCCTTTAAAGAAAAATGGAGCTCTTAGCGCCCCAGCAATAAATAAGGGAGGACAGGAATTAAGGGAGGAAGAGACCCCTGGAAAAGGCAAGGGTAAAACCAAAAAGGCCCAATCCCCAGAGATAAACAGCCAAAACAAGAACCAAAAAACCCCGGAAAGAGAACAACAAAGTAGTTTAAGTCAGGAGGCCTTACATGCTCCCCCAACAAAACAGGATATGTCGGATATGATGGGAATGATATCTAGACTAGAGCAAACCGTAAAGGGGGAAATGGGAGCAACAATAAGAGAAATCCAGGGGGTACTACAGAGAGTAGAGGGAATAGAGGAGCAATTAACAGAACATAGAAATGCAATAGAAGAGTTAAGAGAGAGAGCCGATATGGACTGGATAGAGATTAGAAATGCCCAGGACAAGCTAGAGGATCAGGAAAACCGTAGCAGGAGGAAGAACCTTAGGGTTAGGGGTCTCCCTGAAGAAGTGAAAGACAGTGAACTAACCCAGGTGTTGCAAGAAATATTTAATACTGCCCTGAAACGAGAGATAACGTCACCAATCCACTTTGAAAGGGTACACAGAATTCAGAGATCATATACTAAGGATATTCCAAGGGACACTATAGTAAGGTTCAAAGATTATGAACAGAAGGATCAAGTCTCCCAAAGTACAAGGAATCTGGGCTATATGGAATACAAGGGGGTTAAGTTGCTTATTTTCTCAGATCTGTCCCCAGAAACATTAGCGCGTAAAAGGGCTTTGAAACCATTAACTAATCAGCTTCAGGCCAATAGTATAACCTATAGATGGAGTTTTCCGGCCTGTCTATCTGTAAGATATCAAGGGGTCTCAGCATATGTCCGGTTTCCGGAAGATATAAAGGAATTCTGTAAAAAATTAAATATTCAACACGTACAAATAGACAACTGGGAAAAGAGACCACCCGGCTGGAGAAGATGGAGGGATCGGGATTGGCAAAGAGTCTAGGAGGACGGTGAGAGGGGGGGAGGGGCCGTACCAATTGTCTGGGGGGCGCCCTCCTCCTTTTCCATGGTTCTTGTCGATGCCTCCCCTGTACCTCTTTTTTTTTCTGTTGGTTTTTGGTTTATCTTGGGTGTAACTTTCTCCCATGAAGGGAGGGGGTGGGAAGGGGGGTCCTTGGGGTTAGTTAAGAGGCACAAAGGGAAAAGGGAAGGAAAAAGATAAGAAAGAGAGGAATAAAAGCAAATCACCGAGGGGAGGGGGGAGGTGGGGGGCTGATATGCCGGTCTTACTTCCGGAGCAACCTTCCACCTGTAACCGGAGGATAGGGGGGGCATATAGACCCCCCCAAGAAAGGTCCGCTCGGCAGGATGCCTGGTTGGGCACAGATCGAGGGAGCCTTAACATTGGTGCACAATGTGATAGGGGTGGTGGGGGGGAGGGGGGTTTATGTGATTTTTGTGGTCTCAAAATGTTTATTCTTAAGTCATATGTTAAGTCAAAAATACTTATATTTGTATGTTTCCTCTGCCTACACAAGGGGCCATTGGCTATGAAAGATGACCTGAAAAACTGGGGAAAAGAGGAAATGACAAGATTGGGGGGAAGGACCAGGAAAAGGGGGAAAGATGGAGACTCTTAAAATAATGACCTACAACGTCCGGGGATTAAATAGCCCAAATAAGCGATTTCAGATCCTGCAAGAATTGAAGAAACAATCCGCCAATATAGTGTTTATACAAGAGACACACTTAAAAATGACATCTAAGACTAGCTTAAAAACTAAAAATTATCCCTTATGGTACCATAGCTACTCTCCAAATAAGAGATCGAAAGGGGTGGCAATTGGGTTCGACGGGAACACAAAGTTTATATTAGATACCATGGAGACTGATCCAGAGGGGAGATATTTGTTTATTAGAGGTTCCCTATGCAATGTGAAATATACATTTGTAACGGGCACCACCTGAACGATTCCTCCAGCCCACCAGCTGGCAAGCCGCTCGTTCCCAGCACTACATGCACCACTAAGAACCTTTATATGCAGGCTTTCCTTGTGTCTCCCTGCTGGAATTTCTAAGGGAATTCCACCATATGGTAGCCGATCCAATCAGCACACCCGTGTCTGACCTCTACCAAGTGAACTATCCCATCCTTTTCTTTAAGATTATGGTTCCTGGACGGAATGACTATAGCATCTGGATCTTTTGGTGATTTGTGGGCCTGTTCCATATCTTGACCCAAGTATCTACCATCCCTCACGCATTGGCTTTGTAGTTCCAATATCTGGTTTTGTAGTTAGTTCCAAAAACCTTTGAAGAAGCTCCATAGAGCGAAACATGTCGGTTTGAACTACAACTACTAAAGAACCTTGCCCAGACTACCGAAGACTGTGACATATGTGACATTTAATACAACGGATGGTTTTTATTTACTTACCTTTGTATAAACTTAATAAAATTTCTTTTGTATTTTATCAGTGTTTCGGTACACTTTATCAGCACCGCTTTATAGTCCCAGGGTCCTTAGGTACCCCCCCTCTCCCCAATTCTTGTTCTTTAATACATTTGTAAATGTTTACTGTCCTAATCTGCGCCCAGCAGCATACCTGAAAAGACTTATGTCAAAATTGGAAAAGTTTAGAGAGGGTAAGGTTGTAATGGCGGGGGATTTTAACTTTGTTTTAGATCCTAAAATTGACACGCAACCGGTATCATTGAGGTCTGGAGGAAAACATCTAAAAGGAAGGATTAAAAACAAGCTTTATCAAATGCATCTGGTAGAAGTGTGGAGAATCCTCCATCCCACAGATAGGGATTTTACATATTTTTCCTCTGTCCATAAATCATACTCAAGAATAGATTTTTTCTTCCTGGATCATGGGCTGCTGGAAGGATTAAAAGGTATAGAAATAAAAACAATAACACTCTCCGATCATGCTCCAGTTGAAATGCTTCTGGAAGTGGGAGGGATACGGGAGGGCCGTAGACCATGGAGAATGGACGAATCCCTCCTGACCGATACCAGAACAGCCGATGATCTAGAAAGGGATATGAGCCTGTTTTTTAGAGAAAACAATATTGAAAACGTGGCCCCATCAATATTATGGGAAACACATAAGGTGTTCATGAGGGGCAGGATGATAGCGGAAAAATCTAAAAGGAGGAAAATTAGAGAAGCCCAGAGACATTCAGTACTTGAAGAAATCCAGGGATTAGAGAAGAAACACAAGGAAACTCAGGAGGAGGAAATATGGGCACTTTTAATAAATAAAAGAGGCAAGCTTCGTGACCTAATGGAATTAGAGACCAAATGGGTATTTGACAATACGAACAAAAAATTCTATGCCCTGGGGAATAAACCAGGGAAACTCCTAGCAAGAACTATAAAATCAAGAAACGCTCAGAACTTCATCTCTAAGATAAAGGACAGTAAAGGGGGCGTGGGTCACTCCACCAAGGCCATAATGAATACTTTCCAAGAGTACTACCAAAAATTGTATAAGGTTAATGAAGAACAAGGACCAATAGAGAAACAGAATAAAAGTAGGAAAATTAGACAGTACTTAGACAGAGCTAAAATCCCTATACTACCTGAGGAAATAGCGGTTAACTTGGAGAAGGAAATATCAATAGAAGAAATAAAACAAGTAATTAAGAGTATTAAAATGGGGAAAAGCCCTGGGCCCGATGGGTACACTTCTCTCTATTACAAAAGGTTTGGGGAAACCCTTGCCCCCTTTTTTCAGGGATATATAAACTCCATAGGAGGAGGTATGAAAATGCGTGAAGAAGCATTAGGAGCACATATTACTTTAATAGCAAAGGAAGATAAGGATCCGTCACTATGTGCTAGCTACAGACCCATTTCCCTGATCAACGTGGACATAAAAATTTATGCAAAAATTTTGGCGGAAAGATTAAAACCACTTATGCCTGCTCTGATCAATAACGATCAGGCAGGATTTGTCCCAGAAAGAGAGACAAGAGACAATGTATTAAGAGTACTGTTCCTGATCCAGAAATCCAAAAAGAGTAAAGAGCCAGTAGTTTTCCTATCATTAGACGCTGAAAAGGCCTTTGATAGGCTGGATTGGGAATTTATGTTGGCCACATTGAAGCAGGTGGGATTAGGTCCTAACATGCTTAAATGGATAGGAGCACTGTATTCAAAACCATCAGCCCAGGTACGGATAAATGGAAGTCTCTCAGAGAATTTTTTTTTATTTAATGGGACCCGACAGGGATGCCCCCTCTCACCCCTCATTTTTGTATTATCCCTTGAACCACTGTTGTCAACAATAAGAAATAATCAGGCGATAGAAGGGATGAGGGTAGGAGGGAGGGAGCACAAGATCTCTGCGTTTGCCGATGACATGATGCTATATGTATCTAACCCCAGACAGACATTGCCTAAGATCATGACTGAATATGAGAACTATGGTGAGATCTCAAACTTAAAGATTAATAAAGAAAAAATGGAAGCACTATGTGTTTCACTGGGATGGGAGGAACGCAGGGATCTTGGCTCCCTCTACCCCTTTTCATGGAAGCAGAGGAAGATGAAATACTTGGGAATATTCCTATCAAATACGGAAAGATATTTATACGAAGATAACTATGTCCCCCTGCTGAACAAGATAAAATTAGACCTCAAAGGGTACCACGTGGATAAAGTTTCTTGGTGGGGAAGAACAAATATAATAAAAATGATGATACTGCCTAAAACACTCTATATCTTCCAAACACTGCCCATAAAAATACCAGAGGCCTTCTTTAAAATCTTGGGAAAAATAGTAAGGAGGTTCATATGGAAGGAAAGAAAACCCTGAATATCAGCAGTGACTCTAACTAGACCTAGCAGCGAGGGAGGAATATAATTTCCTGACTTTAAAAAATATCATAGATCAGCAGTACTAAAGAGAATAACCGAATGGCTACAGGAAGGAGCCCAAAAGAAAAAATGGGTAGAAGTGGAGGAGAGTCTAAGTAGAGAAGATCTGGGGAAGAGAATATGGATACCAAAACGCTACAGAAACTTACCCCAGGACAGCCCATTAATGACAAAAGAAACCTATAGAATATGGGATGTAGTATGTAAAGAAGGAAAATGGACATATAACAGTCCGTTGATGCCCCTCACGGGTACAGATTATTCCCCCCCTGGTAAGGCAGGGGGGGAGTACCTGCGATGGACATCCTCGGACACATTAAGACTGAGGGACGTGATGAAGGGCAACCGATTAGGTTTCTTAGAGGACCTACGAGAAAAGTATGGATCTACCCCTGGGGAAGAATGGAGATATAGGCAGGTCCAACACTTTGTAGGAACCCTCCAGAGACCCTTGCGAGACATGAAGGAACTAAATCCCTGGGAAAAACGTATAGAGCATGGGGGGAAAAGAGGACAGGGGATATCAAATATTTACAAAATATTGATATCCATTGGAGAACCTGGTATACTGAAAGCATTAGGAGGATGGGAACAGGAGCTGAATCAAAACATCTCAGACGATAAGAAAAGACAGGTATTAGACTTCGTCCATACTACATCAACTGACTCAAAAATGAAAGAAATGAATTATAAACTCCTTATGAAATGGTACTATGTTCCAACTAAGCTTAATAAAATCAATATGGATACATCACCCCTCTGCTGGAGAGGCTGTGGAATAGAGGGCACACATGCCCATATTTGGTGGCAATGCCCTCTGATACAGGAGTACTGGATCAAGATCTTAGAAATGATTAAAAAGATAAGCGGACATGAGGTGAAATTAGACCCCTGGCACTGCCTCTTTCATGGAACGGGAGTAGTTAGGAAAAAATATAAAAGATCACTGATCCCATTTTTTCTAAACGGGGCCAAAGCCTTAATACCTAGGAGATGGAGGGAAAAGAAGGCCCCATCAATAAGTGACTGGATAAGAGAATTGGATAAGACTTGTAAGATGGAGGAATTAATATCGAACCAGAATGAGAGCAGGCCAGAATATGAGCGGATTTGGAAGAAGTGGAGAGAATTTAAGGAACATGAAGCCTAGAAACGGGGAACATGAAGGAATGGAGCTCTGTTGGGGAGGACTGAGAGGCAGGGAGAGAGAAAGTATTTAGAGAGGAGGGGGACGGGGAGAGGAGGGAGAAGTAGGCACGGCCACCCCCCCTCCCCTATACAATCATCGCCCCCTCCTTTTCCTTTTTTTTTTTTTTCCCTTTCTTTCTGAGGAATTATTATCTCTCTTTATCCCCCTGGGTATTGCACACTATACACTTTATACATCATACTCACTTACTCATCATGCCCCCCCCCACTAAATACTCCCCTTTTTTTTTATCCCCTCTCACTACCCAGTGTCCCTGTTTGAATCCAAGGGGACCCATTAAATAAATCCCCTCGTTCACTATCCACAAATTAGTATCTTTTTTTTTTTCCTGAGGAATTATTATCTCTCTATCCCCCCGGGGTTCTGAACACTGTACACTTTATACATCTTATTCACTTATTCAACATGCCCCCCCCCCCCCCCCCACTGTTCACAGGAAATTTTTTTTTTTTTTTTCTCACTGTGTAGTCCCCCTGAACTTTAAGGGACCCATCATTAAACACCTCTGCTCACTGTTCACAAATTTTTTTTTTTTTTTATCTCTCTTTCTCTCTGCACCTCGAAACACAAATCGTTTTTTTTTTTTTCTCTCTCTCTCTCTCTTCCATGCCTCTATCTCTATCCCCTCCCCAGGGGTCCTCCTAAAAACCCCAGGACTACCCCATGATAAACAAATTAATTATTATTTCAAAGAATCCTACCCACCCCGATTAATATCCTAGGGAAGGAGGAGGGGAAAAAGGGAGACTTACATATAGAGAAGCAAAACCCCCAGATATGGGGGTAATGTAGTACAGCTGATAGGTAGTATGGTCAGTAGTGGGCTAGGAATTATCATTTTGAGACAATGTATATATGTGTGTGTATGTGTATAATGTATATTTAAAGCGGTAGTTCACCCTTTAATTTACCTCTCTTGGAGCCTTACTGTCTCCCAGAGAGCATTACTAAACAGTGTTTTTTTTTTTTTTTTTTCTATACACTTACCTTTATCTTTTCTGTAATGTGGCCTGTCACTCACCTCTCCCCGCGGATTATTGGGCGTGCCGTCCTTATCCCCCGATGCGCAGAGCCTCCTGGGAATTCGATGTGATTTCCCCAGGAGACGATCTCTGTTAAAATCCCACGATATTACCGCGGTCACGTGACTCGGCAAGCGGGTCATGTGACTCGGCAAGCGGGTCATATTGACGCCGGCCGTTGCCAAGGTAACTGTGCTGTGTTGACGGCGCCGTTCGCCGTCAACACAGCACATCAAAGGACATGTGCGGGATACAGCGGTGCATGCTGGGACGCATTCACCGCCGTATCCCGGAAATGATTAGGACTGGGCTTCAACGTGCCCAGCGTGCCAGGGAAAAAGATGAAAACTGCCATGAAGACAGAAATCAAAGATATAGTTTGGCAGTAAAATCGAATCATGGGGGCTAATAATTCGGGACACACGGGCTGCTAATGAATTAAGGTAAGAGGAGCCTAAACATTTAAAAAAAAAAAAAAAAAAAAACGAGTGAAAGACCGCTTTAACTACTGTGTAGTTATTTTATGTATAATGTGTAACAATGTGATGTACAGTTGGAAAACGATGTTTAATAAATACATTTTGGAACAAAGGCATTGTTCCAGAAGATGCCTGAACAAAGCATGCTTTGAAATTTGTCCGATGGACAAACCTGTCTGCTCGTCCGTACACAAGATCAGATTTGTCTGCTGAAACTGTCCATCGGACCGGTTTCAGCAGATAAATTTGATCGTGTGTACGCGGTCTCAGAGACTACAGACATGATAAAATACAAGAGATGGTCAGAGGTTGCGGACATGATACAAGAGATGGTTAGAGGCTGTGGACAAGATACAGGAGATGTCAATGGCTACAGACATGGTACAGGAGATGGTCAGAGATTGCAGACATGATACAAGAGATCAATGAAGCCTCACAATTGTCCATCAAATGCAGCCTCATCAGTGCCCATCAAATGAAACCATAGCAGTGCCCATCAAATGCAGCCTACCAGTGCCCATCAAAAGCAGCCTCACCATGTCTATCAAAAGCAGCATCACTGTGCTCATCAATGTAGCCTCACTGTGCCCATCAATGCAGCCTCACGGTGCTCATCAATGCAGCTTCACTGTGCCCATCAATGCAGCTTCCATGTGCCATCAATGCAGCCCCCCCGTGCCCATCAATTCAGAGCCTCACTGTGCCCATCAGTTCAGCCTCACTGTGTTCATCAATTCAGCTCTATTTAGCCCATCAATGCAGCCTCACTGTGCCCGTCAATTCAGCCTCACTGTGCCCATCAATTCAGCCTCACTGTGCCTATGAATTCGGCCTCACTGTGCACATCAATTTAGTCTCTTAGTGCCAATAAATGCAGACTCACTGTGCCCATCAATGCAGTATCACTGTGTCCATTAATTTAGCCTCAATGTGCCTATGAATTCAGCCTCACTGTTCCCATCAATTCAGCCTCACGTGCCTATGAATTTAGCCTCACTGTGCCCATAAATTCAGTCTCTCTGTGCCCATCAATGCAGCCTCACCGGGCCCATCAATTCACGCTCACTGTGCACATCCATTAAGCCTTAATGTGTCCATAAATGAAGCCTCATTGTGCCCATCAATGCAGCCTCATTGTGCCCATCAATGCAGCCTCACTCGGCCCATCAATGCAGCCTCACTGGGCCCATCCATTAAGCCTCACTGTGCCCATCCATTAAGCCTCACTGGGTCCATCAATGCAGCCTCACTGTGCCCATCAATTCAACCTCACTGTGCCTATGAATTCAGCCTCACTTTGCCCATCAATTCAACCTCACTGTGCCTATCAAGTCAGTCTCACTGTGCCTATGAATTCGGCCTCACTGTGCACATCAATTTAGTCTCTCTGTGCCCATAAACCCAGACTCACTGTGCCCATCAATGTAGGCTCACTGTGCCCATCAATGCAGTCTCACTGTGTCCATTAATTTAGCCTCAATGTGCCTATGAATTCAGCCTCACTGTGCCCATCAATTCAGCCTCACGTGCCTATGAATTTGGCCTCACTGTGCCCATTATTGAGAATGAGTTCAAGGCCTGTAGGATACTTCTATAGGAATTAAAGTGGGATTTGGTAGAAGAAAATGTTTCATGGCAGTGATATCATCTTTTTTCAGAATGTAGAATGAGTTCATATATAAAATTAGAAAAAATAGAAGAAATAGTGTACATGTGAATTCCACAGAAAAAAAATAAAAACTCTCAGTTTGGAGAAAGAGAAAAATACTATGGCCCGGATTCACAAAGAGTGGGCGCACATTATGCTGCCTTAACTCAAACAACATACGCTACGCCGACGCAGCGCGGAGAGGCAAGCACTGACTTCAGTAAGCTTTTGCTCCCAACTCTGCGCCAGCGTAGCGTAGAATTCGATGGCGTAGGCCGGTGTAAGTGGAAGTAGGTGGAAGTGGGAGTGACCCTATGCAAGTGATATTCCGAGTTTTACGCCCGGCGTATCACGAACTGCGAATGCGCCGTGACGTTGCCGTGACGTGAAAACAGGACCGTTATGTGCATGCTCACAACTACGCCGGCACAAATGCCTAAGCTATGTCGGATCACTACGTACGCCGTGAACATAACGTACGCTCAATACGCCAGCCTGTGTTCTCTGGGGCAGACCTTTGCATGTCTGGGTTGTGCCTCATCTATGGGGAATAACTTTACGCCGGACGTACAACTTACGCAAACATCGCATAGCCTGCGTCGGGCTCACGTACGTTCGTAAATCGCCGTATTTCCCTAATTTGCATATTTGAATGCCTAATCAATGGGAGAAGCAACATGCGTCCAAACCATATTTGCGCCCACGCTACACCGGCGTAAGCAAGATACGTCTGCGTAGGCTGCCCAGTTTTTAGACGTATGTTGGTTTGTGGGTACGGTGCACAGATACGCCGGCGCACATTTGCACTTTCCGGCGCAAATTTCAAGTAACGTCGGCGTAAGTGCTTTGTAAATTAAATCCGGGCCTATATCTATATTTTTTATCGTTTTCTGGTAGTATCTGTATATACGTATCCACTAATACATTTCAGTGTCATCTAGCAAATCAAGATATCCAAGTGTCAGAAAAATCAAGAACAAAAACTGTGCACCAACTATCCACAGATTGGAAAAAAAATCTATTTGTCCTTTTTTCGGCAAGTAATGAAATTTCTCAATCACAGAGTAAGATGGTCTGTCATTCATACATAGTATGCAATAAAAACAGGGGTTGTTATCCTTCCACACGTTATACAAAACGAACAAACAAAATCTTTCCTTGCACAGTGGCTTGGTGGTTACCACTCCTCCCTTATGCCGCGTACACACGATAATTTTTCGGCATAGAAAAAAACGACGTTTTTAAAAACGTCATTTAAAATGATCGTGTGTGAGCTTCACATCATTTTTCATCTTCTGAAAAACGACCCAAAATTATTTTGAGCATGCTTCATTTTTTAACGTCGTTTTTAAAAATGTCGTTTTTTGGGTTGTAATTAATGATCGTGTGGGGGCTAAAACGATGTTAAAAACGATGTTTTAAACTCGCGCATGCTCAGAAGCAAGTTATGAGACGGAGCTTGAATGGAACTTCCCCTTTAGAGTGCCGTCGTACGTGTTGTACGCCACCGCGCTTTGCTCAAAACTTTTTTTGAAAAACGATGGTGTGTGGGCAACGTCGTTTTTAATGATGAAGTTGGAAAAAACGTTGTTTTTTTTCATGATGAAAAACTTCATTTTTTCCAATCCCCGAAAAGTGATCGTGTGTACGCGGCATCACAGTAGCGGGTTCAAATCTCAACCAGAATGCTACCTGCATGGGGTCTGCATAAGTTTGGGTCCTTTCACACGTGTGGACCGTTCGTCCGTTTTTTCCGTTGCAATGCTTTCCAATAGGATAGCGTACGTTAGCGGATGAGTATCCGCTAACGTCCGTTAACATCCGATCTGCTAACATCCGTTTTTCATCAAAATATGTAATAAAAATAAAGTTCTAACAAAAAAAAAAACGGATGAAAAACGGATAGAAAACGGATAAAAAAACTGATAAAAACTGGGTGAAAAACGGATGAAAATGGATGTAAAACTGATGATAAAAAACTGATCTAAAAAACAGTCCACACGTGTGAAAGAGCCCTTTCTCTTGGGTACTTCGGTGTCCTCCAACATACCTCCCAACGTTGAGCGGGGGGGGGGCTGCCGATCAGATATCTCAGTTGTTGAGCCCGGGCGGGGGGGGGGGGGGGGATCGGATTTCAGTTGTTGAGCGAGCTGTGCGGGAAACTTAACTGTGCGGGAATTTCACGCACAATTCATGTGGGTTGGGAGGCATGTCCTCCAATACTCCAAAGACATGCTGGTAGGTTAGGTAGGTAGGTCTTCTCTAACTTTTCCCTAGCATGTGTGTGTTTGCATGTGAGGTCTGACCTTAGATTGTAAGCTACTTGAGTGCAGGGGCTGATATTAATGTACAATAATGTAAAGTATTGTGTAAATTGTTGATAATAATATATAAATATCTGTAATAAATAAATACTTTATAGCAAAAATAAATACAAATCTAGTTTTGTTTACTTAGGCAGATCACTTTTCAGTAAGAAAATGTCCACAATAAAAATAAATCATTTTACACTTTCATGGATCTTTTCCGTTTAAATTGTACGCTTTTGGCCAATGTTTTTACTCCTAAACTTTCACTTATTTGTATTATTTTATGTGCTTTAAAACAGCCCCTGTATTTCTTCTTTTACAGTGTTGCTAAAGGTGTTGGTGCATTATAAAACAATAATAATCATAACAACAATCATAACAACAATACATATGCAATAATAAGTTCTATTTGCCTGACACCGTAAGATCAGTTATCACAATTCATCACAAGGTGGCAGTGTAGGACCACTGTAATAGAAGAGAACTTTCAAAGGGTTCTTTACTGATTAACTCAGAGAGTAGCTGGTGAAATATTATCTTTGAATGTGACTGGTAAAGAAAGACTAAATAAAAAATAGAATGCATTAGAAATCTATATGGCATGCAGGACAGGAAAGTTCACTGGTGTCCGGTGTAGTCATACTCTCTGCTATTAATAACATTGATCTTAAGGAGTGTTTGTTTTCTTGTACCCAGTACTATATAACAAGCTGTTCCTTACAATGTTTATTTAAAAATATTTTCTTCAAAGATAATGTAAGTGACATTCTTTTTTACAGGGACTAGTGCTGATTGGTGGATTTCTCTGTCTTCGTGTTATTGTTTGATGACAGTGATTCTTCTGATAAGCAGCGGCCTGTCTATAAGGGGCGCAGGACCACCCGTCCCTAACCTCCATGCAGGGCACCGGGCACATGGATTTCTATTGTTTGTTTTTTTAATCACTTGCTTACTGGGCACATATACCCCCTTCCTGCCCAGGTGAAATTTCAGCTTTCAGCACTGCATCGCTTTAAATTAAAATTGCGTGGTCGTGCGACGTGCCTTACAAACAAATTTGACGTCCTTTTTTTCCCCACAAATAGAGCTTTCTTTTGGTGGTATTTGATCGCCTCTGCGTTTTTTTTTTTTTGTGCTATAAACCAAAAAGAGCGACACATTTTAAAAAAAAACACAGAATATATTTTACTTTTTGCTATAATAAAAATCCAATTTTTAAAAAAAAAAAAATATTTTTTCTCAGTTTAGGCCGATATGTATTCTACATATTTTTGGTAAAAAAAAACAATCGCAATAAGCGTATAGTAATTGGTTTGCGCAAAGATTATAGTGGCTAGGAAATAAGGGATAGAATTCTGACATTTTTTTTTTTTTTTTACTAGTAATACGGCGATCTGCGAATTTTGTCAGGACTGCGATGTTGCGACGGACACATTGGACACTTTTGACACATTTTTGGGACCATTCACATTTATACAGCGATCAGTGCTATAAAAACGCACTAATTACTGTATAAATGTGACTGGCAGTGAAGGGGTTAACACTAGGGGGTGAGGAAGGGGTTAAATGTGTGTCCTATGAGTGTTCTAACTGTGTGGGGGGAGGGGGGTGACTGGGGGAGGTGACCGATGCTGTCTCCCTATGTACAAGAGAAACAGCATCTGTCTCCTCTCACTGACAGGACGTGGAGCTCTGTGTTTACACAGAGTGGTTAAAGCACATGATAAGAGCTTGAGAATCTAATTGGCTTCAAAAAGGTTGGGCTCGGGGACAGAGCACTGCGCCCCAAGCTCACACACACTTGTGACCTTAGCGAAGTAACATTCGCTATTGTCTTCCTGCATCTCCTCCTGGCCAAGCAGGACAGGAAGTGGGTCCTAAGACCGGATTGGTCGGGAGGAGAAGGGATGGGGTAAGTATGGATGGGCGAGCGAGTTGGCGGGGGGGTTTGTTTGCCACACCCCACAATAAAAATGGAGCACCAGCCGCCATTGCTTTTGATTCTATCAGGAGAAAGAATAAAGTTCAGAATGACCATAATCACATGGAAAGGTAGCAACCAGCAGAATGTCCCAGAATGACAGTTTGTCACTTTTAAAACCACAAACTCTTGTGTATTCTGAACCCGTTCTTCATCATGGAGACTTGGGGAATTCATACTTGGCTCTGAATATAAGGAGTCCATTCAAACCAGCATTAAAGAATTGGGATTTAACATGCAAAACATACAAGCACAACCTGTATGACGGAACATGTAAGATATTACTATAGCAATTAGTAGGATATCAGGTATTATTATTATTATAATGTAAATATATTAGTATATATTGTGTACTGGGCTTTATTGGGGTCCATCATTTTTTGAGAGCCAATCGAAAACTCATATTTACCCAACATAAACAAGTTTAGGCACCTCTTCCCAAGGTTGCCTTTTCACAAGTCTCGATGTTCACACATTGATCGTTAAAGCAGAGTTCCTCTCACTTTTTTTAAGTTTCCCCACCAGTGTTGGTGATCACATATATCTTACTCATTGGAAGTTATTTTTTCTTCAAAGCTGTTTACCTTATTAGTCCATTAGAACAGTCCTCTTCCGCTGTACCTCTGTACCTCGCCATTTAATTAGCCTCAGAACCTGTGTGATCAATATGTGTTCGGTTTTAGAGAGATAAGGTGGCAACCTTAGGCGTAAATGTTCTTCTGTTGCTGAGGTGCAACAACCGTATGGTTCTTGTATACAGCAGAGAGCCAGTACTAGTGCCGCTCAACCTTCTGGTGAACTGGAAAGCACCAGAGGCCTAGTACATCCTGGTCATAGACAAACTAGCACTGCAGTATCACTTGGTGAGGTGACGAGTCCCATAATTGCAGTTCAAGCTGGTTTGGTGGCTAGCACAATAGTGCCCTGCTGGTGTAGTGTTTGCTCACTTGGATTTCCACCCTGAAGACCGCCGTGGAAAGGATCCGGTTTGGCGTCTTCCTGGTTACTGTCCGTGGAGCGCACACGTCACTTCTGGTTTGGATGCTGTAGAGTCACGCCCTGAGGGTGGAAATCCAAGTGAGCAAACACTACACCTGCATTATTGTTTGCCTATTTATTTTCACAGTGTGGTACGCATATATGTGTAAGGGGGTTTTGTTTTATGGGGTTCAATAAATCTTTTAAAGCAGTACTGCTCTATATGCACTTTTCATTTTTCTGACATGATTGCGGGACTGAATACCATTCAACATGGCAATATTAAGTTGTGACAGCGGAGGAGGAGTTGTGTTTAATGCTGGTTTATACTCGTTATCTGGTGAGTTTAACCCCCGAAGGGGACTTGTTATCCCCCCACGTGGTGAACATCCCTTTGGTGAATGGAGCACTCAGCACAATTATCCTGATCATCACACTAACTGGCATTTCATTCTCACAAACGCACAGTTTGTAGCGCTGCTGCAGAACTTGGTATAGACTCTGGGGGAGTTTTTCCTTTTCTGCTTGCTTGTTCATATCTTTTATTTTTAAGCAGCTAGTTTAGATGTTTGGGTTATATTTCTGATTATCTATGCTTAGTATCTGAGTAGCACACATCCTGAGCGCTGAGCTGTTCTTAATAGGTAGGGCCAGTCAAGAGTACTTATCCGGTTTACATGTTGAGTCCATGAAATACTTTATATTTTGCCACAAGTTTCAGGAAAATTACAAACTTTTTTGTTTTACACAAAGTTGTCACTAAATAGTATATTTCTCACACATGGCATGGGTTTATGTGAAATCACACCCCAATATACATTCTGCTGCTTTTCCTGAGTATGGGCATACCACATGTGTGAGACTTTTTGGGAGCCTAGTCGTGTACAGGACCCTGAAAACCAATCACTATCTGTATGGCTGAAATCGCATTGCATATGATTTGCACTTGCGAATCACATGCGATCTCGCAGAGTGCAGTAGTGTAAACCGGCACTAAGTGATAACTTTGTATACATTTTTTAATTTTCCCGAAACTTGTGGTAAAATATAAACTATTCCATGGACTCAACATGCCTCTCAGCAAATATGCAAACAGAAAAAGTAAACCAAAGGTTTGAATAAAAGCTTCAAATGAAACACACTCCGGTATGAGTACAAAGAACTTTAATTGATGCAAAAAAAGACACATGTAAATGTTATAGCTGGCTATTGAGGCAAAATTAACAAAACCTTCACCAAAAGTGTAAAAACATTATGGCAACATTGTCACAATATGAATAAAAACAGCCCGGGCTAACATGCACAGGGGTTAACTAGATCGTTGACAGTCTGGGAATAGGCATCCGGTAATACTTAGTACTGGGGAACATGAAGTTCAAAGATCCCTTGAATCAACTGATGAAATAAAAATGTCAAAAAATGTCCCACTGGGACTGTGCAGTGGGGCTGTATAGTAAACCTCTGTGGTACCATGATGCCTGACCAGTTCCATGCTATACAGGGTGAAGCAGGGAAAAAGACTGCTTGTGTGCGGCAAGAGAGCTTGGTTGTAGGACACCGAGATGTCAATGCATTTCGCTCAACTCTGTGAGCTTCGTCAGAACAAGTAGCAAATAGCTTGGGGTGTCTACTTTCCAAAATGGGGTCATTTGGGGGATTTTGTGCAATCTTGGCATTACATGGCCTTCAAAACTGTGATAGGTAGTGAGGAGTGGAATGAGATTATTTTTTTACCCAAGACATGTGGCTGAATACATTTTGGCCTAAATGTATGACTAAAATTGAGTTTATTGACTTTTTTATAACAAAAAAGTAGAAAATATATATTTTACTTTTACCTTTTTAGTTTATATCACAAAAAATAAAAATCCCAGAGGTGGTCAAATGCTACCAAAAGAAAGCTCTATTTGTGGGAATAAAAAGACACCAATTTTGTTTGGATACAGCATTGCATGACCGCACAATTACCAGTTAAAGCAGCGTAGTGCCAAATTGCAAAACATGCTATGGTCATGAAGAGGGCTTAAGTGGTTAAAGTGGATGCAAACCCTCACATATACTCTGTGAAGTGAACAGCCTCATATGATACACAGAGATTAAACAAATCTCCCTACATAAGTTTTACATGTATATCTGCTGTCTTCAGCTTTATATATTCTTTAGAATGTTCAAATGGTCTTGGGAGATGTTCTCATCCTGTTCAACACTGCAGTGAAGCCTGGGCATACAGCCAAGACAGCTGATTGGAGGAAAGGCACACACCCCCTCTCCTCATAGGTAAAGACTTTTAGGCCACATACACAGGATCAGACCAAACCGATGAGACTGGTCTAATTAGAGTGGTCTAATGGTCTGATGTGCGTACACACCATCAGTCCAAAATCCCATCGGGCCAGAACGCGGTGACGTAGAACACAACGACGTGCTGAAAAAATGAAGTTCAATGCATCCAAGCATGTGTCGACTTGATTCTGAGCATACGCAGGTTTTTGGTCCGATGCTTTTGTGTACTAACCATCGTTTTGGTCCGACGGACAGGTATCCATCGGACAGATTTTAAAGCAAGTTTTAAAACTTTGGTCCGATGGACAACGGTCCGATGGGCCGTACACACGATCAATTTGGTCCGATGAAGCTGGTCTTCAGGCCAGTTTCATCGGACCGGTCTGATCGTGTGTACGCGGCCTCAAAGCTGATCGTTGAATAGTTCAGGGCTCTGCTAATCTAATTATAGCATCCCCCCCAACACAAAACTCAGGCTGCTTTTATCTCAGTTGACGGAGAACTTGTCAAAAAATGATAACAGAAGAACGGAGCAGGAAACAGCTAGTGCTTTGAAGAGAGATTTAAGAAAACACTGCATATATATGTGCCCAGCTCAAATTTCATGAATCAGGTTTACATCCACTTTAAATATGAACTTTTAGGTGCTTTTCAATACCCAATCAAGAGTTCCTATCAGAACAGGAAGTGTAGGGAAATCTTTCTGATGGGGACAAATACACATCTATAGTACAGGCAGGGGGCTAATTTAAATTCTTTTGAACTTTGTCCAAAAAAATAAATAAAAGATGTCAGAAGTTAGGTTTTAAACCTAAAAAGAAGAAAGAGTTAGGTAATGATTGTGTTAACTTGGGAGATATAATTCACCAGGCATGTTAGCAGGTATTTTGCTGTCTCTTGCAATACAGAAAAAATGCATAGACACACTAAAATGTATTGTTTTCTATAGTAGTCATTCCTACTGGGAAAATGTACAAAACTGCAATGTAAATAACTGCAGTGCATTTTGCCTTATGTAAGCCATTGTGAATGAGTTCTGTGTAAAAAGTAACACACCCTATTTCATTATTCTGTGATACCAGTACTGAGTACATTCCACAGCATAGCATTACTGCATAGCATATAAAAGGTTTATGAACCTTTACCAGATGTTTAACATCTGCAGGTCCCTAGGATGCCAAGCTCGGTAATGCCACTATTTCTCATTTCTAAAGATTCTCTGCTGACTAGTAAATTACTGCTTGGCTTAGTATCTGAAGGACAATGTTTTGAACATATACAAAGCGTGCAGTAGCTAATATAAGAAAGTAAAAAGTGCTAATAATTTTCTTTATCGTACATCACGGGACACAGAGCGCATAGTCATTACATATGGGTTATATGGGTACCTTCAGGTGTGGACACTGGTGTAATCAACTTCACAGGAAGTTCCTCCCTATATAACCCCCTCCCACTGAGAGTGCTTTAGTTTTTTCGCCAGTGTCTTAGGTGTTGGTCACGTCTAGCTGTCCCTCGGAGGTCTCGGGACCCAGGATAGCTAGCCGGATCCGTCCGAAGTGCTTCAAAGCCAAGGTGTACGGTACCCGGGCCCTGCTGGAGTGGGGTTTTGCCTATAATGCCTCTCCTTGGAGGGCTGGATTCTGGGCTCCAGTGCCTTAGTCTCTTCCAAGAACTAAACGCTACTGATGCCAGGATGCTATATAGGTCCAGGGGTGTGGGTTCCTTAAACACAGGACCCCGGTCCCTGAAGGTCCAAGACAATACCCACGGAGATGGGGGAAGATTGGGCCTCTTGCATTTTGCAATACCCTGCGGCGTGGAGCAGGTAAGAGGGAACCTGCGGGACTTGGTTCGACAGTAGGTATCCCCCTGGGGGTTCTGGGTTGGCTAACAGTATGCTTGTGCATCAGCCACTATCTCCACTATGTCTGTGTAGGCAGGATGGGATACTAATGTTTACCCAGATAACATGTAGATATATGTATACTTGTGTAAGTTATATATTTGCTACTCACCCCAGGTCTGCCTGTTAACACTGATACTGCAACCCCACATGTTTTTAAGAGGAAATTGCTGGTAAAAACTCCTGTTTCTTAGGAAGCCCATGGGGACAGCTTCCTCGCTATGTGTGCACTACAATAAGATTAGTGCTTACCTGGTGTCTGTTGGTGCTGCCTAAACGCTGGTCCATGTTGTTTCCTCTGCTCTGCTTCCTCCATGTGGTTCAGCGTGGTGCGCGCGATTGTGCCTTTTATAGCGTCGGCGTGCGTCGGGGGGGCGGGCCAGCAGCGTCAGGGTCTGTTTAAAGGGAAAACTTTTCTCTGGCTGGTCTTTCCCTCCTGGAGGCAGAGGAAGAAAGGATACAGAGCGTGCAGCTGGGTCTTTTGGCCACACAGGGACACCTAGTGGCGGTTTTGTGGATCTTCAGGTCTAGGACTTAGGTCCACTATTGACCAGAAAAAAAAAAAAAGGAAGTTTTTTGCTTAAAGAGACTCAGCCTTAGATCCAGCAGTATCTGAGTCTACCTTGGACTCCGGCTAACGGGCATTGGTGTGTCAATACTCACAGGTTTCCTCAGTATTGCCACCTCCCAGGCGGGTAAAAAAAAAAAGCCCCGGAGGTATCCTCATTGGGTTCTTTAAAGGCTCCATTAACTTGTGCGTCTTTTCCAATGCACCCCCTTCTGCGGAACGTGATTTACCAGGATTGGGCTCGACCTGATAGAATCTTTGTCCCTCCTAAAAGATTCTCTATTCTCTACCCTATGGAAGAGGAATATGTAAAGAAATGGGCACTCCCTACAGTGGACGCGGCCATTTCCTGTGTGAATAAATCCCTGACTTGTCCGGTTGAAAATGTCCATATGTTCAAGGATCCGGTCGACAAAAAATTCGAGACCCTACTGAAAGCAGCTTTCACCTCAGTAGGTGCCATGGTTCAGCCAGCAGTAGCAGCCATTGGTGTTTGTCAGGCCCTGAAGGATCAGGCAAAACATATATTAAAGGACATGCCGGCTCAGCATACTCATGAATTAGCAGAATTCCCTAGGGCTCTCTGCTTTGCAATAGATGCTATTAAGGACTCCATCCAACAGGCATCCCGTTCATCTCTACTGATGGTTCACATGCGTCGCCTTTTGTGGCTAAAGAACTGGTCAGCAGAGGCACCCTGCAAAAAGCTTTTAGCAGGGTTTCCCTTTCATGGGGGAAGACTATTCGGGGAAGACCTAGATAAATATATCCACACCATATCAAGTGGAAAAAGTACTTCCTTACCGGTCAAGAAAAGACCGCGTGGGCCCACGTTTAAACGACAGGCCATTGCAGGCTCGGCCCCTTCGACTTCCCGTCAGTATCGGCGGCCTCCCGGGCGTTCAGCAGTTAATAGCCGCCCACAGGGACAAGCCGCGGCAAACAAGAGGCCCTGGTCTTGCAAGCCAGCTAAACCAGTCATCAAGTCAGATTCATGAAGGGGCGCCCCCACTCTCTTGGGTGGGGGGAAGACTTCAGTTTTTCTCCGAAGTCTGGAGGGCCAGAATTCCCGACTCTTGGGTTCGGTCCGTAGTAGCCTCAGGCTACAAACTAGAGTTTCGAGAAATCCCCCCTCCTCATTTTCAGGGGTCAAGTCTTCCAAGCGACCCGTTAAAGAGGGCCTCTCTCGTAAAGGCGTTGGATCGCCTCTTGCTCCAAGGAGTAATTGTAGAAGTACCAACCCAAGAAAGGGGTCTGGGATTCTACTCCAACCTTTTTGTTATACCAAAACCCAATGGCGACGTCAGGCCTATATTAGACCTCAAACGCCTAAATCGCTTTCTAAGGATTCAGACCTTTCGTATGGACTCCATACGTTCAGTGACAGCCAGCCTGCATCAGGGCGACTTTCTAGCATCTATAGACATAAAGGATGCATATCTGCATGTGCCGATTTAACCAGCACATCACAAGTTTCTTCGTTTTACGATAAATCAAAGTCATTACCAGTTCGTAGCCCTCCCTTTCGGGTTGGCAACAGCTCCACGGGTATTCACAAAGGTGTTAGCCCCGGTGCTAGCCGTCCTAAGGACAGAAGGCATCTTGGTCCTGGCATACCTGGACGATCTCCTGGTTATCGACAGATCAGCTTCCAACCTCAATCATGCAGTAGTCCGCACAGTGCGGCATCTAGAAGAGTTCGGGTGGATTGTGAACCAAGAAAAATCAAGGTTACAACCCACAAGACAGTTGGAATATCTAGGCTTTCGGTTAGATACAGAATGCCAGAGGGTATTTTTACCTCAAGAGAAGATCAGGTCGTTGATTCAAACGATTCAAATAGTCTTAGGCAAAAAGAAGCCGACTATTCGCCTATGCATGCGACTGCTGGGAAAGATGGTGGCCGCCTTCGAAGCAGCGCCCTATGCCCAGATCCATACCAGAATTCTGCAGGCAGCTATTCTCTCTGCTTGGAACAAGTCCATACAGGCATTAGACCGTCCATTAGTTCTTTCCCCAGGAGTCAGGCGCAGCCTGTACTGGTGGCTGATCCCTCAAAAATTATCAAAAGGGAAAACCTTTTGCCCCATCTCGTGGAAAATAGTAACCACAGATGCCAGCCTAACAGGTTGGGGGGCAATCTTAGGAAAACGGACCCAGCAGGGACAGTGGTCAGAGGCAGAAAGTCTGCTTCCCATCAATGTCCTAGAGATCAGAGCTGCTCGGTTGGCCCTGGTCGCCTGGACTCTCCCCCTGCAGGGTCTGCCAGTAAGGATACAGTCCGACAATGCCACGGCGGTGGCATACATAAACCACCAGGGGGGCACAAGGAGCCGAGCGGCTCAAAGGGAAGGAAACCTGATTTTTTCATGGGCCGAAGCCCATGTACCCTGCATCTCAGCAGTATTCATCCCAGGGATAGACAATTCTCAAGCAGATTTTTTGAGTCGTCAACAGTTACTCCCGGGAGAGTGGTCTCTTCACCCCCAGGTATTCCAAGAGATTTGCCAAAGATTCGGAGTTCCCGATGTGGACATCATGGCAACAAGATTCAACAAGAAGTTGGAAAAATTCGTATCCCGAGCCAGGGACCCCTCGGCCTACGGGACCGATGCGTTGGTTTGCCCCTGGCACCAGTTTTCTCTCCTGTATGCGTTCCCTCCACTACAGATGATTCCCCGCCTTCTACGAAGGATCAGGGTGGAGCGCAGGCCGGTGATCCTGGTGGCCCCAGCCTGGCCCAGAAGGGCTTGGTACGCACTCATCGTGAGGATGTCAGTAGGGGCACCGTGGCCACTCCCCCTGCGCCCAGATCTGCTGTCTCAGGGCCCGATCTACCACCCTGCTTCACAGCAGCTAAATTTGATGGCTTGGCGGCTGAATCCCTAATTCTTAAGGGCAGAGGCCTCTCAGCCCAAGTCATATCTACGTTAATTCAAGCTAGAAAGCCAGTCTCTAGAAATATCTATTACAGAGTCTGGAGAACCTATGTGGAGTGGTGCGAGTCTCAAGGAGGGCATCCTCGCAAGTTTTTTATTGACAGGATCTTGCGATTCCTCCAGGTTGGCGTTGACAAGGGGTTGGCTCTTAGTACTCTAAAAGGGCAGGTGTCTGCCTTATCGATATGGTTTCAAAGGCCTTTGGCCACACATTCGCTTGTGAAAACCTTTTTGCAGGGGGTCTTGCATGTAAATCCCCCTATTAGAGCTCCCCTCTGCCCCTGGAATTTAAATCTGGTCTTGTCAGCTTTACAAAAGCAGCCGTTTGAACCTCTGACAGAAATCCCTCTTGTGCTGCTAACCCGAAAGTTGGTTTTCTTGGTGGCTATGGCTTCGGCCAGAAGGGTCTCCGAGCTGGCAGCCTTGTCTTGCAGGGAACTGTACCTGATTCTGCATAAGGACAGAGTGGTTCTGCGGCCTCAGCCTTCTTTCCTCCCTAAGGTCATATCCAGTTTTCACTTGAATCAGGACCTAGTCCTACCATCCTTCTTTCCTACTCCCCAGTCCAGAGAGGAAAGACTGCTTCATACTTTGGACGTGGTCCGAGCCATGAGGGTCTATCTCAAGGCTACAGAAAAGATTCGGAAAACAGATGTGCTTTTCGTTCTCCCGGATGGCCCCAAGAAGGGTCAGCCGGCTGCCAAGTCTTCCTTGGCTAGGTGGATTAAGCAGCTGATTTTTCAGGCCTATGGTCTGAAGCGCGTTCCACCTCCCTTATCAGTTAAAGCCCATTCTACGAGGGCCATGAGTGCCTCCTGGGCGGCACACCATCAGATCTCTATGGCACAGGTTTGCAAAGCGGCAACCTGGTCTTCCGTACATACGTTTACTAAATTTTATAAGTTGGACGTCGCAAAGGCTACGGACGCAGCATTTGGGCAGGCGGTCCTATGGGCAGCAGTATAGAATCCTCTGGCCCGGTTCACGCCCCTTTTTTTCTGTTGGTGGAGCTATTTTTTACCTCCTGATATATTTTCTGTTTGGCTATTTTTGGCCTTACGGTCTCCCTCCCTTCATGGAGCATTGCTTTGGGACATCCCATATGTAATGACTATGCGCTCTGTGTCCCGTGATGTATGATAAAGAAAAAAAGGATTTTTTTATAACAATAATTTTTATTAAAATTTTTCACATAGTAAACAATAATATCAGCGACAATTCTTGGCGGTTCCTCAGATATTATACAAAAAACAAAACAAAAGAGACAGAAGTTATGTTGCGCTGAGACAAGGAACAAATAGTGTGACGGCAAGGCTGTCCATGAACCCCGACACCCCAGTTCGGGAACTAACTGTGTCGAGAGCACATAGGCAGCACGGCCAGTCACCATTCTCAGGAAACATTCAAACCGTAAAAGGAGTGATAATACTGCATATATTATATGAAGTGTATAAGCATTGTTGCTAAGCAAAATTCGCAAATAGGTATGAAACAGGTTAAGGGCGAGGGAAACAGTTATTAAAAGCCTCTGGTGAGTCAAAGTACTGCGCTTCTATGATCGTTGATCCAGAGTTCCCAGTTTTTGTAAAAAGAGGGGATGGACATTTTGGCTCTAGCAAAGGAGTATTCCATACGGAAGTGATTATTTAGCAAGACGATCAGGTCCGACAGTGTGGGTGAAAGCAACGATTTCCACTTTTTTGCAAGAGCAAGACGTGCAGCAATTAGTATGTGGGAGACAAGTAGTCTAACATGCCCCGGCCAGTCAGGAATTGATAGCCCCAGGAGAAGATCCAATGAGTGTAGGGGGAGGGAAATATTGCAGAGATTCAAGATAAAAGTAGAGACATCCTTCCAGTAGTCTTTGATGTTGGGGCAGTGCCACTAGATATGTTGTAGAGTTCCCACGCCATTGCATCCTCTCCAACATTGAGGTGAGGTTTGAGGGTAGATAGCTGCCAATCTTGCGGGGGTAAAATACCATCTATGAAAGAGTTTTTGAAGCGATTCCCAATGGGAAATACAATGTGACATACGAAGGGGCAGGCGCAGGGCTCGATGCCATAAATCGAGCGTGGGTGGATCATTCGTGAGCGAAGACCAGAAGGTAACAGAGGAAGAAGGTAGATCCGAGGGTGGTGTAGTTAATAGGTTGTATGACAGCGAGATCCCTTTGATTGAGGGATTGGGGGTCTCGTAGAACTTCAACAAAGAAACTGGTAAAGAATCTTCATCCAGTATGGTAATTTTAGACAATATAGACCTAATTCTGAGGTACAGAAAGAAAGACTTTGAGGAGATGTCGTATTGTTGTTGCAATTGAGAAAATGAGCGCAAGCCAGAGGCTGAAAATAGAAGTCCAATGTACTTGATACCTTTATTTATCCAGGCTGCAAGGGATAGGTCAGGTGAGAGCAGTTCTATCGCTTTGATGGGCAGTCGGTGCAAGATGGATCTAGGAAGGCCAGCGGAACGTTGTGTGGCTGATGACCAGACCCGTAAGGCTGCTGTTGTCGAGCTTAAATATTGATGAGGTGGTCTAAAGTTTAGAAGAACGGCTGTGAGAAGTAGTTTCGTGTCCATGTTGAGGGCCACAGCTTCAATTTGAGCCCAGAGTTTGTCGGAAGTGGGTATCCACCACTCCCTAAGTTGATCCAAGATTACGGCTCTGTAGTATGCCTGTACCTTCGGTGCCCCCATACCCCCGTGGGATACTGGGGTGAGGAGAAGTGAGGATTTGAGCCTGGGTTTCTTGTGTTGCCATATAAATGTATTTAGCACTCTCTGTAGTTCTTTCAACTGATAGGGCAATAGAGGTAGAGGAATCGTACGAAACATGTAGAGCATATGAGGGAGCAAATACATTTTCGATTGAGCAATTCTACCTGCCCATGAGGCAGGAAAATGGCTTAGGTCTTTGGTAATGCGCAAAAGGCTCTCACGGAGGTTTTCATAGTTTACTTTTAATAATGATTTGCTCGGAAAGGTCAGGTGGATTCCTAGATATGGGAGAGAGGAACTAGGGGACCAGATGAAGGGCGTCTTCTCTGAAATTTTCCGTTTAACGAGTGGATCAATACCTAGGTCTAGCATGATGGATTTACTGTGATTTATCTTGTACAGGGAAATCAAGCTGAAGCGTTCTAGGATTTGTTGAACAGCTAACAGGGAGGATTCCGGGTTAGTTAAAGTAATGATAACGTCATCAGCATAAAGGCCTAGTTTGTGTTCTATTTCTCCTATTTTAATACCAGTTACTGCTGGTGTCGATCTGATGGACTGTGCAAGGGGTTCCATTATCAGGGCAAAGATCAAGGGGGAGAGTGGGCATCCTTGTCTCGTGCCATTTGTAATAATAAAGGGATCCGATTTTATGCCTGAGGTCCAGACCATTGCGCTGGGGGAAGAATAAAGGTTCATGATGGCTGTTAATGATGGTCCGGCTAATCCAAATTTGCGGAGAACTGCTTCCATATATGCCCAGTGGACTCTGTCAAACGCCTTCTCCGCGTCCAATGATAGGAAGAGAGAAGGCGTCCGACCGTGCTCCACCCATTGTATTAAGTTAATGAGACGTCTGGTGCCATCAGAAGCTTGCCTGCCAGGCACAAATCCCACCTGGTCAGGGTGGATTAATTGGGGGATAATCAGGGAGAGACGCTGTGCTAAGATTTTGGCGTATATTTTAGTATCTGTATTTAAGAGTGATATTGGGCGATAATTAGCTGGGGAGTCAGGGGCTTTGCCCGGTTTAGGTATAGTAACAACTAGAGCTTCAAGGGCTTCTTTCGGGATCACACCAGTGGTTATATAATGGTTAAAAGAGTTACAAAGATGGGGGGAGATTAGGTCTTGAAAATGTTTATAGTATTCATTAGAGAACCCGTCCGGGCCTGGGGCTTTGTGTAAGGGCAAATTGTTTTATGGCTTTCGTGACTTCTGCGAGAGAGAAAGGTGACGATAGGGATTTTAGTTGGGTAGGCGAGATAGAGGGGATTTGGATAGATGTGAGAAAAGCTTCAATGTCTTCCTGTTTAGGCGGGTCTACCGTGTCTGAGTCCTGGAGGTTGTATAATTTAGTGTAGAAGGCAGCAAATTCGTTTGCTATATCTAACGGGTTGGTCAGACGTTTACCCTGGGGGTTTGTGAGGAATTGTATTTTCTTTCGGGCTAATTGTCTTTTAATCTGTTTGGCCATGAATGCTCCCGGTCTATTAGCTGAGGAGTAAGCTTGAAGTTTCAAACGTTTGATGTAATAATCAAATTTATTGTGAAGGTGCTCACTAAGCTGATTTCTAAGATTTTTTAATTCAAGGGAGATTTTTGGAGAGGGGTTTTGTTTGTTCATCCTGTCGAGATCACGAATCTGTTTCAGAAGGGACTCAGTGGTGGCTGAGTGTTTCCTTTTTTCTTGGGCTCCCAGTTTTATAAATACACCTCTTAGAGTAGCCTTGTGCGCATGCCAGAGAATAGAATGATCAACCCCTGACCCCACATTCCCCTCAAAGTAGCTCTCAATCTCGGACCGAACTGCTCCCTCAGTTGTAGGGTTATTAAGAAGAGAAGTATTCAATCTCCATACAGTATGTTTCGGAGAATAGGATTGTGGGAATAACTTAAGAGACACTGGAGCATGGTCAGACCATGAAATTGTGCCTATGGTTGCTTCCGAGACCGATTGGAGGAGGTATTTATCAACAAGGAAGAGATCGATCCGAGAGTAAGAGTTCTGGGCATGGGAGTAGAAAGAGTAATCTCGCTCCTCACCGTGTAGGCACCTCCAAGGGTCAAATAAATCTTCATTATGTAACAGTGAGGAGAGTGCGGAGGGCCTCCTTTTGAGAGGATTAGAGGTATCGAGTTTTGTGTCGATAACATCATTAAAATCTCCACACAGCACCACTGGATCAGACCGGAATGGGGACAGTTTGGCAAGCAATTTGGCATAAAAGGATTTTTGCGCTGTGTTAGGCGCATACACATTTACCAATGTTATGCGGCGGTTTTCAATTGTCGCGGAGATGATTAAGTATCTACCATCCCGGTCCGCTTCACAATGATGCAGCGTGAATGCTACCGAGGAACTGATTGCAATCATGACTCCTCTTTGTTTTTTAGATGCATTGGCAAAAAAACAATGTGGGTACCGTGCGTGAGAGCATTTAGGGGGATTATGCTGGGAAAGGTGTGTTTCTTGTACGCAAAACACATCAGCCTTCTGCATTAGGGCTTCCTTCCACAGCATATTACGTTTAAAAGGGGAATTTAATCCCTTGGCATTAATTGAGGAAATTGTAATGGCCATGATAATATGTATTACCTGAGGTGGAGGACGGACGGAGCGAGATCACAGCAGAAATAGCAAACAAGATGAATTATCACCAGAGGCTAAATTGGATGGCTGTTTACAAAATATGGGTAAATAAAGAATTAGTCAGAGAATCAACGTAGAACGATATATCTGAACAGAAAATGCAACACAGCAAAACAGTGTAGAACTAAAAACAGTGACAGGTGTGCGTAGCACACAACAGGCGGGGGGGTGAATATAAGAATGCACAAACGTCCACGCCGGTTCCAGTATTGCTTAAGACCAATGGCTATGACAAAGAAAGATATCTGCTCAGTCCTTATCTGGTGCCGAGGTGTGTGAGACTGGCGGGCGTGGTTGGGAACCCTTGCGCCCTGTAGCATCATTAGGGAGAGGAAGAAACCCCCAGTTGGTCAGAATTTTATATCCCTCTTTAGGGGAAAGGATGGGGATGGTTTGTTGCTTGTAGGTGACCAGCAATTTGGTGGGGAAACCCCATTTGTAGATAATTTTGCGATCCTGAAGAATGGTAGTGATCGGAGTAAAAGATTTGCGCATCTCCATAGTTGCTTTCGAGAGGTCATTGAATAGTAGGATCTTGGCGTACGGCGGTGGCAAAGGTTTAGTGTTCCTGGCAGCATGGAGAATTTGGTCTTTCACATGAAAGTAATGTATCCGCGCCAAGATATCCCTCGGGATGTCTGGGGGAAGATGTGCAGGTTTAGGGAGACGATGAGCCCGATCAATTGTGAAATCTTTGGCGTTTAGGCGGGGGAGTAATGTCGCAAACAGTTGTTGCAGGTATTGGGATATCTCAGTAGGCTTAACGGACTCAGGCACCCCCCTAAATTTGATATTATTACGTCTTGAGCGGTCCTCCAAATCTGCGAGTTTGAGTTTAATGTGACGAATTTCTGACGCATGGTGATCATGTGCGTCTAACAACTCGTTATGTGCTTTAGCATGGTCATGCACCGTATCCTCCAATACATCAGCCCTCTCCTCTAGACAGTCTACCCTGTCATGTAATTGAGACATTGATAATTGCAGCTCCCTGTGCAGGTCTTTTTGCAGGGTTAGCAGCATTGATTTCAGTACAGCTTCTGAAGCAGGATTGTCTGAGACAGGCATGGCTGCTAGAGCTGGAGTGTGTTCAATGTCAGCCACAGCATTCTGAGCGGTGCCCCTCAGGTGTCTTTTAGGCAGGGGTTCTTTCATAGGTGAGGGAAGAGGGGAGGATGCCAGTCTCTTACCTCTGTCTGCGCCGTGGAGTGAGGGAGGATTGTTGGGCAGAGGCAGTGTGTCCATGTCCTCCCTGGGTTCCCCACCGGAGATCACAGCGTGCGAGTCTGCCAGGGAGACGTGCTGCGTCTCATCGCTGGAGAAAGGTGGGGAGTCTCTCCTGTTGCTGCCGCCGGCGCCATCTTGGCTGGAGTGCATGGCCGCGCTGGAGAAATAATCCGTCAGACGGCGGGGAACTGGCGGCTTGTAGCGCTTCTGGGGCATGCCCGGGATGGACCTGAGCTCGGAGCGTCCTAATGTAGGCGAAATGCGGGTCTGTAAGTCGGCTTGAGTCGCTGTGGAACCGGGCAGTGGAACGGAGCTAAGGACTCAGGCTTCCATCAGAGTCCGCAGCCGGCCACGCCCCCAGAAAAAAGGATTTTTAATAACAGCTTACCTGTAAAATCCTTTTTCTTGAAGTACATCACGGGACACAGAGCTCCCACCCCTCTTTTTGGGGAACATTGTGTAACCTCAGAGAAATTGCTTGCTACAAAACTAAAGCACTCTCAGTGGGAGGGGGTTATATAGGGAGGAACTTCCTGTGAAGTTGATTACACCAGTGTCCACACCTGAAGGTACCCATATAACCCATATGTAATGACTATGCGCTCTGTGTCCCGTGATGTACTTCAAGAAAAGGATTTTACAGGTAAGCTGTTATTAAAAATCCTTTTTTTTTTAAACATATTTTTGCCTTTATGAGATAGCACAATGATTATTATACATGATTTATATAGCGCCAACAGTTTGCTCAGCACTTTACAACATGAGGGCAGACAGTACAATCACAAAACAATTCAATACAGGAGTAATCAGAGTGCCCTGCTTGTTACATCTTATGATCTAAAATGGATGGTCAAGTGATACAAAAGATAATAACTATGGTGGATGGGCTGATGGAAAAGATAAAAGTTGTTAGGTGGAAGCAGGATATGCTTCTCTGAAGAGAAGGGTTTTCATGGATCGCCTAAAAGAGTAGGAGATGGTCGGAAAGATTTGGGTAGGAAGTTTCAGAAGATGGGGGGTGGCTTGGGAGAAGTCTTAGAGGGGAGTACGGGAGGAGGAGACAAGAGAGCTAGAGGGCAGGTGGTCTTGGGAGGAACAAAGAACAATTTGGTTGGTATTTTGAGACTAGTTGTGAGGTAGCTGGAGGCCAAGTTGTGGATGGTTTTGTAAGGTGTTGTTAGTATTTTGAATTACATTTTCTGGGTGAGCGAAAGCCACTGGAGGGATTGGCAGAGAGGGGCAACAGACACTGAATGGTTAGTAAGGTGGATGAGTCTGGCAGCTGCATTTATGATAGACTGAAGGGGGGATAGCCTATGTAACAGTAATACAATGAGGAGGGATTTGCAGTAGTCAAGGCGAGAGATAACCAGGGAGTAAATTAGAAGCTTTGTGGTGTCATTGGTTAGGAAGGGCATATTTTGAAAATGTTGCAGGGGATAAGGAGACAAGCTTTGGGCAATGATTGGATGTTGGGCCGAAAGGAGAGTTTAGAGTCCTGGATTACTGCTAGCACCCTGGCGTGTGAGGATTGGTTTCTAGTCATGCCATTGATCTTGACAGAGAAGTCAGGGAAGGGGCACATAGGGGGAATATTATGAGCTTGGTTTTGGATAGATTGCGTTTGAAGAAGTGGTGTGACATCCAGACTGATATGTGTGTTTAGAAAATTAGCGATGCGTGAGGAGACTGAAGGAGTGAGCTGAGAGATATAGAGATAGATTTGGGTGTTATTGGTGTAGAACTAGTATTGAAAGCCATTGGAGGCGACCAGCTGACCCAGGGTGGAGATTTACATTGAGAATAGGAGAGGTCCAAGAACAGAATCCTTGGAGGACCTGGATGGAAAAAAGGGAAAGGAGGGATAGAGGTAGAATTGTAAGTGACACTGAAGAGGTATTGGGATAGGTAGGATGAAAACCAATGAAGAATACAGTTGTGGAGACGTTGTGAAGAAGTTGAGTTATTTGAGGAGGAGAGGGGTTGTCAACTGTATCAAAGGCAGCAGAGAGGTCCAGGATTAGATGTGCAGAATAGTGACCATTGGTTTTAGTCATTAGTAAATCATTCACACCCAGTGGCGGCCCATTCATTAGGGGTGCCCCCTCTTCCCCTATGTGCAATGGATAGATTCATGCATTGCATGAATCTATCCAAGTCCACCGTGGCCCTCCCCCTTTTCATGCATCTGGCCCTTTTCATAAACCAGTCATTCAAGAAGGGCATGGTGCCAACCTTGCTGAAACAAGGCATAATCAAACCAATTCTAAAAAAAAACACCCTGGACCCCAAACACCCAAACCACCATCGACCCATAACAGGCCTAGGTAATGGAGAAAGAAGTTGTACAACAGCTACAACATCACTTAGGCACCCATAAATTACTCGATCCGTTTCAATCGGGTTTCCATCCAGGTCACGGGACAGAAACAGCACTGCTCAAAATATGGGATGACGCTCTCGAGGCAGCAGACGAAGGAAAATCATGTCTTCTGGTACTGTTGGACCTAAGTGCTGCTTTTGACACTGTAGACCACAACTTATTACTGACTCGGCTAGCTGAAGTAGCCAGAGTCGCAGAAGGTGATTTATCTTGGTTCTCCTCCTTGGGAAACCAATCACAAATAGTGAAACTGGGGCAATTCACTTCTGAATAAAGCACGGTGTCCCTCTGGGATCCCCCTTGTCGCCGGTTCTGTTCAATATCTATCTCCGCCCTCTTTTTGAAATCATCAGTAACCAGAAGTTACTTTATCCCTACTATGCAGATGATACACAACTCTACTTTCGCATATGCAATAAAAAGGATCATTATCTCGGACTAGAGAAATGCCTTACATTGAAAGAAAACTGGATGACAAAGAGTTACCTTAAACTCAACGGCTCAAAAACAGAACTTCTCCTGTTTCACGCCAACCAGAAAAATTATCCTGCAACAACATGGACATCCCCGCCCATTCTGGGTAAAACTATCACCCCTAGCACCAAAGTCAAAAGTCTCTGAGTCATTTTTGACACTAACATGACAATGGATGCGCAGATAGGGTCAGTAGTCAGCGGATCGCACCTTCTGCTGCGTCTACTACGCAGACTCACTCCCTTTATCCCAAAATAAGACATAGCAGCCGTGGTGGGCACAATTATCAACTCCAGACTTGACTATGCAAATGCCCTCTATCTCGGACTCCCCAAATACCAAATCAATCGTCTGCAAGTCGTTCAAAATACGGCTGCTCGACTAGTGACTGGCAAAAAAATATGGTAATCAATCACATGTTCTCTGAGATCCCTTCATTGGCTGCCAGTAAAAGATAGAATCACCTTCAAGGCACTCTGTCTGACACATAAGTGTGTTCAAGGAAACGCCACCCCAACGCGTTTGCGATCCACCAATCAAAACCTACTCCAGATACCCAAAGCCAGATACAAGTCCAAAGGAGAACGTAGATTCGCAGTCCAAGGACCTAGACTGTGGAACGCTCTACCAATCACCATCCGATCGGAGGTGAACCACTTGACCTTCAGAAGAAAGATCAAAACCTATCTCTTCTGAGGTAAAAAAAAAAAGTTAATCAGGGAATGGATAACAAGCGCCCAGAGGCGATTCAGTTCGCATGTGCTGCGCTATATACGTTTTTCACTCATAAATAGGCTCCAATAGGCTTTAAAATAGGATGTGCTTGGGTCGCGACCGGAGCCCTCCCCGGTGTGGTGCAACAGCAAATGAATATTCTCTGTTGAAACACTGACCCTGAATCTGGTAGCAAGTGTAAGACTGATTGGCCAAAAAAAGAAGACTCCTGATTGGCCACCGAGGAGGAGGGCGGAAACAGAAGCCACCACTGCTGTCACCGTGATGACCCATGGAGAGCAGGAGAATGGGAGGCCGCCGAGCAGGGGAAGCCGCCGGTGATGGTGTAATGCTCAGTAACCATAGGTGTGCACAGCCTATTGCATTAGGGTGTGCACCCCAAAGCTCAAACACATATGCCTGTGCATGTGCATACAGTATATACTGCCAGTGTCAGTAGAACAGTAGACAATGTCAATAGGGCAGAGTTTGGTGTCAGTGGGGCAGTGGGGCACTCCAAAGACATGCTGGTAGGTAAATTGGATCGTCCAAAAATTGACCCAGTATATATGTATATATGTGTGTATGACTGTGTGTCCATAGCGTGTCAAGATCCTATGGGGTAAAAATGACCGCACCAGCCAAGCAGACTCTGGCTGGAAAAAGCGCCCAGAGGCGATTCAGTTCGCATGCGTTGCGCTATACAAGTCATTCATTCATGGTGTAAGTATTTTTTTTTGTAATTTTTTTTTTAATTATTTATAATTTTTCTTTATGAGTGCCATTTGGAGGCTTTGGTGAAATATCATAGGTCTAAACAGGGGGCATCTGCAGCATACAAGATGATTAGGGTGTGCCCAGGCACACCTGGCACACCCTGTGCACACACCTATGTCAGTAACCATACTCACACACCCAGCAAATACACCAGCATCCTATAGTAATCTTCTGCAGTGCTGCTTTCAACCAGTTTAGTTGCTGTTTAATGTCTTTGGGAACTGGCTGTCTCTTCCCCTTACTTGCAGTTGGAGGCCTACTGCAAGAACCAGGAAGAGAAAGCCTCCTGAAATGCGCAAACACCAGCAATCTAGGAGGCTGTAGGAGCTTGTGGGCTTGGCAAGAAATATAGAAGTGGGGCAATTCTGTGAAATTTGGTGAAAGGAGGGGCGATTCCTCATATTAGGGGAAAGTAGGTGTGGACAACAAAGGTCCTCTTTAGGCAGGTTTACTGATCAGCTCCTCTCACACAGGGAATCATGTCCCTTACCATAAGAGCAGCATTGCTAATAATATTCCTATTTTTATATTGGAAGAATTTTATAGAGATGTTCCAAGATTAGACAAATCTTGCGCAAATCTCCCATGCTCAATAACTGAGTATGTGCATGCAGATTTGCACAGTCTGCTGAGAATAATATAATTCATGAATCCAGTTCAAACGCTAGGTTAAAACCTGGAGCCAGATGCTGGCTCTGTGCCTGAGCAAAGGCATCTGTTACTCCTTGATGGCCCATTGAATACTTTGATTTGCTACTTTGGATGTGACTCAGTTTGGTCTCTGGCATCTGTTCCAGTCTCTTACTCCTGGTTTTGACTCATCATGTCTTTTGTTGCCTTAAAGCGGGATTCCACCCGCAAATTTTACTTACAGTGTAGCTGCTGACTTTGAATAAGGACACTTACCTGTCCTACTTGCCCGTGCTGATGGCCCCCCCCCCGATGCCGATCCTCGATCCTCGCAGCTCCAGGCGCCGCCATCCACAGTAAGGGAAACAGGCAGTGAAGCCGTGTGGCTTCACTGCCCATTTCCTACTGCGCATGTGCGAGCAGCGCAGCGCTTTGTGAATGGTCCGGCTGCTTTCTGGGATACACACAGTTCCCAGAATGCAGCGCGCACCATTCACAAGAAGACACCAAGTGTAGGAGGAGGAAGAGAATCCACTGCGGAAGATAAGGGGCAGATTCGGGACTTCCGCATAGCAACAACTATTTAGGGTAAGTAAAAAAAAAAAAATTTCCATTACATTTTTTTGGGGGATTTTTGGAATACATTTTTTTTCCAGGGTGAAACTCTGCTTTAAGTTATAATTCCACTTGGAACCTGGTTACTGCTGTCTATCTGCAGACTGCCTCAACTTTTTTCCTGATCCTCTGACTGTTGATTCTCCCTACCTCTATCTTGAATTTGGCTATAAATTAGACTCATGATTTGACACTTATTAGAGTTAATTTACTAAAGGTAAACAGGCTGTTCACTTTGCAAGGGAAGATGTAGGGCATTGCAAGGGAATTTTCCCCAGAGCTTAGTGACAGCAGTAAAATGTAACATTGCTAATAATACACAGTCAGATGCAAGGTAAAATAAAAAATATGATTGGATGATGGAAGTTAGCAGAACTTCATCTCACTCATTACACTCCTGGAAAACTTGCACAGTGCTTGTAGTAAATCAACTCCATAGCATCCTACTTTCAACTAAGGATGAGTCTAACACCCCCCTATTCAGTTCGCACTAGAACTTGCGAACAGGCAAAACATTTGTCCAAACATGCGAACACCGTTAAAGTCTATGGGACACGAACATGAAAAAACAAAAGTGCTAATTTTAAAGGCTTTAATGCATGGTATTGTCATAAAAACTGTTTGGGGACCTGGGTCCTTCCCCAGGGAACATGTATCAATGCAAAAAAGGTTTTAAAAACCAAAGTTTTTTTGGGAGCAGTGATTTTAATAATGCCTAAAGTTAAACAATAAAAGTAAAATATTCCTTTCAATTTTGTGCCTAGGGGGTGTGTATAGTATGCCTGTAAAGTGGCACATTTTTCCCATGTATAGAACAGTCCTGCAGCAAAATTACATTTCTAAAGGAAAATAAGTCATTTAAAACTGATCGCAGCTGTAATGTATTGTCGGGTCTCGGCAGTACTGATAAAACTCATTAAAAAAAAATGGCCCTTCAGGTCTGGTATGGATATTAAGGGGAACCCTGCGGCAATTAAAAAAAAATGGTGTAGGGGTCCCCTTCAACATTCCATATGACAATACCATGCATATAAGCCTTTAAAATTAGCACTTTTAAATTTACCGCGAACACACTTAGGTTCGACTCAAACATCGGCTCATCCCTACTTTCAACTATTATTTTTGTTGCAACTCAGACCTATAGTCCCCTATGTGATATAAATACAGTTTTAGTGAAAAAAGAAAAAAAAAAAACCTGAAGGGCCTGGTATGAAATAAGGGGGGAACACCATGCAATTTTTTAAATATGGGGTCACCCATTGCTATCTACAGTATGTAGGGACCCGGCCACAAAGTCAAACGGCTTCATAGCTGGGTTCCCTTACCGGCAATGGTGGCGGCAGCAACTGACTGCCAATGAAAACATCGGCTGCTGTGCCGACATCGCTAGACTCCAGGACAGGTAAGTGTCCTAATATTAAAAGTCAGCAGCTACAGTGGGCCAGATTCACAAAGCGCTTAAGCCGGCGTTTCAGGAGATGCGCAGCGTAATTGTAAATATGCGCCTGCGTATCTATGCGCCGTATCCCCAAAACGATATACGCCTGAAATCTAGAAATTTTCGACCAACGTAATTTCGATAGACCGGCGCATCGTGCGTGCAAAAAATGCGCTAGACACACTATTGATTTGCTAGGCAAATATGCAAATGAGGGAGATACGGCGATCCACAAAAGTAAGTTTGTTCGGCTCAGGCTACGCGCTGTGCGTATCAGCTGCACGTCATGTCTAAAATGAGTCCATATAAAAGCAGGTTTAAAATTAGACAATCCGTCTACATGTCAGCTAAAGCTACACCGTTAGGGACGAGCTGAGCAGCCACACTTGCAGGACAACAATCTGTATGCCAACATGCCAGGGGCATCCTTGCTCATAGCTATACCACTGACTTTAGATGAGCGCAGAAGGAGAAGGGCACGGAGGAGGGCACGGGAGAGGATATACCGCACACGCATAGACATCTTTGGCATGAGTGATTCTGAGGTGTATCGCATCTTCAAATTCACCCCTCATGCCATCATGGAATTAACCACAACCCTGCAGGAGGACATCACCAGCCCAACACACCGCTCACATGCAGTGCAGCCACTGGTCAAGGTCCTGGCAACACTCCATTTCCTTGCCAGTGGCTCTTTTCAAAGAACAAGTGGATTGGTGGCTGGGATGTCACAATCCTCCATGAGCAGATGTGTGCACCAGGTCATCCCTGCAATTCTCAGACGCATGGCCAACCAAATCATCAAACCCACCCAGGAGGACATGCGGCAGAAGGCAATGACAGATTTCTACAGAATTGCCAGATTCCCACGCACCGTGGGGGCCATTGATCGCACACATGTGGCACTCCAGCCACCCCGTGAGACAGAGCACATATACCGCAATCGGAAGCATTGGCATTCCATCAACGTACAGGTGATAGTCGATGCCAAATGCCTCATATGGCACGTCCGTGCCAAACACCCCGGATCCAGCCATGACAGCTACATATACAATCATAGCCCCATCCCAACAGAATTCGAACAGAATATGTATGGGGATAGCTGGCTGGTTGGTGAGTGACATGGGAGTCAGGCATGACTGCCCCCCCATGATGCAGAAATCACAAGGGGCACATGCACTACTAACATCCTCCTGTCTTTTCCCTTCCAGGTGACTCTGCATATGCACTGGGACCCCATCTCATGACTCCTTTCCGGAACCCCCAAACCCCAGGAGAGGAAAGATACAATGAAGCACACGCCAAAACCCGTGCAGTGGTGGAGCGCACATTTGGCCTCCTGAAGTCCCGTTTCCGATGCCTGGATAAGTCTGGGGGTACCCTGTTGTATTCCCCAAACTTTGTATGCCAGATCATTGGTGCATGTTGCATGCTGCACAACTTCGCAGTGAGAAAAGGCCTGGAGATTGACATACGTGATGACCTGACCCCCGAACCAGACAATCCCCCCCTAACCGTCTTCTGAGGGAAGAGCAGCCAGGAGACAGCTCACATTAGGCATCTTTGCACGTTAAACACACACATTAATCATGGCACAATGAGAATGCATGCATGCACACCACTGTGGTCCCTAGATCACACACACCACATCCTCATCAAATTGGATTAGCACAAGCCCACCATGCAGGACTTGTGAGCAGCAACGCCACGCCACGGCTCCAATTATGTCACTGTACATTCATACACCATTCACACGGACCTGGGGATCACTGGGGAACCCTTCTCCACCCCAAATGAGGGTGACACGGCAGGAATGTCACCCCCACATTCAAAAATAATTCACAAACCCCCCCCAGATGCCCAGCCAGAAAAGACAACTCCGAGACCTACCCTACGTCCACCGGTCCTCAGGGGAGACTCATGGGGGGGTAAGAAGGAGGAGAGCAGCCAAGGCCACTGAGAGGCCAGCATTGAGTGTTGCCGTATTGGCCAGCCTGGGTGAGGGCCTGCACATCCTGACCGAGGGCCCGCACATTTGCACATTTAGGCAATTGGTAGTTGCAGGCCATGTCCCCACATCCACAGGCTCTCCTCCATAGTCTGGCTGATCCCAGATGGCGGGTCAGGGCCTGGTCTCTTCTCAATGCAGAATGCATGCATGGCACACCACTGTGGGTCCCTAGATCAAGTCACACACCACATCCTCATCAAATTGGATTAGCACAGGTTGGAGGATCCACACACTTGCCACATATTCCCCCCCCCCACACATGCTACACACCAGATAGAAAAAAAAAAACCTTACCTGTCCTCACGGCCTCCTCAATGGAGTCAAAGCCAGGCAGCCCCTCCACTTGCTGCCTGTTGAAGGTCTGGGCCACCGCACGCTCCTCCTCAGTCAGCCTAACAGGGCATGGTGGGCCCCCTCCAGTGCCCCTGGCATGTGACAGGGGCATGTGCTGCAATCTTGCCCAGCTTCCCACGGACCATCATTGATCTTCTTTTGGATCCCCTGGCATGTCCGGGTCTCCCCCCCCAACGAATTTACCTCGTCAGCGATGTCCTGCAATATCTGAGCCTTCCTGGCCGGGGTGGTGTTGGCACTCTCCGGGCCGTGCAGGAATCGCCCATATAGGGTAATGGCCCTGGCAATAATTGCCTTCTCCCGCAAGGAAAAATAAAATTTTCGCTTCCTCTCAGTCATGTTCTCACAAACTCTCACCAAAACAATCACCAAAAATCACTCACCCAAAATCACTCACCAAAAAAGTCTCAAAAACAGTCACCAAAAAACACTCTCAAAAACACTATCCAAAACACTATACAAAACAGTCACTAAATATCTCAAAGACAAGTCACAAACCAACAAACACGAATAAACAACAGAACAAAAGCACCTTGCTGTAGGAAGGGGAACAAATGGATGTACTTTTGCAAAGGAAGGGCGTTTCTCTCTCTGTCTATTTAAGCACTGTGCGGAGCTCACTAAGTTGACCGGGCCTAGTTCCAATCTCACTGATTGCGCCGTGCCGAGTTGTGAGCATGCGCAGAGAGGTGCTGACCATAGTCTGCTTCATGCGCGCATGCGCAATCCGGCCGGCCCTTCATTTGCATGGGGTCACGGCTCATTTCAATGGTACACGCCCACGTCCTTCCCAATTTGAATTACACCGCCTTACGCCTCGGAAATTACGTTGCACCGGCACAAATTTCTGCGCAAATACTACGAGGATACGGGACTTGTGCCTCTAAATTGAGCCGGTCTAACGTAAAGGAGGTGCGCTACGCCGGTCAATATGTGCCCAAATGTACGTGAATCTGGCCCAGTATGTGTAGCTGCTGACTTAATTTTTTGAGAGGCAGGCGGAACTCCAATTTAACCGAAACTGCCTCAAGCCATTCACGACCCAAGACAGAAAGTGTGTTCTTGGCAGCATAATTAGGTGAAAATAAATAAAGAAAAGCTAAAAAAAAAAAAACGATTGTAGCCACCACATCTACGGACTGGAAAGTTGCAATAAATCATTATGTACATGTTTGTCTTAAGATATGCTTTCAGAGCAGATTTATTTTGTTCTATTTCATTTTTGGGGCAACCTATTTTTGAGCTTATATGGAATTATTATTATTATTTGGTTAGGTTCAGGTTTAAGCGAGCTAACATTAATGGTTAGGTTCAGAGAAGAAATTATAGGTAAATCTCTACTAGCTATTTTTTTTAGCTCTGGATTGCAAAGCAGAGAAGGTTGGAGCCACTTTTAGGTTTCAGGTAATACCCCAGCATTTACAGTCACATAGGTAACTAAAGCTGGTTATCGAAACACTGTTGGTTCACCAGGAGCCGTCTGACTTTCAGTACGTGTGTACCCCTCTCTTTTCAACAGAAGCCGTTCATTAGACCACCATCTGTAGAATGGTGCTACAGGAAAACCAGCATTCGATCAGCGCATGTGTTCTGATGGGGTGGGGGAGTCTTTGTTATTAGAATACAAAAACACAGTGGGGGAAATTCCTCCTTGAAATGGTCATCAAGCCAGTAAGTTTTGTTTTTCAAAAGAAGAGACTCTTGCAGATGTATCAGCTACAGGGATGATATAAAATATTTAACACTGGCAGGGGTGCTTATGATAATTATTTTTTATTTATTTATGTTAAACCTTTATCCCAAAAAGAAAAAGAAAAAACTGTTTTGCTGCATACACACGATAGGTTAGTCTGATGAAAACGGTCTGATGGACCGTTTTCATCAGACCAAACTGATCGCGTGTGGGCCCCATTCGGTTATTTATCCATAGGTTAAAAAATAGGAACTTGTTTTAAAATTATCTGATGGTGAAAAAAAACGATCGTCTGTGGGTATGTCCATCGGTTAAAAATCCATGCATGCTCAGAATCCATGCATGCTCAGTCGACGCATGCTTGGAAGCATTGAACTGAATTTTTTTTAGCACGTCATGTTTTACGTCACCACATTCTGACACAATCGTTTTTTTAACTGATGGTGTGTAGGCACGACTGATCATCAGTCAGATTCATCGGATAACTGATCAGGCTGTTTTCATCAGACTAACCTATCGTGTGTACACTGCACTCGTGGATTGATGCCCGCTGTCCTTTTTCTTTATGTGAGTGCATTATCTCAAGATTTCACCTTCTTTTGAGGTTCCCTCACAGTGTCATGCTAAATGCACTTTGTATGTACATTCTCTTTTCCATGACACACATTGGCTGCTGATAGCTGTCTTAGGAACTAGGAGGAGGTGTTTACCAGCCTACTTATCCAGCTTTGACCTGTGTCTCTGTGTAGCTATTTGGACAAACAGCCGTGAGGTGAGCTGCTAGTACACTCAGAGGTGCTATCACTTCAGATTTCATCTGGCATGCTGCATCTTGGGTGGAGGTGTTTCATCTAGACACTGCTCTACTTCAGAAGTTGTCTAAAAAAACAGACATAATGTGGATGGTAATTGTAATGAATCTACCAAATGGAATGATCATACAAAATGGGTAAAAACTAAAAGTACCAAATAAGAAATAAGGGATGGAAATTTTGGAAAATAAGGATTGGTGAATGACAATACAAATGATATATACCAACATCACTAAAAGGTTTGCTTAGGATAGCCCAGAGTTCTAAACATAGTTAAAACTAGAAGCTGCAGTTAGAAGACCAGACTGGGAGCTTACTTTCCAACCACTGGAAGAAAACAAACAAAAAGAAAAAACCTAATAGCGTAACTCCATAGTGTAGCATTAAAAAAATTAATAAAAATGTTTTGAAAAATAGAATAGCACTCACAAAAGTATGCATGTGTAGGGTGTGGCATAAAGGTGACTTGAGAGCCTGAAATGTCCAAGGGGCAGCCAGAGAATCACCAGTCTTGGCCACCGTCTGTGGATGAAGCGTGCTGAAGATGGAGGAAGCTGCTGTCACTGCAACTACAAACAGTGTTAAACTCAGGACTGGAATCCCCAACATCACTGTAGGCACTTATGTTGTAGACATGGGATGCGTTTTAAAGCTGTTGGGTTTCTTCATCAGCCATCTTCAGCATGATTCATCCCCAGCCAGCGGCCAAGGCTGGTGGTTCTCTGGCTGCCCCTCGGTCATTTCTGTCTCCCAAGTCACCTTTATGCCATTAAATTGTTATTTATTTTTTAACCACTCGGCACCCAGAGGATGTCATATGACGTCCTGGGCTTTGTAGTACTTTGTGAAGCTACGGGCATCATTCAGATATCGGCATTTTCAGCCGGCGATTCCCTACACCATAGGAATGATCACAGCAGCTGTTCCACCGCTTGATCATTCCTACGGGCAGCAAAATGGGACTCCCCCCATCCCGCTGCCCTCCGGTGCTTCTACCGACTCACCTGTGCGATAGGTGAGTCAGTGACAGGAACCACTGGCCCCCGGATGCAGACCACAGAGAATTCAGGTGGACCAGATGGTTGCCAAAGTCTCTATGATCGTTGGAGGCTGGGGGCGATGTTATGACGTCACGCCCGGCCTCAGCATTAAAAAAAAACGGCACCGATTCGGCTGTGAAGCGGTGATCGTTTATTTATTTTTTGCATTTTTTTAGCCTTCCCAGCCTAGTGGTGAGATGTGGGGTCTTATTGACCCCATATATCACTGTAAAGAGGTCCTGTCATGCATATTCCTATTACAAGGGATGTTTACATTCCTTGTAATAGGAATAAAAGTGATCAAAATTGATATTTTATTTTTTAAAGTGTCAAAATGTAAAAAAAAAAAGAAGTAAAATTAACAATAATAATATATATTTTTTTAAAGTGCCCCTGTCCCTGTGTGCTCGCACGCAGAAGCGAACGCATACGTAAGACCTGTCCACATATGAAAATGGTGTTCAAACCTTACATGTGAGGTATCATCGCGAACGTAAGAGCGAGAGCAATAATTCAAGCCCTAGACTTCCTCTGTAACTCAAAACATGTAACCAGTAAAAAAAATTAAAGTGTCACCTATGGAGATTTTTAAGTATTAAAGTTTGGCATCATTCCATGAGTGTGTGCAATTTTGAAGCGTGACACGTTAGGTATCTATTTACTCGGCGTAACTTCATCTTTCAGATTATGCTATAAAAATTGGGATACCTTTACTGTTTTGTTTTTTTTTAAAGCATGAAACTGTTTAAAAAAAAAAAAAAAACGCGTTTGAAAAATATATATATAGTGTTTGGGGGTTCTATGTAATTTTCTAGCAAAAAAAAAGCAAAAAAAGATGATCTTTACATGTAGAAACAAAAGGGCCAGATTCAGATACAAATACATTGGCGCAGAGTATCAGAGATACACTACGCCGCCGTATTTTACCTGGCTCTACGACAAATTCATGTAGATTTTGGCCCATAAGGGCGGCGTAGTGTATTTCTCGCGGCGGAATCGAAATACGCGATTAGGGGGCGTGAAGCATTTAAATTAGGCGCGTCACCGCGGCGATCGAACTGCGCATGCTCCGTTCAGAAATTTCCCGCCGTGCATTGCGCGAAATAACGTTGTTACGTCATTTTTGGTTTGAGTAGCCTCGTTTACGTACATTCCTATTCCCGGAGGACTTACATAAAAAATAAAAACAAACGTTGAAATTCGACGCGGGAACGACGGCCATACTTAACATGGGCTGTCTAATATTAGACCATATAAAAGCTGGAATAACTTTACGCGGCAAAAAGATGACTTCAGATGCCGTAAGAGATTGCGAATGACGCTTGTAACTTCGTGGATCGTTGGAAAAAGCTCATTTGCATACCCCGACGCGGAAAACGACGGGAACTCCACCCAGCGGCCGCAAATTTATTGCAGCGTAGATCCGAAGGCGTACGAACACGTAAGCAAGTCGGATTGAAGCCCGAAGCTGTCGTTTCATGGTTTGAGGATTCGAGGAAAGTACTCCAGTCTAACGCGAGATAGACCCGAGTAAGGGCTCTGTGAATCTGGCCCAAAGTGGTTAATGCACTGTACTATAATGTCCATACTCCTTTAGAGCACTTTCTTTATTAGGCTTTTTAAGACCAATATATATACCAATAGGTGTTTATACATTCAGTTGAAAGTGTTTATTCCCTAAAATGTATTCATGCAATTTAGTTTCAACAATAACATACATAGCTTTTACTATTTTGTGGGAGTTATTCTATTTCTGTTCTCTGACTGAGCTCATTGCTAGTAATTACCCAATCTAAATGCCAGCCCCGACCCTGCTGTGACCATTGATTATGTTTCTGTTCTACATTTCTGGATCTAATAATGACCCCTGGCTATAATTCTACCTCATATATTTACTACAGCTATGCCCTGCTGGTTTTGATATCTTGTTTCTATATTATTGTTTGATTTGTTCTGGTTTTACCCTTGACTTATTGACTACGACTAGTCCTTGCATGTTCCTTAGTTTGTTGCCCAAGCTGTGTAATCCATCAGGAGGGCTCCAGGTTATATTATATAAAAAACACAAATATAAACCACACTAGAAATATGTCTGCTATAGGTGATGAAGATCAGAGTTGTGGTTATAGAGCCACAGTTAGTGTCTACAGTATACCTTCCAATAATGAGAACTCTAGGGCACACAGATATCAGTTTAGTTTCCAAAATGGACTACTTATGCTCTCCATTGGAGATATTTAGTGTTAGTAACGCTTTATATATCACGTTTATATAAAGATTGTAAAAATATAGCTATACTACATATATATTTAGAGTATGGGGGTTATTTACTAAACGCATTAAAAGGGTGGGGTTGGGACTTTGAATGAGGCATGTGATACAAACTACCACAGGCCTCCATCCCTGTAAATGTCTAAAAATGTAAGATTGGGACTTTGAATGAGATGCGCTTTAAAAAAGCGCATCTCATTCAAAGTCCCAATCTTACATTTTTAGACATTTACTAAACGCAAATCCACTTTGCACTACAAGTGCAAAGTGCACTTAAAAATTGCACTGGAAGTGCAATTTGAAGGGCAGTCGCTGTAGATGTGAGGGGGACATGCCAGGAAAATAAAAAACAGCATTTTAGCTTGCAAATGATTGGATGATAAAATCAGCAGAGCTTCACCTCATTTCAGATCTACCCTTCATATTTACAGCTTCTGCACTTCCAAGTGCACTTTCAGTGCAATTTTCAGTGCACTTTCCACTTGTAGTGCAAAGTGGATTTGCCTTTCGTAAATAACCCCCTATGTGTATGTTTTATTACTATTGTAATTCACACTGTTATCAGTCTTGCTAAATAAAAATATAGATACAGTAAGAGACTATCTTAAATGCAGCTTTGCTAATCATGTGCCTGATTTGTTAATAGTTTATTGTATGAGTATCACTGTGGCAATCTGCAACATTTCAAGGGTTTTTAGAGGATAGAATGCATGTATGTTACTCCCAAATTCAGCCAAAGTGTCATTCATTATTTCTATATACAGAAGTGAATATAAGGAGAAAGGTGTTTTGCAAAAGACATTGGGGCATTGCTTTTTTGTTTATTTATTTTTTCAGCAACCTAATCATTTTGCACTAGGTAACAAAACAACTTTGATAAAAGGCACCAATATGCATTAAAACATATTAAAATGTACTGAAATTCAACAAATAAAGCTTTTCCCTCTGAATCCCTTCTGACTGTAGACTAGGGCCCCAGTTACATATTTTGGTGGGAGGAAAGGGCCAAAGGTCTGTAAGCAATTTGTCAGGACCGGGGTCTGAGCCCATGACCTCTGCTGTGTTTGGCAGTAGCACTCCTCACTGAGCCGCTTGCTGGAGAGCACCCTGTTTGAGCCCTTGGACAATCTTGTCTTGTACTTTGTTTCTAGTAAACCTTAAAGGATCACTAAAGATATACAGTGTTTCCCCGAAAGTAAGACCTACCCCGAAAATAAGACCTACTGCGATTTTTGGGAAGGGCTGCAATATAAGCCCTACCCTCAAAATAAGCCCTAGTATAGAGTCGTGTGTGTGTGTATAGTGCATACACTACTCCGTGATACAAATGTGCCTAGTACCTGCGCCGCTCTGCGATCAGCTGATCTCCTTCTCCTCTCCTTCCAGCTGTCAGCGGGGGATTTCACCCCCCTCCCCGTGCAGAGCTCCGGCAGTCTAAAAAAGTGTAAGCTGCATTCAGCTGATCTCTCCCTCCTTGAGATGCCAGCAGGGGTTCTCAGTTCCCCTCCCTGTGCAGAGCTCCGACAGATTAAGGAATTTGTGAGCTGCATTCAGCTTATCTCTCCCTACGTGGGATCTTAGTTCCCCTCCCTGTGATGAGCTACGGCAGGTTAAGGAAGTGACAAGCTGCACTCAGATTATCTTCACCTCTGCAAGTAGCCAGCGGGGGATCTTGGCTCCCCTCCCTGTGCAGAGCTCCGAGAGGGTTAAGGAATGCACCCATCTTATATTCACCTCTCCAAGATGTCAGCAGGGGATCTCGGGTCACCCTTCCCCTGCAGACCTCCAGCATGACACAGGCACTATAAGAAGGTATGTGGCATACATCTCAGCATGCAGCAGTTTTGCATTGTGATTCCAACATTCTACAAGCACTTTTACACAGGGGATTTATGACAGACAGGGAGGGAGAGAGACAGCACATGGCATGATAAGACCTACTCCGAAAATAAGCCCTACTGTGTCTTTTGTGGCCAAAATTAATATAAGACCCGGGCCTTTTTTCAGGGAAACACGGTATATCTTTTTTTAAATAACAAACATGGTATACTTATTCCACTGTGCAGTTTGTTTTGCACAGAGTGACCCTGAACCTGGTCTTCTGGGGTCCCTCGGCGGCTGTTTCGCATTCCCCCGCAAGGACCCAAAACCCTTATGCGAGAGTGCTTGCATGGTGTTGAGTTCTTGCGAGCGTGCTCCTGTGATACAGCCGGCAGCCATAGCTGCTTACTGTATCACTAGGCCCCGCCACCCAGCTCGCCGTGTCATTGGATGTGATTGACAGCATCGCCAGCCAATGGCTGCACTGCTTTCAATCCATCCACTGTAACCAATCAACGGCCGGCTGAACGGCGAAGACGATGTCGGGGGCGAGCGTGGGACTTTCGAGTGGTCAGGTAAGTATAACGGGGGGCTGGGGGGGTCGGTATTGTCAGATGTTTTCTCACCTTAATGCATAGAATGCATTAAGGTGAAAAAACGTTTACCTTTACATCCCCTTTAAACTATTTGCTTCTCCCATAAACTTCCTATTTGAGCCATGTGTTTGCATTTCCTGTTTCCCAGATCATTGTACTCTCTCCAGCGGATATATTGCTTGTTTGTGTTCTTGCAGCTTTCCTTATCTCCACTTACTACCAACCCTTGGGTTGTTCCTCAAATACACTTTTGCTTGTTCACAACCTGAAACCACTTTTTTTTTTTTACCTTTGGCTTGTTTACTTCTATTTGATCCCTACCCTCTATATCTGCTATTGGACCCTGGCTTGCTAACTGCCTGCTAAGACGGTCCTAAAGACTGCAGAGAAGGAAGGTGGGAGAGAAGGAGGGGAGAAGGAAGAGGGAGAGAGAAGGAGTGGGAGAGAAGGAGGGAGAGAAGGAGGGGGAGAAGAAAGAAGGGGAGAAGGAAGGGGGGAGAGAAGGAGGGGAGAAGGGGGTCTGGTCACAGTGCTCACTTACTTGAATGGTGCCCGGGGGCTCTCAGCCAGTGACATTTCTCATTGTGGTCTTTGGCTCCTTAATCTTCCCACCCCCTCATCCCCTTCACAGATGTAGCGGCACACATGCAGTGAGAGAGGGGTGGGAGAAGGGATGTGTGTCATGCTGGAGAAAACGGGACGGAGCAGCGTGCATGGGGATCCCTTCCAGGATGGCCACACCTCCCAAGCCGCTTGTCACTACACATTAAGCAGTAAGGATAAAGCGGCTCAGCAGCCATGAAAGGAGGGGGAGGAGAGGAGAAGCTGGATTGAACTATAGGTTTCCTGGCCATTCCCGGGTGTGCTGTGGATGTTCCGCGAGCGGAGGAAGGTGTTTCTGAACTTTCTGGTGCTGTGGAGAGCCTTAGTTAGCTGGTATCTTCGGGCGGTGATGTGGAGCTGTACACAGCCGAAATAAGGCTCTCCACAGCACCAGAAACACCTTCCTCCGCTCGTGGAACATCCGCAGCACACCCGGGAATGGCCAGGAATAAATGCACCTTACCAAGCTCCCTCACTTCTTTCCTCCTATAGAGCGGCCGGCTACTCATTCAGCGCACCTCGAGCGCACCAACTGACACTCCCCCCGGCTAGTGCTAATTGTCCAGCTCTGTTGGGGCCCCTGCTGGTGCCTACAAATTGTATAATTAAATACAATACATAAAAATGGGCCTGTTCAGAAACAGACTCAAGTGTCTAAATGGCATCACAAAAGTACCAGTAGGAAACCAAAATATGAAACTGTAAGAAGAATATGCCCAAGTATAGCTGATATTAAAACATTCTCGAACTTCCTGTAAAGTAGAAATATAGTGATCAATATCTTGCCTCCAGTAATTTTCGAAGTAAGAGACCAAACTGTATTTTAGAACATCTAGCCTGCAGAACCAGCTTATTCAATGAACAATCTGTGAACATAATGAGTTATTGAATTGCTACAAAGAATAGGATAGTTTTAAACTGCACTTCACACAATAATGTGTAAAAGAACAATTACCTAAATCCTCAAGGAATTTTACCAGCACACAAACTGTGTGCCAATTAGAAGCATTTACATAAAATCACAGCAGCAGTGCCGTTTGACTGCACGTGGTATCCTATGTGCTTAGAACATCCAATGTTCTTTTTTCTTCTTACCTAAACAATGGTGGGTTCACGTCGGTACATTCTGAACAGACATGGAGCAGCTTTGGACAGATTGTTCAATCAAAGTGACGACAGCTGCTCCACCCACTGTACACTAGAAGTTTTTCTTTGAGATAAGTGTTTTCCCCTGTTCCTGACTTTCTTTGATAACAGACTGTTCAGATTTAAAAGTAAACATTATTCTGCATTCTAAGACTGAAGGTCATAGAAAGGCCAATGCTCTCACGCTGCACTCTAATAACATTCAGTTAAAGTCGGCCTATACTGAAATAACTGTATTAGCTATCCTGCGTAGGCAGCTTCATTAAATGTATAATGGGTAGAAGAGGTGATGAAATACTTTTCCTGCAGAAAATATTGCCCCAGGCTCCTCTAATGTGACCAAATGTGAGAGAATTATGACATCACATGATCTCTACTTAAGGGGCTTATTGGACTAATGTTTATGTACAGGAAGGCAATCAGCTTTTTTTTTTTTTTTAACAATTTCTGCATTTAATGGAGTACAACTGACATACTAGCAGATGAGGAATGAGGGGTTGTTGTTTTGAGACAGGTGTGCCAATTCTATAGGGTACATCAATATAAATGTGGCTGAACTATCCTATCAAAATGTGTAGGCAGTATTGATTTCCTATTTAACCCCTGGATGAAAAATAAAAATAAAATAAAGTGTATATCTTTAATGCTTCAATGCTCTGTCTAATTGGGCGACTAAGTGGCAGATGAGGTTTAATGTTGATAAATGTAAAGTTATGCACTTGGGGGCTAAGAATATTCATGCATCATACATGCTAGGGGGAGTACAACTGGGGGGATCTGTAGTGGAGAAGGATCTGGGTGTTTTAGTTGATCATAAGCTCAATAATGGCATGCAATGCCAAGCTGCGGTTTCCAAAGCGAGCAAAGTCCTTTCTTGTATTAAGAGAGGTATGGACTCCAGAGATAGAGATATCATTTTGCCCCTGTACAAATCATTAGTAAGACCTCATCTGGAATATGCAGTCCAGTTTTGGGCACCAGTTCTCAAAAAGGATATCGGAGAACTGGAGAAAGTGCAGAGAAGGGCAACCAAACTGATAAGAGGCATGGAGGAGCTCAGCTATGAGGAAAGATTAGAGGAACTGAATTTATTCACTCTTGAGAAGAGGAGAATAAGGGGGGATATGATCAACATGTACAAATACATAAGAGGTCCATATAGTGAACTTGGTGTTGAGTTATTCACTTTAAGGTCAACACTGAGGACAAGGGGGCACTCTTTACGTCTGGAGGAAAAGAGATTTCACCTCCAAATACGGAAAGGTTTCTTCACAGTAAGAGCTGTGAAAATGTGGAACAGACTCCCTCCAGAGGTGGTTCTGGCCAGCTCAGTAGATTGCTTTAAGAGAGGCCTGGATTCTTTCCTAAGTGCACATAATATAACTGAGTACTAAGTTTTGTAGGTAAAGTTGATCCGGGGTAAATCCGATTGCCTTTCGGGGGATCAGGAAGGAATTTTTTCCCCTCCGGTAGCAAATTGGATCATCGCTCTGCTGGGGTTTTTTGCCTTCCTCTGGATCAACTGTGGGTATGGAGTTGGGTGTATGGGAGGATGTACTGTGTTTTACTTTGTTTTATTTATTTATTTTTTTATGGTTGAACTGGATGGACTTGTGTCTTTTTTCAACCTGACTAACTATGTAACTATGTAACTATGTAACTATATCTTCTTTTTCAGCCAAATTGGGATAACACCTACCAAAGTTCAAAATAGCTGCTCCAAGCGAGTTGAAAAGAAACACCTTGTGAGAGTGGTTTAAGGGTGCCGGCATAACCCGTCTATAGATAATCATCACAAGAAAAGTATCAAAATCACTGCACTCCTTGAAATCCTTTATTGTATATCATTAAATCTTTACAGACATCATGGGGATATCACAGTTAAAAAATGTTTCACGCTAGTAGCCGCGCTTCCTCAACCATGAGGAATTTGAGAAGTGCAGCGATTCCGGAACTTTTCTTTTGATGGGATAACATCTACTTTATTGTTTGTATGTCCCCATTCGCATAGCACAAACAAGCAAAAATATTTTTTGAAACCTCTAGTAGACCTCTAGCCCTACTCCTGTAGTAGCTGCTGGATAGGATGAATCCTCTGTTCTTAGCCTAAACCTTGTCAAGAACCACAGCCTCCCTGACACACCAAGTTGAGTGTACAAACATACAATATACCCAATAGTAGTGCTATATCAAAGAAAACTGGCACCAAACCAGGTAGTAAAGGCAAACGCAATATACTGCCACCCAATAAGGTTAGTAACTAGGCAAGAATAACATGGATTAACAAGAGTAATAAGACAATTTAGCATACAAAGTAATTAACAGTAAGGACTAGACATAAGACATTTTGTGTCCAGATCAACATAAGCAGTAGCAAGGCCACCTGAGATCCCTTCATTGGTTGCCAGTAGGGATGAGCCGAACATCCCCGGGTTCGGTTCGCACCAGAACGTTCGAACAGACTGCGGGTTCGCACGAATATTTCGAACCCCATTGAAGTCTATGGGACCCAAATGTTCGAATTCAAAAACGGCCGTTTTAAAGACTAAAATTCAATTAAAAGTTAGAAAACGTCGTTCAGAACCTGGGTCTTGCCCCAGGGAACATGTATCAATGGAATTTTTTTTTTAAAATGGCCGTTTTTTCCGGAGCAGCCATTTTAATGATGCTTAAAGTGAAAAAAAAAATCCTATAAATATCACACCAGCTGGGTGACTGATAGTAGTGGCACGTGTTTAGAAATGTCCCTGCACAACATGAGAGGACTATAAAAAAAAAGTAATTAATGCTACTTGCGCAAGTTCTGTGTGGCAACATTATGTCGAATATTGTTTTGTGAAAGAAAATTTTTAGAAAAAAGGGCACCCATCAAACATACTGTAATTGGAGCGCAACAAGGAGCCACGTGCAAAGTATTGCATAAAAAATTGTTATTAGGCGCCCCTGTTAAATAGGGGCTGAAAAATTGTGCCTTGGGCACAACACAACACTGCAACCCCTCCCAATAACTCCAATTGGAGCGCAACAAGGAACCACGTGCAAATTATTGCATCAAAAATTGTTATTAGGCGCCCCTGTTAAACAGGGGCAGAAAAATTGGGCCTTGGGCACAACACAACACTGCAACCCCTCACAATAACCCCAATTGGAGCGCAACAAGGAGCCACATGCAAAGTATTGCATCAAAAATAGTTATTAGGCACCCCTGTTAAACAGGGGCTGAAAAATTGTGCCTTGAGCACAACACAACACTGCAACCCCTCCCAATAACTCCAATTGGAGCGCAACAAGGAGCCACGTGCAAATTATTGCATCAAAAATTGTTATTAGGCACCCCTGTTAAACAGGGGCAGAAAAATTGGGCCTTGGGCACAACACAACACTGCAACCCCTCACAATAACCCCAATTGGAGCGCAACAAGGAGCCACGTGCAAAGTATTGCATCAAAAATAGTTATTAGGCGCCCTTGTTAAACAGGGGCAGAAAAATTGTGCCTTAGGCACTGGTGGCGGAGCCCAGAAACACAACATTTCTTACTAGCTATCAGCAAGAAAAGTGAGGAGGAGAAGGATATTCCATCAGCAGCATAAGAGGATAGTCACTCAGCATCAGCAGTCTAAAAGGGATCCGACATTTCAACAAAAAGATAGTATTCATTAATATCAGCATCAGGTGCTTGGTAGCTGGTGTTGATCCAAGCCTGATTCATTTTGATGAAGGTCAGTCGATCAACAGAGCCGGTGGAGAGGCGCACCCTGTGATCAGTCACAAAGCCTCCAGCAGCACTGAATGTCCATTCTGAAAGAACACTGGATGCAGGGCAAGCCAGTAGCTCAATTGCGTACTGGGCAAGCTCTGGCCAGTGATCCATCCTTAAGACCCAGTAAGCCAGAGGATTTTCGGTGGGGAAGGTGAACAAGTCGGATCTTGCCCCTAGGTATTCCCAGACCATGTAAACCAGACGCTGACCATGTAAACCAGACCTTGGGGCTGCAGACTAAAAAACTGCCTGAACGCATCGGTCAGACGACCACCTTCTCCACCGCCCCTTCTGTGACTCACCGAAGCCTCAGCAAGACGTTGTCCAGAGCCAGGTTTTGGTAATCCCCTCGGGTTCTGGGAACGCATTGCACAGACCCTTCTGCAAGGCCTCCCGCAGAAGTTTCATCTTCTGCTCCCTCTGCGATGGCAACATAAGGTCCGCAACCTTACTCTTGTAACGTGGATCAAGGACAGTCGCCAGCCAGTAATGATCCCTCTCCTTAATAGCATGTACACGAGGATCCTTACGCAGGCTTTGCAGGATCAGGGAGGCCATGCAGCTTAGGTTTACAGAGGCATTCGGGGCACAGTCCTCTGGGTCACTGAGGACGACAGGATCCACAGGCACCTCATCCTAGCCACGTACAAGTCCACGTGTTCCTTGGGACTATAAATGATCCCTTGAAGACTGCTGCTGCTGATGCTGAGTGCTAGGCTCCACCTCCATGCTGCTGATACAATCATCCTCCTCCTCCTCCTCCTTCTCCTCCTCCTCCTCTTCCTGTGTGCTAGGTGGGCAAGCAGGCCCACTGTCTGGGTAAAGGGGGCCTTGAGAGGTAAGGAAGTCCTCCTCTTCCTCCCTCTGTTCTGCCTTAAGGGCCCTGTCCATTATTCCACGTAGCATGTGCTCCAACATGTGAATAAGAGGGACAGTCTCACTGATGCATGCACTGTCACTGTAACCATCCTCGTGGCCTCCTCAAATGGTGACAGGACAGGGCATGCATCCCTGATCAAAGCCCACTGGCGTGGGGAAAAAAAACCTAGCTCCCCTGACCCAGTTCTGCTGCCATATTGGCACAGGTACTCATTGATGGCCCGTTGCTGCGTGTGCAGCCGCTGCAGCATGGCCAACGTTGAGTTCCATCTGGTGGGCATGTCACAAATTAGGCGGTTCTTGGGCAGGTTGTATTCCCTTTGGAGGTCAGTCAGCCGAGCAGTGGCATTATATGACCTTCGAAAATGCACACAGACTTTCCTGGCCTGCTTCAGGACATCCTGCAAGCCCGGGAACCTGCCCAAGAACCGCTGCACCACCAAATTGAGGACATGCGCAAAACAGGGCACGTGGGTGAGTTTTCCCTGTCGCAGGGCAGAGAGGAGGTTGGTGCCATTATCGCTGACCACCATTCCAGGCTTCAGCTGGTGTGGCGTCAACCACCTCTCAGCCTGACCCTGCAGAGCTGACAAAACCTCTTCCCCAGTGTGGCTCCTGTCTCCCAAGCACACCAGCTCTAGCACCGCATGGCATCTCTTGGCCTGCATTCCTGCGTATCCACTCATACGCCTACGGAGCACGGCTGGTTTGGAGAAAACACCCCCACAGGAAGAGGCCACAGAGGAAAAAGAAGAGGAGGGGGTGGAGGAAAGAGGTGTGTCACAAGCAGTAGTATTGTTTTGGAGGCGTGGTGGTGGAACAACCTCCAAAACTACTGGACCTTGCCCTGCATCCTTCCCAGCTGCCAGCAGAGTCACCCAATGCACTGTAAAAGACAGGTAACGTCCCTGTCCATGCCTGCTGGACCATGAGTCAGCGGTAATATGCACCTTACCACTGACCGCCCTGTCCAGCGAGGCATGGACATTGCCTTCCACATGCCGGTAGAGAGCCGGAATAGCCTTCCGTGAGAAAAAGTGGCGTTTTGGTACTTGCCACTGAGGTACTGCACATTGCACAAACTCACGGAAGGGGGCAGAATCTACCAACTGAAAAGGTAGCAGTTGAAGTGCTAGCAATTTCGCTAAGCTAGCATTCAACTGCTGGCTGGGATTGTACTTCTTTCGGCGCTGCAGCAGCTGGGGCAGGGAAATTTGCCTGGTACTATCAGTAGATTGACCGCTAATACTAGCTTGTGACACACCTATTTCTATACCTTCACTGCAGGCTTCAGAGAGGACTGAGGGTCTACTGGGGTTGGAGGTCCCAGAAGGGCAAGGGGGGGTACGCTTTTGTTTTTGGTGTGGGTCTTTTTGGTGTGCCTGCCAACGAGCTGCATGGCAGGTCGACATATGTCTGGACAAGCATGTGGTACCCAGGCGGTTGATGTTTTGGCCACGCGAGATACGCTTGCGACATAAGTTGCAAATAGCAAAGGTACGATCTTGTGGACATGTTTCAAAAAAGGCCCACACCAAAGAACTTTTGTTGTACCGGTCAGACACAGCAGCGCCATGCACAAGCGCCGTAGATGTGCGCTGTAATGCAGTGGGTGTGACCTTAAGCTGACCCCTGGAGGGCATCCTGCTTCTTTGGAGATGTGCCTGTGCCTCGTCCTCCTCCTCCTCCTCTCTCCTATCAGGCACCCAGGTAGAGTCAGTGACCACATCATCCCCTCCCTCCTCATCACTGTCAACAACCTGGCAGTATGCTCCAGCTGAGGGAACATCATCACTGACAAATTGCTGTCCCCCTCGGACACCCCCTCTCCCTGGGCTCACATCAATGCCTTCCTCTATCAGTGTTCCGTCATCGGAGTCTTCAAAATGCTGCGCATCTTCCTACAGCATGTACCCAACACTGTGTTGAAACAGTTCGGGGGACTCCTCAGGAGGACATGGTGGTACTAGGGAATTATTGTGTGAAGCCATTGTGCAGAGGGAAGAGGACACCTTGGCAGCTGCTTTGCCAGATAAACTTTGATCAGTCTGTGTGAGAGAGGATGAGGAGGATGAGGACGGCTTGGTCATCCACTCTACTAATTTCTCTGCATGTTGAGGCTCAACACGGCCAGCTCCAGAAAACAAGGATGAGCGGCCACGGCCACGGCCACGTGCTGAAGAGGATGCACCACATACACTACCAGCGTTATTTCTACATGCAGAGCCTGCTTGCCCTCGTGACTCTTTGCCTCTCTTTGTTGTCCTTCCAGACATATTTATGCGTTCAGGTGGTATATAACAGCACACGTACAGTGACACCAACTGCGATCAGGTGGTATGTAACAGCACAAGTGGAGTCACACCAACTGCGCTCAGGTGGTATGTAACAGCACACGTACAGTGACACTAACTGCGCTCAGGTGGTATATAACAGCACAGGTGCGGTGACACTAACTGCGCTCAGGTGGTATATAACAGCACAGGTGCGGTGACACCAAATGCGCTCAGGTGGTATATAACAGCACATGTGCGGTGACATCAAATTCGCTAAGGTGGTATGTAACAGCACACGTGCAGTGACACCAAATGCGCTAAGGTGGTATGTAACAGCACACGTGCGGTGACACCAAATGTGCTCAGGTGGTATGTAACAGCACACGTGCGGTGACACCAAATGCGCTAAAGTGGTATGTAACAGCACACGTGCGGTCACACCAAATGCGCTCAGGTGGTATATAACAGCACACGTGCGGTGACACCAAATGCGCTAAAGTGGTATGTAACAGCACACGTGCGGTCACACCAAATGCGCTCAGGTGGTATGTAACAGCACACGTGCGGTGACACCAAATGCGCTAAGGTGGTATGTAACAGCACACGTGCGGTGACACCAAATGCGTTTAGGTGGTATGTAACAGCACACGTGCGGTGACACCAAATGCGCTAAGGTGGTATGTAACAGCACACGTGCGGTGACACCAAATGCGCTCAGGTGGTATGTAACAGCACATGTGCGGTGACACCAAATGCGATCAGGTGGTATATAACATCACACGTACAGTGACACTAACTGCGCTCAGGTGGTATATAACAGCACAGGTGCGGTGACACTAACTGCGTTCAGGTGGTATGTAACAGCACACGTACAGTGACACTAACTGCGCTCAGGTGGTATATAACAGCACAGGTGCGGTGACACTAACTGCACTCAATTGGTATATAACAGCACAGGTGCTGTGACACTAACTGCGCTCAGGTGGTATATAACAGCACATGTGCGGTGACACTAAATGCGCTCAGGTGGTATATAACAGCACACGTACAGTGACACTAACTGCGCTCAGGTGGTATATAACAGCACAGGAGTGGTGACACTAACTGCGCTCAGGTGGTATGTAACAGCACACGTACAGTGACACTAACTGCGCTCAGGTGGTATATAACATCACACGTCCAGTGTCACTAACTGCGCTCAGGTGGTATATAACAGCACAGGTGCGGTGACACTAACTGCGCTCAGGTGGTATATAACAGCACAGGTGCGGTGACACTAACTGCGCTCAGGTGGTATATAACAGCACAGGTGCGGTGACACTAAATGCGCTCAGGTGGTATATAACAGCACAAGTACAGTGACACTAACTGCACTCAGGTGGTATATAACAGCACATGTACAGTGACACTAACTGCGCTCAGGTGGTACTGTATATAACAGCACAGGTGCGGTGACACTAACTGCGCTCAGGTGGTATGTAACAGCACACGTATAGTGACACTAACTGCGCTCAGGTGGTATATAACAGCACAGGTGCGGTGACACCAAATGCGCTCAGGTGGTATATAACAGCACACGTACAGTGACACTAACTGCGCTCAGGTGGTATATAACAGCACAGGTGCAGTGACACCAAATGCGCTCAGGTGGTATATAACAGCACATGTGCGGTGACACCAAATGCGCTAAGGTGTATGTAACAGCACACGTGCGGTGACACCAAATGCGCTCAGGTGGTATGAAACAGCACACGTGCGGTGACACCAAATGCGCTAATGTGGTATGTAACAGCACACATGCAGTGACACCAAATGCGCTCAGGTAGTATGTAACAGCACACGTGCGGTGACACCAAATGCGCTCAGGTGGTATGTAACAGCACACGTGCGGTGACACCAAATGCGCTCAGGTGGTATGTACAGCACATGTGCGGTGACACCAAATGTGCTAAGGTGGTATGTAACAGCACATGTGCGGTGACACCAAATGCGCTCAGATGGTATGTAACAGCACGCGCGCGGTGACACCAAATGCGCTAAGGTGGTATGTAACAGCACACATGCGGTGACACCAAATGCGCTCAGGTGGTATGTAACAGCACACGTGCGGTGACACCAAATGCGCTCAGGTGGTATGTAACAGCACACGTGCGGTGACACCAAAGGCGCTAAGGTGGTATGTAACAGCACACGTGCGGTGACACCAAATATGCTAAGGTGGTATGTAACAGCACACGTGCGGTGGCACCAAATGCGCTCAGGTGGTATGTAACAGCACACGTGCGGTGACACCAAATGCACTCAGGTGATATGTAACAGCACACGTGCGGTGACAACAAATGCGCTCAGGTGGTATGAAACAGCACACGTGCAGTGACACCAAATGCGCTAATGTGGTATGTAACAGCACACGTGCAGTGACACCAAATACGCTAAGGTGGTATGTAACAGCACACGTGCGGTGGCACCAAATGCGCTCAGGTGGTATGTAACAGCACACGTGCGGTGACACCAAATGCACTCAGGTGATATGTAACAGCACATGTGCGGTGACACCAAATGCGCTAAGGTGGTATGTAACAGCACACGTGCGGTTACACCAAATGCGCTAAGGTGGTATTAAACAGCACACGCACAGTCAGAGCGTTTTTCATGCTTTTACATACATTGTTTTTGCTCACTGTATTGCTACAACACTTACTGTCCTTGATGTTTGGATTCTTGAAAAATATTTTTCCTTTTGTTGTCACGTGGAAATGGGGGTTATTTACTAAAACTAGAGCGTGCACAACCTGGTGCAGCCAATGGTAACCAATTTTTCTATTTAGTTTGGGATAAAATAGAGAAGGTTTAGCGCTTTTGTCATGTATTTATTCCTGCTTGTGTTCTATTGGGGAGAATTCCCCTCACTTCCTGTCAGAATGTAAAAAAATATATAAAAATACATTTTGCAGTGAAGGTTTTTTTATGATTTTTTTTTATTGGTGTCTATTTATTTCTGTGAAAATAACTAAATAACTAATGTGCAAACCAAGAGAACCTCAAATTAATTTCAGAGCGGCAGCCATAAGAATGTGTCACCACAAAGGGATAAATATGTAAAATAGTGAATGTAGCGCTAACTCAGTAAGTACAAAAAAAGTGCATAGTGCAAAAACATCAAATATCAAAATCAATAAACAACAAATCAATAAATAGTCCAAAATGTCATAAGTATACAAAGGTGCATGTGCAAAAGTAAACAAGGATACACAATCTTCAATATCATCTATATGGAAGTAAAAGGTGCAGTGATCAAGTGCAGGAAAGTTTATCCAATCCTAAATGTGTAATCACACTTTCTTCCACCATCCGTGATCTACCATAGGTGTGCTCCAGCCTCTCACCTCAGATAAAGTAATAATAATGACGCTTCTGGTAAATAATCCAAGAATCCTCTCCAATCATGCAGTCTTCCCTAATATTAGAGGGAGAACACTGTTTTCTTATCCACCAACTCTGCTGCTTAACCCTCCTCTTGTGTTAGGGTCAGAACCAACCGACCCGTTTTCGGGTTTTGAATGTCTATAATGCCACGTACACACGATCACTTTATGTGATGGAAAAAAAACGAAGTTTTCTGTGAAGTAAAAAACGACGTTTTTGAAACTTACATTTTCAAAGACGATGTTGCCTACACACCATCGTTTTTTCACAATGCTCTAGCAAAGCGAGGTTACGTTCACCACTCTTTTCCATTGAAGCTCGCTTCATAACTAGCTTTTGGGCATGCGCGGGTTGAAAAACTTAGTTTTAAACGACGTTTTTTGCTACACACGGTGATTTTTTGTGAAACAAAAAACTACGTTTTGAAAAACTACACAAAAAATTGAAGCATGCTTCAATTTATTTTTGTCGTTTTTCACAACACATAAAACAACGGTTTCTCCCACACACGGTCATTTAAATTGACGTCTTTAACCACTTAAGGACCCCCGCACGCACATATACGGCCACAGAATGGCACGTACAGGCACAAGGGCGTAAATTTACGTCCCCGCCTAAGTGCGGTTCGGGGGTCCCCCTGGCTCCGGGAGCGATCCGGGACGAGCGGGCGGATGTCGGCGTTTACCCGCCCCCCCGCGATCGCTCCCAGCCAAAGCGCGCGCTCCCAGTCTCCTGTCACTTCCTCCTCCTGTGTAAACACAGGAAGGGGGAAGTGATGTAATCTCCCATCGCAGCGGTATTTCCAACTGCTGCGATGGGAGAAACACCTAACAGTAAGTGTGCACCAACATTACACTGACACACACTCACATAGGCATACTTAACCCCTTGCGATCTGCCCCCCCCACCCCCCTGTCACAGTGTCACTGAATGCAGTGATCTAATCACTGCATTTAGTGTCAGTGTAAGGTGCCGTACACACGGCAGAGAACCTCGACGGGCAGAACACATCGTTCCGCCCGTCGAGGTTCTCTCCCGGCCGTCGGATTCGGCAACCCGCCCGTCGGGAATGGCAACCAGCCATTCTTCCAGGCGGGCCGTCGAGGAAATAGAGAGCGTGCTCTCTATTTCGGCTCGACGGGCTTCCCGACGGGAAGCTCGCTGAGACCGTACACACGGCCGAGGTCCTCGCTGGAATGTGCATTCCAGCGAGGTTCTCGCTGATTTTCAGCGAGAACCTCGGCCGTGTGTACGGGGCCTGACAGGCAGTGTAAAATCAGTTAGTGTTAGGTTCAGGATAGCCCCCCCACCCCCCCTAATAAAGTTTTAACCCCCTGATCACCGCCCTAGTTAACCCTTTCACTCCCTATTGCCAGCGTCACTAAGCGATCATTTTTCTGATCGCTGTATTAGTGTCGCTGTTCCCACTAGGTAGCTATTTTTTTTTATCGCAATTTTTTTTTTTTACTAAAGACACGTGGCTAAATAAATTTTGGCCTAAATGTTTGACTAAAATTTTGTTTATTTGATTTTTTTTTAACAAAAAGTAAAAAATAGTGTTTTTTTTTTCAAAAATGTCGCTCTATTTTTGTATATAGTGCAAAAAATAAAAATCGCAGAGGTGATCAAATACCACCAAAAGAAAGCTCTATTTGTGGAAAGAAAAGGACGCAAATTTTGTTTGGGAGCCACGTCGCACGACCGCGCAATTGTCAGTTAAAGCGACGCAGTGCCGAATCGCAAAAACACCTTGGGTCATTTACCAGCGTATTGGTCCGGGTCTTAAGTGGTTAAAAACGTTTTTTTTTTCCCATCACATAAAGTGATCGTGTGTACGCGGCATAAGTATCACATAAATTTGTTTATTGCATCAAGATTTTTTTACTTTGTCAGGAACCTCTATTTAAACAATGTAATAGAAAAAGAATCCTTTTTACTAAATTATAAAATACTGTGGTGAAAATGAAGACGTTTATGGTGTTAGGGTCAATTCTGACCCAGTTATAATATAGGATTATAGGACACTAAGTGCCAAAACTGAAATCATAAATACTCTCTCTGCTTAGTAACACTGACAGCCAATCACCTCTCAACCCTGTGAGCTGTAGTTAGGGAGGGGGCTATCTCTTTGCCTGCTTGTCTGCTTCTCTAAATAAAGTAAAGAAACATAGGACCAATACATTTCAGAGTTGCTGACTTTATTTTACCATTTTTTAAATTTGAAAATGAGAGGTATGCTATCAAAAGAAAGGTCTAAGCGGTCACACCAAAAATATTAAAACCAATCATTTCAAGGATAAAGAAGCCTAACAAGGTAACCAAGAGGTAAGAAACAAATTGGATGATAAATAGTTGTTCAGAGGGTATTTTATGGCTGATTTAGGACACGGGTCAAAACCGACCCGTTAACATCATGGATAGTAACAGAAAGCTAACATAAGAGGAGGGTTAATCCTGCTATACCTGATACTCCAAGGGGAAGACTGCATGATTGGAGAGGATCCTTGGATTATTCACCAGAAGCATCATTAGACCCATTGGGGTCTTTATCTGAGTAAGAGGCTGGGGCGCACCTATGGTGGATCACAGATAGTGGGAGAAAGTGTGATCACACATTTAGAATTAGATGAACGTTCCTGCACTTAATCACTGCAACTTTTTCTTTCATATGTTTAGACAATATTGAAGATTGTGGATCCTTATTCACTTTTGCACATGCACTTTTATACACTTTAATTACATTTTGGACTATTTATTATTTTGTTGTTTATTGATTTTAATATTTGATGTTTTTCGCTACACACTTTTTTTGTACTTACTGAGTCAGCGCCACATTCATTATTTTACATATTTATTTCTGTGGCTGTGATGCCTGTATCCCCCATTTGTTGTACAAAAGTCACAGGGAAAGAAAGGGGGTTATTTACAAAAGGCAAATCCACTTTGCACTACAAGTGCAAAGTACACTTGAAATTGCACTGAAAGTGCACTTGGAAGTGCAGTCGCTGTAAATCTGAGGGGTAGATCTGAAATGAGGGGAAGCTCTGCTGATTTTATTATCCAATCAAGTGCAAGCTAAAATGCTGTTTTTTTCTTTTACTTGCATGTCCCCCTCGGATCTACAGTGACTGCATTTCAAAGTGCACTTTCAGTGCAATTTCAAGTGCAATTTGTAGTGCAAAGTGGATTTGCCTTTTGTAAATAACCCCCGCAGTGCCACAAACAGAACTGACACACATTTTAAATCTTCACTAGTCCAGGTCAAAAAGTGTTCACTATTGTTTTGTTGCTACAGTATTCCAACTCCAACTCAGCTACGACAGGATGAGAAGAATTAGCTTGTTGGCCACACATAGCTTGTAATTTTCTCAAACTTTCCACATATGACTGTTAGAAGCAAGCAGTTCCAATAAAGAATCTTTTTTTTTTTTTTCCCTGAAGGAGTTATTTTTCTAATATTGCTTTGTGGCCTTAACTGTGTTGTCTGTTTTGCATTTAGACAGTGCTTACTATAGTTATTTACCACTGTTACAAACTTAGACTTATTTAATTAGTTAGAAGAGCAGTTGTACGCACTTGCCTATAACGACAAACTGAAAATCAGCTTTTAACAGTCTGCTCATTCTAACCTTGTTAATTTCTGATTAGCATACACATGCTACAACTGCCCTTTGCCTTTTGCGTAGTGTTTTAAATAAAACCAAATGTACTTTTTATGGGTTGTTGTTTGCTGTGCCTTCTAAGTTACCAGGAAGTAGCTAAATGTACTACTATTTGTAAGCAGCAGCCTTATCTACACACATGACCTAATTCACAGGGTACACAGTGTTCTGCTGCTAATTATTTAGGAAAATGTATGGGTAAATTAAGTGATACTGAAACTTAGAGTAATATGTAATGTGAATAAAAAGCGAGAAGCTGGAGCCAGGGTGATTCATAATAACCATGAAGATATTATTTCACCTGGCATAGTGTCAGCATTTGTTAACAAAACTCATTCATGGAATGGCACTTTCTTGGAAAAACTTAAATTGGAAAAATATGTTTCTTCTGCATAGCATTTCGGCAACAATTTAAAAGTGTAAAATCTTAGAATTGAAAATGTTACTACAAAATGATATTACAGTGAGTTTAAAAGCATCAGAAATAAATAATAAACATTAGGCAGAACTGTAGCAAAAAATTCCAAGATATAAAAAAAAAAAAAAAAAAACAGCCCATTAAAAGATAAAATTAAAAAATAAGCTTTTGTTGCAATATTTACCTTCAATCCAAAAAGTTTCCCCATGGGGTTTTTTCTACCCCATGTCATCAATCAACTGAACAGCAGCATTCAACCCACTTGTTTTGAGTCCAGTTTGGCTATTATTATTATACAGGATTTATATAGTGCCAACAGTTTACACTTTACAAATTACAATATAAAGGGGGACAGTACAATTACAATGCAGTTCAATACATAAGAAATAGGCGGGCCCTGCTCATGAAGCTTACAATCTAAAGGACCAAGAAGAATGGGAAGGTCCCCCAGTGGGGCTTTGGACAGCAGTGTAATGTAGTTGAAAAATTAGCAAATGGATAGCAAAAAGGGGTACATTTATTGAAATTGTACAGATATCACAATGAATGAAGTTACAGCATTTAAAAGGCTGGCCAATAGGTAAAATACATAATCCACAATGTAGCTTATATTCAAGTTTACACAATACTGTGCACATTGTTACACATCAGATTGCTGAACGTTGTGGAATCACTGATGCGTTTCGACTTTTGTAGCGGTCATCATCAGGGGGAAAATTAGCTCTATAAAACACATTATATAATTTCAGATATAGGAAAACATCATCATAAGTCCCATTTGGGGTCTAGCATGATGAGATATTTACCGCTGAAGTGGAGTCGATGGTCCCATGGCCAGATGGGTTGTGAATCGCCGGGTGATGAGGAGGATCCCGTAGGGGCACTCACTCCCCCACGGCGGAAGAGCCCCGTCTGAGGGGCTTACAAGGAGCCACACCCTCCAGGGGATGGGAGAATCGGAACCTGCAATGAATCCCCAATCAATGACCATATATAGAGTGTAAAGGTTATGGATATATTGGCTCTTAGCACATTAACATGGATTATTAGAAGTATATGGACCAACTGCTATTTAATGGACCCACCCACAGGCTGTGACTTGAAAGAGATGAGGTTATCTTTCCATCACTCTGCTTTCTATTCCCAGCAGCATGCTTTTTGTCAGCAAATGAACTGATTGGCTCATTGTAATACTTATTTTGCTAAAACTCCAGTCCTGCTGTACTGCAGAAGGCTGATACTGGGTCATATTCAGGTACTTACAATGTCTTTTCACGTCAGATGTGTTTATTATTTTTTAACCGATTAAGGACTGCCGCATGACGATGCAGATATACAAACGAAAAGGGTTGTTTCCAACAAGAAAGATGACGGCTGGTGACATCAGACATAGACTCCTTCCCCCGCACTTGTTATGTTCTATGGGCGGGGACTTCTTCAGCGTGGGGACGGAGGAACCCCGTCCTCATGCTGAAGAAGTCCCCGCCCATAGGACGTATTGCGTACGGGGGAAGGAGTCTACGCCTGATGTCACCCACGGCCATCTTTCTGGTTGGAAACAACCCTTTTTGCTTGTATATCTGCACTCGTTCGTAAGTGCTCTGTTTGTGAATAATTTTAAATTATTTTATGGCTGAATTAAAATTGGATGTTTTCAGAGAGCACTAGATTGTTCCCTTTTTTTGTGTTTTAACATATGCTGTGGAGATACAACGGTTTGCTGACTGTGATACCATTAACCCAGGAGTGGTTTTGTTAGTTTGGTGACCTGCTGGTCGAATCAAAGAGGTGAGAGGCTGTATTATCTGTGGTGGAGGGATTCTGTTCACCATTCTCAGTGTCTGCTTGTCGTGTCACCTGAGGGTTTAAAGGGTTTCAGTGGCATCCTTATGGATTTTACATATGGACTTTATGTTATTAATATTTTAAAATTCTAATGCGCTGCACTGTTTCTGATACAATTGCAAGGGATTTGATTTGAATTGCCTTAGTGCTAGCTTTCATTTATTGTTAGGGGTGTGTTATATTTTTTTTCTGCGCTGAATACTCTTTTATTTTTGGATAAAAAAATCAGCAGAGCTTCCCCTCATTTCAGATCTACCCCTCAGATTTACAGCGACTGCACTTACAATTGCACTTTCAGTGCAATTTCAAGTGCACTTTGCACTACAAGTGATTTTCCTTTAGTAAATAACCCCCAATGTGTTTATAAGTACAACATAATATTAAAAGAAAGGTAGAAAACAAAAAATAGGAATAATTATTGTATTCTGGTCTCCTGAGCTGCCTATGCATGTATGGGCATGGGTCACTACTCCACACCAGTTAAGGGTAGCTCCAGGCTATAGTGGAAGGCAGTGGAGCCACCTTTACAATTGAATCAAAATTAAGGAGGGAGATATTTTCAAAGGAATTAAAAAATATCTAAGAGGCTGCAAAGAGAAGACAGACATGCAAAAGTTTAAAATAATATATATAATTCTGCTGAATATCAAGTTTTACATGGAAGGTTTATTAACACTTTATTGTACACTTGTATACCATTACTCACAACACTATTCTGTCAGTTCAGACATGGTTCATAAAAATAAAAAAAGACAAAAATGTAATAGGCATTCACAACTATATTCGGTAAAAAATCATACTGTGCATGCGTTTCTAACAGAAATATCACCACACAGTAAGTGGTGATCATGGTATTACAGTTAAGGAGAGCTAAGGTCATCAGCTCTTATCAAGCATGCCACATTATAAGAGGGTCCTGGGCTCTCAGCCCCATGATGCAATTAAATGAAATGCAACAATAAAACTTTTGGTGGCAAGGTTTTAATAAAAATCCCTATCAGAAAAAGGGAAAAGGGGAAAAGTGCAATAAACCTTCAGGAGTTCCGGGGAAGAGACCGCCGTTCTAGATGAGCTATTATGATCCGGATGTGTTGGGTGCAAGCCACAGTTCACTGCCAATAATCAATGAGGAAGGAAGAAAAAGGCTGCACACCACCAAATGATCCAAATTATTCCAACAGAAGATCAATTACAGCCACCAAGACAAGGATGAGCACACAGGACCCAGGAGGTGAGACGTTTCACATTGCCAACAGTGCTTCTTCAAACCTATGGTACAACTGAAGCATGGAGCCTTATAAGGCCTCACTCAGGTGTTGAATAATGCAACCAGTGTATCAAATGCTTGACAAGCAGAACCTCGTCCCACACAGCTGGTAAATCCCTGTGAATAGTACCATTGCATCAGTGCAGCCTATCATGTAAAAACATGACCTACACACAAAGAATGACAATGGAAAACTAAATAGCATAATTTAAATAAACCATAATTAAAGGGTTTGTAAAGATTTTTTTTATCTTAATAGCTTCCTTTACCTTAATGCAGTGCTGTTTTCATATCCTCATTGTTCGTTGTTGCTCTCAAGTTGCTGTAATTCTTCTCTGATCTCCACACTACCTAGTTGTCTGTTTCCTGATAACCACAATGCTGGGAGCTTTCTCTCTGTGGTCACTAACTTCAAGGAGGTGTGATTACTGTGTGTCTAAAACCCCAGTTTCCTTTTCCAAACCATCACTGCCCTGTATGGCTCAGTGGCTCTGTATGCTCTGTACAGCAGAGAGGCAGGAAACAACATGCAAAACGAAACTAGAAACTACAGGTACATTATATGATTGATTTTTATCTGTTTTTAATCGTTTTTAAAAGAATCAGTTAACTATTATGTCTCTATACCCTGAAAACAGTCATTTCAGCATAATTTTTTATTTTATTTACAACTCCTTTAAATGACATAACCCAAATATGGATTATCTAATATTTAGATTATCACTAAGGTTAAGGGAATGTCCATAGAAGTTCTTAATTTGAAGGTATCTGAAAATTTCTGTAGTGGGGAGGCCGGATATCTCACATAGGTCTGGGAAAGGTCGAATTGTAGTTGTTGATGCTATGTGATATAGACGCGTAATTCCATCCCTGATCCAAGCCTTAGGCCCTATACACACTATCAGACATGTCCGACGGACCGTTTTCATCGGACAAGGCTGAAGTGGTCTGTTGGTCTGATGTGCGTACACACCATCGGACCAAAATCCCCTCGGACCAGAACGCGGTGACGTAGAACACAACGACGTGATAAAAAACAAAAACAAAGTTCAATGCTTCCAAGCATGCATCGACTTGATTCTGAGCATGCGCGGGATTTTGGTCTGATGATTTTGTGTACTAACCATCGAACATGTCCGACGGACATGTTTCCAGCGGACAGGTTTCTAAGCATGTTTGGAAACTTTTGTTCGCTGGAAAACGATCCCATGCGCCGTACACACGATCTAACATGTCCGCTGAAACTGGTCTGCGGACCAGTTTCAGGGGAAATGTTTGATCGTGTGTACGCGGCCTGAAAGTTCTTGGAAATACCCATGCTGGATAAAAGGTCGGATTTTTATAAAAGGAAAAAAGCGGAATGTGTGGGGATTGCAATCCATGAAAGGTTTTGTACGTATCCCATAATGACAATGAGTGTTTAGAGATTGGATTTTTCAATTTTCTACGGTCTTGAGGGCTCAGCCAAAGGATATTGTTAGTGGGGATAGGGTCAAAGTCTATTGCCTCAATAAGTACCCACAATGGGATTTCTGTGGTTGAGTGGTACTTTGATAGTTGCGCCAATTGTGCTGCTCTGTAGTATGTTGCAAAATCTGGAAATCCCAGCCCACCCATTAATGTGGGTCGAATTAATGTTTTTTTAGGCAATCTGGATTTTTTCATCCCCCACGTGAACTGTGTTACTCTATGCTGAATCAATCTAAGAAAATAAGCAGCAATTTGAATTGGAAGGTTTCAAAATAGATATAAAAACTTGGGGATTATAGCCATTTTTATTATGTTGATTTTCCCAAACCAGGAAATCGATAAAGAAGACCAGTCGGATAACAATCTAGTGACACTTTTCAGTAAGGGAGGGTAGTTGGCAGCAAATAATTTGGAGACATTAGCCGTAAGGTGTATACCCAGATATGGTATACTATGGTCTGCCCATTTAAAGGGTAGTGAGGACTGTAAATTTTGTTTCACCGTGTCACTGAGTGAAATATTTAGTGCCAAGGATTTTTGGCTATTAACCGTGAGGCCGGAAATGTGGGAGAATTTGTGAAGTACCCATATTAGATTTGGGGCAATACCTGTGGTGAAGATAAAAATAGGAGTATATCATCTGCAAGTAAACTTATTTTGTGATGACATCCGCCTAACTCTATACCCGTGATCGTTGGTTCCATCCTCATCCTTTGTGCTAAAGGTTCCATAATTAAAGTGAATAATAGCGGCGATAGAGGACACCCTTGGCGAGTCCCTCTCTGTATATTAAACTCTTCCGATTTGTAACCCGGCATATTTGATATAGGCCTTGGGATTGTGGTACAGCGCTGCAATCCATACGACTATGAAACTGTATCGAATGCTTTTTTTATGTCGAGAGAAAGAAAACACAAGGGTATTCGATGCGTTTTAGCTGCATGGGATAGAAGAGCAGCGCGTCTGATATTGTCGCCAGCTTGTGGAATAGGGATGAAACCAGTTTGATCACGGTGTATTAGTTTGCCAATTATCATATTTAATCTGGTTGCTAAAACTTTGGCTAAAATTTTCACATCGATATTCAGCAGAAAGATGGGGCGATAGTTTGACCAAACTGAATCGTCCGCATGTGGTTAAGGCAGCATGCAGATAATTGCAGTCAAGGTTTCTTTCCTGAAAGAATGGTTATCTAAGAGAGGATTTAAGGTATTCGTTAAAATTGGTGACAGCATATCTGTAAAGGTTTTATAATAGAGAGCAGAAAACCCATCAGGCCCTGGTTGTTTATTGACTTTCAAAGTTTTGATAGCCTGGGATACTTTAGATTGATCCAACTCATTATTAGATGAGTATAGACTTTCTAACTGTGTTCTAAATTTGGGTTAGTGGAGTATACTCCTCTTGAAACCTTAAGGCGAATCGGTTTAATATTATTTTGAGAGGATTTCAATGTTCGGGCTAGAAGTGTATTTGGTTTGTTTGCATTTATAAAATAATTATGTTTTGATTTTTTAAATATTCTATCCGCTGACTCAGTGAGGAATAGTTCAAATTCCAGCTTGGCTTTGTCTAGTCGCAATCTGGATGATGTAGAGGAATTTTGCTGGAAAGCCATATGACAGGAGTTGAAATTTTTCTCCAGGGTATGGTACATGGTTTTCCTTTCTCTATTACATAAATTAGCTTGGCGTAAACATATACCCCGGAGAACAGGTTTATGGGCTTCCCATGAAGTAGTTGGGGAAATATCCGGAGTGGAATTGAATTTCAGGTACTCCCGCAGTGCAGTTTCAATATTCTGTTTATATATTGGGTTTTTGAGCAAAAAGTCTTTAAGCAGCCATGTGGCGTCACATGCTTTCGGTATTGTAGATGCTATGGTATTGACGACTGCACTATGGTCAGACCATGGGATGGGTAAAATTTGGGAGTTTAATATTTCCGGCATTATACCTATGGGCCTAAAAATGTGGTCTATTCTTGAGAATGACCGACAGGGATAGGAATAGTGCGTATATTGCCTTTTAGTTGGATTTACTTTGCGCTAGGAGTCCACTAGGTTGTACTTTGCGATTCGTTTTGAAAAGGATTGATTATCAGCTTTTTGGGTTTGTGGGATTGGCAACTTGTCTAGAAAAGGGAAGATGGTCTGATTGGAGTCTCCACCCAATACCACAGTTCCTATTTTATGCGAGTTGATGACCTGTAGCAGGTGAGATAGGAAAGAGTTAGGTTTTTTATTTGGCGCATAATATAACACAACGGTGATATCAGAGTCCAATAAATGCCCTGTTAGGATCAAGTATCTGCCTTATGGATCCTTGATCTCTTTAGTAATTGAAAATGGGGTACTACTGTGAAATGCTATAAGCACACCCCTTTTCTTTGTGGAGGCCGATGCTGTATAAACTTGTGGGTAGGACCTACTAAAGAATTTGGGAGTGGATTATGGTGTGAAATGCGTTTCTTGAAGACATATGACATGTGCTTTTTTGGAACCAAAGGTACGAAAAGGCTTTAGTGCATTTTGTGGGATATTTAAACCCTGGACATTAAGGGAAAGTATATCCAATGGGGCCATGATATTAAAAAAATGTCAGATCAGATTTCCCCTTGTGACCTTCGAGACACAAGGGGAAATTGGGAGTCGGGGTAAAAAAAGAAAAAAAAAAGGACTCAGGGAAGAAGTATAATTTAGATATATTCCAAAAAAAAAGCAGAATAAATATAAGTTCATGACATTTCCGTTGAGGGGATAAAAAGTCTCCCTCCAAGGGCACATGTGCTACTGTCGACCATACACTAAGTCGCAGGCAGACGAGGGTAGCAAAGGAAGGCTCACAGAACAGTCCCACAGAACCTGGGGAGCCAACCAATTAAATTACATTCTTAACCACTTAGCAACCAGCCGCCGTCAAATAACGGCGGCAAGGTGGTTGCTTAACTCTGGGATCACGTTATATAACGTTATTCCAGAATCGCGCTCCCGGGAATGTCCATGTCCGCCCGGTCCGCTGATAGCGGCGGTTTACCATGTGATCCCTCCGTCCAATGACGGAGCGATCACATGTAAACAAACTGGCGTCATTTGATGACGCCGGTTCCTCCCTCCTCTCTCTGTACCGATCGGTACAGTGTGAGAGGGGGAGCGCGGATGGCAGCAGCGCTGTGTGATGGATCTGTGACTATTGCAGTCACAGATCCATCCATCCCTGCTCAGCCATCCCTGCATTAACCCCTTCCTTCCCTGTGCATTACTCTGCATACCCCCTGCACAATACTCTTCCTTCCCTGCACAATACTCTGCAATACCCCCTGAGCAATAGTCTGCATACTCCCCTGAGCAATACTCTGCATACCTTGCGCAATACTCCACAATACCCCTGCACAATACTCCGCAATACCCCCATGCAATACTCTGCAGTACCCCCGCACAAAACTCTGCAGTACCCCCGCTCAATACTCTGCAGTACCCCCGCACAATACTCTGAACAATACTCTGCAGTACCCCCTGCGCAATACTCTGAACAATACTCTGCAGTACCCCGCACAATACTCTCCAGGACCCCCGCACAATTCTCTGAACAATACTCTGCAGTACCCCCTGCGCAATACTCTGAACAATACTCTGCAGTACCCCCGCACAATACTCTGCAGTACCCCCGCGCAATACTCTGAACAATACTCTGCAGTACCCCCTGCGCAATACTCTGAACAATACTCTGCAGTACCCCCTGCACAATACTCTAAACAATACTCTGCAGTACCCCCTGCGCAATACTCTGAACAATACTCTGCAGTACCCCCGCACAATACTCTGCAGTACTCCCGCACAATACTCTGAACAATACTCTGCAGAACCCCCGTGCAATACTCTGAACAATACTCTGCAGTACCCCCTGCGCAATACTCTGAACAATACTCTGCAGTATCCCCTGCGCAATACTCTGAACAATACTCTGCAGTAACCCCTGCGCAATACTCTGAACAATACTCTGCAATACCCCCACACAATACTCTGCAATACTCCCTGCGCAATACTCCCTGCGCAATACTCTGCGATCATTTTTTTTTTCAGGCTTCCCAGTCTAGAGGCAAGATGAGGGGTCTTATTGACCCCATATCTCACTGTAAAGAGGACCTGTCATGCTAAATTCCTATTACAAGGGATGTTTACATTCTTTGTAATAGGAATACAAGTAATCAAAACATTTATTTTTGGGGAAATTGTGTCGAACTAAAATAAATAAAGTAAAATGAACAATAAAAAAATAAAAATAAATTAAAGTGCCCCTGTTCCCGCGTGCTCGTATACAGAAGCGAACGTGCACGTAAGTCCCGCCCACATATGAAAACGGTGTTCAAACCACACATGTGAGGTATCGCTGCGAACGTTACAGCGAGCGCAATCATTTTGGCCCTAGACCTCTTCTCCAACTAAAAACATGTAACCAGTAAAAATATTTAAAGCGTCACCTATGGGGAATTTTAAGTAGCGAAGTTTGGCGCCATTCCACAAGCGTGTGCAATATTGAAGGGTGACATGTTGGGTATCTATTTACTCGGCGTAACTTCATTTTTCATATTATGCAAAAACATTGGGCTAACTTTACTGTTTTTTTTAAAAAGAACAAAACTGTTTTATTTCCAAAAAAAATGCGTTCGAAAAATTGCTGTGCAAATACCATGCGCGATAAAAAGGTGGCAACAACCGCCATTGTATTCTCTAGGGTCTTTGCTAAAAAAGCATATATAATGTTTTGGGGTTCTATGTAAGTTTCTAGCAAATAAATTATGATTTTTCCATGTAGGAGAGGAATGTCAGAATTGGTCTGATGGTGCTCCCTGCATGTTGGGCCTCTGTATATGGCCACGCTGTGTAAAAGTCTCACACATGGGGTATCTCCATACTCAGGAGGAATAGCAGAATGTGTTTTGGGATGTAATTTGTGGTATGCATATGCTGTGTGTGAGAAATAACCTGCTAATATGAAAAGTTTGTGGGGAAAAAAAATGAAAAAAATCTTGATTTTGCAAAGAATTGTGGGAAAAAATTACAACTTCAAAAAACTCACAATGCCTCTTTCTAAATACCTTGGAATGTATTATTTCCAAAAAGGGGTCATTTGGGGGTATTTGTACTTTTCTGGCATGTTAGGGTCTCAAGAAATGAGAGATGCTGTCAGTACATCAGATGTGATCAAATTGATCAATTTTCAGTAATTGGTACCATAGCTTGTAGACCTTATAACTTTCACCCAGACTAAATAATATCATTTTTTATTTGTTTTGTTACCAAAGATATGTAGCAGTATACATTTTAGGCCAAATTTATGAAGAACGATTACTTTTTTGCAAAATTTTATAACAGAAATGAAGAACAATTCATTTTTTTTACAAAATTTTCGTTCTTTTTTCATTTATAGCGAAAAAAATAAAAACAGCAGAGGTGATCAAATACCACCAAAAGAAAGCTCTATTTGTGGGGAAAAAAAGACAAAAATGTCATTTGGTTACAGTGTTGTATGTCTGGTTATTAAGGGTGTTTAAGTGCCCAGTGGTCAAGTGGTTAAGAAACATTGAGTAAAAAAAAACAAAAAAACATAGGTATTAGACCAAATAGTAATGAACACTTACTAATTGGGGGTTAATGGAGTACATACCATACTCATGAAGCAGAAAATCAAGAAAAGGCGAGCCTGGAGGATTAGAGATGTCTGCTAGTCATCCTCTATTACAACTGAAATTTAAAGATAGACCCAAACAAAACGTGGAAATAAGATATTGGTTATTACCAGTATACTAATTACTATATATTCTATATTGCAGAGAATAACGGGTCAGGCCTGGTAAGACGAGAGAAAAAAAAGGGGGGGGGGAACGAGGATAACTTGAAAAAAGTCACTGCAACAATAACTTATGCGTTACTGGAATGAAGAAGTTACCAGGCAGTCATATGGGGGCCAAAATAAGACCAAGACCTACAGGTAGTGTTACCACCTCATCCCTTTAAACCCAAACACATATTAATTACACAGATTCTGAGCCTGACTTAATGCAGATGAGGCACTAGCTGAATTTAATTACCAACCTAATCAGCCACACAATATGTGTAATTAATATGTGTTCGGGTTTAAAGGGATGAGGTGGCAACTCTACCTACAGGGTCAAGCAGATTCCCAGAGAAAGGGAGTAAAAGGAATAAGCACAGTTTGTGGCCCTATTCCACAGAGTCACAGAGATCGGGAACAGGTGACGACTTGCGAAGTCTTTTGTTGGGACTATGGTCCCCCTTTTCTCTGGAGGCTGAAGAGGAATTATATTTGTCGGGATGCGAGGAGAACTTTCGGCGACGGCGTTCATCAGCCCTACATTTTGCAGAGTAGTTTGCAAATCTATTGCGCTACGGCAAGTATATTTGTGGTTTTGGTATGAAAATCTCACAGAAAAGGGGAAGCCCCACTGGTAAATGATGTTGTTGCGTTGCAGTATTTGGAGGAGTGGTTTCAGAGCCCTTCTTTTGTTGATGGTTAGCTGCGACAGATCGGCGAAAAGTTAGAAATTATATGCTTGAAATTGCAACGTATATTTATGCCTTGCTGCATTTAGTAGTAGTTCTTTGGTCCAGTAGTAATTAATAAAATTGTGCGATAATATCGCATGTTTTTTTTTGTAGCGAGGGCTCTGTGTACCCTATTCATTTCAAGTCGCTCCACCGGTATTCCCGGTTGCAGTTCCTGAAAAAGAGCAGTTATTGTGGCTTTTAGATCAACCACTGTTTCTGGGATTCCTCTAATGCGAATATTTGACCTTCTCGCGCGATTTTCGTAATCTTCCAATCTGGTTTGTAGAGTTAAATTTTCCTCTTTAAGGTTATCGATTTCTGAAGAGAAATCAGCTGTACATTTTTCCAAAACGTCAGTCCTTAATTCTAGTGCTGAAGTTCGCTGCCCCAGTTCTCTTATCTCCTTAGTAAGGCTTGTAGTGATATAGTCTGAGGTAACCTTTTAATGATTTTTGCAGCAGCAGCTCTATTTGTTCCAATGTTATTTGTGGTGGTAAGTCCTTCTGTAATGTTTTACCACAGTTCTCCATTTTATTCCCTGGAGGGTATTTATTCTGGCTTTGTTCTTTTAATGGGGCTGGAGCTTCACTGTGTGACACAGCAGGAGGGGCTGTCTGCTGATTCAGCTCCCTTCCTGCTATGTCTGCATAGAATGGCTTCAGTGCCATGACAGAAGCACTGAGGCCCTGTGAGTCTGTGAGGCAGCTCTCTCATGCTGATTTTCAGCACAAAATGCGCTCCAAAACCCCCCGAAAAGGGTACCCTTGTGAGGTAGGTGGCTGTGGGGTCCCTTTGGGTAGCTTTTTGAGCAGATTTGGGGGTTACCACTGTCGTTATTAGGCTCCTCCGGTCCGTGGTGTGTGGAGCTCTAGACAGGCATTACCTCATCACTGAGCTCCCCAGCTCCTCCCTCTTAGGCCTCGTACACACGAGGGGATATGTCCGCTGAAAACGGTCCGATGGACCGTTTCAGCAGACAACTCTGCTCGTGTGTATGGGCTAGCGGACAGATTTCTCCACCCGACAGATTTCAAAGCATGCTTTGAAATCTATCCGGTGGAATCTGTCCGCCCGACATGTCTGCTGGTTAGTACACTTACCAGCAGACATGTCGTCCCCCACCGCCGCCGCGCCGCCACCGAATGGATTCGGCGCATGCGCGGAAGTGTTTAACTTCCTGGTGCGGTGACGTGGCGGTGACGTGGCGGCGTCAACGTCACCGCCGCGTCACCGCCACGTCACCGCGCCGTCCGGCGGCGGGGAATTTGATCCGATGGTGTGTACACGCCATCGGATCAAACTCCCGATCGGACATATCCGATGGAAATGGTACGCGGACCGTTTTCATCGGATATGTCCGATCGTGTGTACGAGGCCTTATTGATCGTTTTTAATTATGTGGGTTTAATGGTGCTTTAAAGAAAGTTAACTGTTGCCATAATAAGATCATAGTGGCATTTCTGATACATTTATAACCAGAATGCAGAAATGGCTAACACACAATACAATAGCACAATGCAGTTAATATTCAGCATACAGTACAGCCAAAAGTTATGTGAACCAAACTAGACAATACTTATCACAAATTCAAGTAAATACTAACACTGAGAGCAAATCTAAAAACACAGAGCTCAGTCTGAGGCATTTAGTATGTCCACCCTGTGCAGAGATTCTATGTCACATACTGTAGGACGTTCTTTTAGGGGAGCTACGTTAATCCATTGGGAGGAGTGAACTTGAATCCCGAGAAGGAAAGTTGACATCAGTGTTAGGGGCTTTTATTAAGGCTTCTACCAACCCCAGATAGAGATTTAAAGGATAGTTGTCCACCATTAGACGATTGGATATGTAGAACCATCGGGTAGGCCAAGGTGAACCTGATGTTTTTTTTTGGAAAAGGGTAGAGCATTCAAGCTGCAAAGTTTTGGGTTAACATGACACTTCCAGGAGTAGTCTGCAAAAGGTAAAATTTTAGGACCTTCTACTGTTGGCGATCTTGCATTGCGGTAGCAACAGAGAATGGCTAATTTTACTCACATAGTTTAAATATCGTTTAAATATATGATCACCGGGCAGGGTGCTGATCTGTCATCCAAGGGAGTACCTAAATGGTGAGCTCTTTCTACCACACAGAGGGAAGAAAGTCCCAGAGCGTCAGGTATACTAGAGACACAAAATTTCCATAAGGGAGCTCAATGATCAACAGATTGCTGCTCCTTGAATAATTTTCCAAGTCCTCTACCTTCTCCAGTAATAATTGTTGGGTCCTGGAGTGTTGCTGGGTGGTTATATGGGCTTGCTGTATTTCATCCTCTATCATTAGAAGGCGATATTCTGTGAGCCGCTACAAGTACTCTCCCAGCTAATCAATGCCTGAGAGCACTGCCTTTTTCATTACTCTCCACAATGTCTAGAGAGGGCCACTGCCCAGGTGATTTCAATGTACTAAGAGTGACCCAGGATTGCAGGCTAGAAGCACTGTGTTACGTATTTATTGCAGCCGAAGTGATGGACTTAGGGGAACACTTCTTTTTGTGTTTGTGTAGGCTGGTGGGTAGGCAGATTGGAGCAGGACCTGCTCTTATCTGAAAGCCGATGCATGAATAGAGCCATGTGATGAGCACAGAGAGAGAAAGTAGTGGGCATCTCTGAGTGAGCAGACCGGTGATTATGAGCTGGGTACCATAAGTCTGTGAGCAGCCTGAAGGTCCAGTCTGAATAATGAGAGAACCTGCCCATTAGGAAAACAGTAACACCTATGTGTTGATGCAGAAACAGTCCTGTAGAGTCCATGAAAAACATATGTGGTTTCAATTTGTAATTAACCAATGCATTTCATGGGTTCAAAGGGAGTCCCTTTATCTGAGCTTAGTAGCTAAAAAAAAGTGTATACAGAACTACTGAGCTTTCCAAAGGGTGACAGGATCTGGTAAAAAAAAATGTATTTAAAGCGGAGCTCCACCCAGTATAACAACATTTTACAATGTTGTTTGAAAAAAAAAAAAAAAAAAAAACCTGAAAAAAAAAAAAAAAAAATACTCACCCGAAATAGATGTTGCTATGCGGAAGTCCGTAATCTGCCTCTTCCTAATCCGCGGTGTGTTTTCTTTTTCTTCTTCTCCTTGTGAATGGGCGCGCTGCTTCCTGGGAACTGTGTGTGTTCTCAGAGAGCAGCGCGCCCATTCACAAGCCAGCGTGAGACTCGCGGAGGCGCAGTAGGAAACGGGCAGTGAAGCCGTACGGCTTCACTGCCTGTTTCCCATATTGTGAATGGCGGCGCGGGACCCGGAGCGATCGTGGGACCGGCATCGGGGGGCCCATCAGCGCGGGCGCCTAGGACAGGTAAGTGTCTTTATTTAAAGTCAGCAGCTACACTGTTAGTAGCTGCTGACTTTAAAAATTTTTTTTACCGTGGCTGGAGCTCCGCTTTAAGATGAGGGTTTTGACAGTCAATACAAACATGGACAAATTTATTGGTAACCATATTTCTTATTGAAACAATGCTTTATTCCTCTTGGAAAGTCATTAAGTTATAAGCAATTGCCTCACGTATACTTGCATGCCATTGGTACAGGTATGTCCAAGAATGGCTAATATTAAAACACTGGCATTAAACCTATCTATGGAAAGAGCTGAGATATGTGGTCTACAGAAAGCACCCTTCAAACTTGAGACAGCTGGAGGAGTTTGCTCAAGAATAAGGGGTCAAATTATCTGTTGGCAGGTGCAGAAGTCTCATTGAGTGCTACAGAATGTGCTTGTTTGCAGTGATTGCCTCCAATGGTTGCTAAAAAAGAATATTCTTTGTGTCTATGCCATTTTCATTTGCTTTTTTATTTAAAATATTCAGTTAAGTTAAAAATGAAAAGCAAAGCCTTATTGTTGATAGATATAAAATACACAATGAGGGATGCCAATTACTTTGGTTAGTTTTTAAGACATTTCAGAGAAAATTGTGGGCTCTTTTTTTTTTTTTAACATGGAAAAATGGGTTGGTACCATTCCATGTTGTATATGCTTACATAATAGGAATAATAATGGATGTGAATTTTACACAGTTCTACAACAGGCACAAGTGATTAGTATGTCAGATAAGAAGTATTCATTTCTTGATCTATGACTAGTAGTCATGAGATTAAGGTTAGCCGACGGGCAAATTGCACAAGTGCACAAAGAACACTTAGCGCTCTGAGCATTTACTTTCTACAGTTTTTCTTTTCTAAAACAGACTTCCTGTGTGAATATGGCAGCTTTCTTTCAAAGCATTTGTCTCAGACAAGATCAGTCTAGTAGTTAGGATACAGAAAGACTTTCATAGGAGCACAATATGTCATCAGCTTGACTAAGGAAGTTACATAACTCCAGGCCTACACACAGTATTGATTTTCATTTGTTTTAAAGAAAGATAAAGATCTTGGTTCTGGATGTGAACAGCGAACAATCTGTAGTTCAACAGTACAAGATAACAAAAAAAAAATCAGCATGGCATTTCCAAATTGCAAAAGACATTTGTAGTTATATTAATAATCCTCTGTCTGCATATAACATTTCCATGGGTTCTTTCAAGATTGGGGCTAAAATTTCAGGGCTTACCTGCAGGGCCACTTGCATGTGAAACCTGGTTAGCACAGCTTCTGTAGTCAGATCTAATAAAGTTATATGGACAAATTGTGCTGGAGGGCTGCAGGCTTTAAATATTTTACCAGTATGAACAACAACAATGGGATGCTATTAATGGTGAAGGTCAGGGGTTGGGGATGTGTCTCTGTCTCTAAGGTGAAACATTGATAAGATGGAGATTTTATATTTAAAATGTAAATATAATTTGATTCTAATGTAGAATCAGTGAGTGAAATAAAATAGAAAACAAATTGAATGATTGAATTTATTGTGAAATCTACTTCTTGGAGTTTATTAAGGAACATAGGATTCAGACATACTCGGGTTATACAGCCACACTAAAGGATTTCAACACTGAAATAAAATACAGTAATCAGTCTGGCATAATACCTCCCCTCCCAGCATACTTCAGCTTGTAAAGAAGCAGTTATGAAAGAAAAAATGTCCCATGATGATCCAGCTTTGGTTGACAATATGTCAGACCATATCCCACCATGTTAAGTATTCCTTGAATGTGCAAAGGTGACCTTGCGGGAAGTGACTTCCTAGCTTTTAACAGCATGGGAATTAATGAACCAGAGAGGCCCCATCTCTCAAAACCTTGGCTTCAAACAGCCATGCTGTTAAAGCCAGCAACCAGAAATCATTGTGGTAAACTGATCCTTGAGATAGAATATCTGAACGACCTTGAAGCGGTGTCTGCCACTACATCCACCTGGGCCAGTTCAAAGGTTTTAGTATTACTGAAATATTTTCCATTTCAATCCTGCAAAGTAGATGGGGAAGACGTTTCAGGGGAGAGCATACATAAGGTTGTATTGATAACCAAGTGCTACCAGAGCATCCACTGCTTCTGCCAGTGGTTCTCTGAATCTGGAGACAACCTGTCCAGTTTGTTGTTGAAAATATAGGTAAAGAAGTCAACAGCTGGTTCTGAAACACATTTGGGTACAAGGATCATTCCTCCTGGGCCAGGCACTGCCAGCTGAAGTTGTCTGGGATGTGAATGATTGACAACTTTGGAACAAGAAGCTCTATAAAGCACAGAATCATTTTTCACCTCTCTTGCCATGGCAAAACTTCTTCTTAGTGCCAGTGAGTTGGTGTATATCCTCTTTTGTTTGGGAACTGCAAAATAAAGGTTAGAGTAAAAATCCTGATACCTTTCAACTTTTGAAACTTTGATGATAATGCTTTGAATAAAAACACAGTTCAACCAAAAATTTCACGTATTCACTGATAAGGAGGTTTATTTAGGAAATAAGTTGAGTGATATCAACTAACCCATCATTGCAAAGTGGTGACATATCAGCATGAGCTCTAAGCACTCCAAAAAATAACGGGTCAGTATGAATAGAATGAATGAATGAATGAAAAACTTATAGAGCGCGGCACATGCGAACTGAATCGCCTCTGGGCGCTTGTTGTTCCTGTCTCCTTTGATATCAAAAGAGATGAGTCTTGATCTTTCTCCTGAAGGCTAAGTGATTCGCCTCCAACCGAATGCTGGCTGGTAAAGCGTTCCATAGTCTGGGACCTTGGACGGCGAATCTTCTTTCTCCTTTGGACTTGTAGTTGGCTTTTGGGATCTGTAGTAGGTTCTGATTGGTGGATCGCAAGATGCGATTGGGATTATGAGCTTTTATTTTATCGCATAGATATTGGGGGGCATTCCCATGGACACATCTATGCGTTAGACAGAGAGCTTTAAAAGCAATCCTGTCTTTAACTGGTAGCCAGTGAAGGGATCTCAGTGAAGGTGAGATTGATTCCCAGGGTTTTTTTCCAGTCACAAGTCTGGCGGCCGTATTTTGAACGACTTGCAGACGAGCGATTTGGTACTTGGGGAGTCCGAGGTAAAGGGCATTTGCATAGTCCAGTCTGGAGTTGACAATTGCTCCCACCACGACCGCTAAGTCTTCTTTGGGGATGAAGGGGGTAAGTCTGCGTAGTAGGCGCAACAGATGGTGAGATCCGCTGATTACTGATCCTATTTGTGCGTCCATTGTCATAAAGGAGTCAAAGATGACCCCGAGACTTTTGACTTTGGCGCTAGGGGTGATGATTTTGCCCAGAATGGGCGGGGGTGTCCAGGTTGTTGCAGGTTGATTCCTTTGCTTGGCGTGAAACAGAAGAAGTTCTGTTTTCGCTCCATTGAGTTTAAGATAACTCTTTGTCATCCAGTCCTCTATCAAAGAGAGGCATGTCTCTAGATTGAGGTGGTGATCCTTTCTGTTGCAAATGCGGAAATAAAGTTGCGTGTCGTCTGCGTATGAGTGATACAGCAGGTTTTGGCTGTTGATAATCTCAAAAAGAGGACGAAGATAAATGTTAAACAGCACTGGTGACAGAGGCGATCCTTGAGGGACTCCGCATGTTACTGTGCATTTCTCAGATGTGAAGGGTCCTAATTTCACTGTTTGCGATCGGTTTTCCAAAAAAGAGGAGAACCAAGATAAATCGCCTTCTGCGACTCTGGCTACTTCAGCAAGTCGCGTCAGTAACAGTTTGTGATCTACGGTGTCGAAAGCTGCACTAAGGTCCAACAGAACTAGAAGACAAGATTCTCCTTCGTCTGCGGCCTCGAGAACATCGTCCCATACTTTGAGCAGCGCGGTTTCAGTCCCGTGTCCGGGACGGAACCCTGATTGCAATGGGTCAAGTAGCTTGTGGGTATCCAGATGCTGTTGCAGCTGTTGTACCACTACTTTCTCCATTACCTTTGAGAGTACATTGAGGCTTGTTATGGGACGGCGGTGGAGTGGGTCCTTGGGGTCCAGGGAGGGTTTCTTAAGGATGGGTTGGATTATACCCTCTTTCAACTGTGAGGGTACTATGCCCTCCAAGAAAGACTGGTTGATAAGCTGCGTGATGGGAGGAGCCAAGATGTAGGCGCATTCCTTTAGCAGTTTTGTGGGGATAATGTCATTTGGCGCTGTGCCGTTACGCAAAGTGTCAATAACATTCTTGGTGGCCTCGATGGAGATGGGTTCCAGGGTGAACTTACCTGATATAAGAGAATTACTATGGGTGTTATGTGAGAGGCTGCAGGGGGGGCTAAGGGGGGGATTGTTTTGCTGAATGCTTTCACGGATTGCCTCAATTTTATTAATGAAGCAATCCGATAGTTCACTGCAAAATTCTTGTGTGTCTGTATTGGGGGCTTCAATACATCCTGGTTTCATGGTCTGAGTGACCATCTTGAAGAGTTCGCGGGGGCGGTTTAAGGCGCTGTTGATAGCCTCTGAAAAATAATTTTTCTTGGCTTGGAAAATTCCTTTGTGGTATTTTCTTGTCGCCGCCTTGTAGATGGACAGGTTTAGCTCTGAGGCACTTCTTTTCCAGGCCGATTCGGCCCTTCTGCGTTCTTGCTTCAGTAACGACAGCTGGTTGTTAAACCAGCTGCGGTTGTTTTTCCGAATGCGGGTTTTGCGTTTCGGCGCTACCAAGTCGGCTGACTGTAGCATGGCCGAATTTATGGCCTCCAGCGTTTCAACGGCCGTTTGATGTGGTTGGATTGTTTCTATTTTTTCCCTTAAAGTGGTTTTGAAGAGTTCCGAGTGGAGCTTCTTCTGACATCTAGTCCAGTGTGTTGTCGCTGGATTTGATGTTTTTGTTGCGGGGGGGATTGTGGAAATAATGAATTTAATTGCATGGTGGTCTGTCCATGGCAACTTTTCATTTTCCAAAATTTTTATTTCCAGAGCTTGTCTGAAAATAAGATCGAGTGTGTGACCTGAAGCATGTGTGGGCCCACATACTAGTTGCTGTGACCCTAGATCCACCAGGTGGTTAATACAGGCATCGGCAATGGGGTCTTGTGCGGAATTGGCCCAGAGGTTGAAATCCCCAAGCAGCAGAAAATGTTTGCTGTTGAGGGTGTAAGTGGAAAAGAAATCCGTCCATGATGATAGCAGCTGCGATTTTGGGCCGGGCGGCCTATAGCAGAGCAGAATGTGGATGGTCTCCTTTGAATTTGTTTGCAGTTGTAGCGTAAGGGTTTCCATGAATGGAAGAGGATTTTGAAGGGCTGGTTTTGTGATTGCAAGCTGAGTTTTGCAAATTACCGCCAGGCCTCCTCCTCTCTGCCCTATTCTGTTTTCCGTTATAATACGGTAGTTTTCTGGCACCAATTCTCCTAGAATGGTGTTACAGTCGGCTGTAAGCCAGCTCTCTGTAATGAAGAGGCAGTCTAGATTGTGTTGTAGAATGAAATCATGGATTTCAAGTCGGTGTTTTACTGCCGATCTTGTGTTGACCATAGCACATAAAATGTGCTTAGGCTGGGGTAACCGGCTAAAATTTTTGATCGTCGATCGTCGATCGATCCTCAAAAGTTGCTCAATTCTTAGGGTCTTTTTGGTGCAGGCTGGCAGTATTGCGGCGAAACGCCTCAGATTCCAAATGGTCTCTGCGGAGTACCGCAAATTAGCCATGGTCGCCATTCACCGGGGGAAATGTTTTTTATGGTGGCGATGGAGAGAGGATTCAGTGAATCCTCCCGGCTTGGTCCAGAGGAAGGCAAAAAACCCCTAACCGTGCTATGCCAATTTGCTTTGGTTGGGGAAAAAATTCCTTCCTGATCCCTGAAAGGCGATCGGGCGAACCCCTGGATCAAGTGCTGTTAAGTTTGTGAAAAAAGAAAGGGGGCTGGGGGGGGGGGGGGGAGAACTGACACTGCTGCTGGGGTGTACCAAGATGGCCGCCGACCAGGAGCAGGACATGGGACCCAGGCTGGTGTGTAGCCAGCTGGGTGGGTAGGTGAGCAGGGGGGGGGGCTGGTTGTTGAGGCCAGGGGATGAATCCTACTGGGGCTGGGGGTGAGCTCCTAGGGGGTTACTGCTGGTGTTTTTGGCCGAAAGTGCGGCGCGCCGCTAGGCCGCAGATGAAGCCGCGGCCTTTCCTAAGGTGCGGCGGCCGCAAATCAGCAGAGGCTGGCGCGGTTCAGGGGGAAAAACGGGGAATCGCGGGGAGGCGGTGGGGGAAGGTTGTAATGGTAGGTGGATGGTTGGCGGGTGGTAATGTGGGGTGGTAGAGGGAAAGAGGCCCCAGCGTTCAGCCGATTCGGCGGCTTATCCTGATAAGGACGGCCGCCAATCGGTTCCAGGGAAGGTGATAAAAAGTAGAACCTACCTGGAGTAGAAGGTGAGAGCTGTGAGAAGATCCTGCCTAGCTAGCTGATGATATCCCTAGGGGGAGCTGACTTGTCACTATCCCTGCAGTGAGCAGACTAGGCAGACTGAGGAGAGAGTGTCTGCTGCACGTCTGCTGCACACCCTACTGACACACCTACTGACAGAGTTGACCTCTCGTCAGCATTGCATCAATGGTTGCTCTGCACAGCTGAGAACAGACTCTACAATTCGGTCATCTGCCTCGTCTGTGCATAGCACTTTAAGAATGAAAGAGCAGCCAAAAAACCTCGACTCCTAAACAAATAGAACCTGGACTCCTAAACAAAAGTCGAATCCATTCCCTTAAGGTTAGACAGGCTAACAACATGGCCATTGCATGTTGCAATGCAGGGCCTGCTAGAGATTGTCAGCTCTTTATTAAAGCGAGACACAGCCCTATCAACAGCGGGAAGGTGTGAATAGTTTATCAGGAGTTTTCCAGTCTTTGAATAAAACTCTTTTGACTAAAGCATAAATCAGAAACTTTTTTTATAGCCTTATGCCTCGTGCACATGAGCTAAATTTCCGACGGAAAAAGTCAGACGGAAGCTTTTCATCTGTCTGTAGTGTATGCCCCATCTGAATTTTTTCCATCGGAAATTCCAACGGAATTAGATAGAGAACATGTTCTCAATTTTTCCGATGAAAAATACGTTCGTCTGAATACAATGCCGATGGACTAAAAACCATGCATGCTCAGAATCAAGTCGACGCATGTTCGGAAGCATTTAACTTAATTTTTCTTGGCTCGTCATAGTGTTGTACACCACCGCGTTCTTGACGGTGGGAATTTAGTGTGACTGTGTGTATGCAAGACAGCTTGAGCGGAATTCTGTCGGAAAAAACGTAGAGTTTATTCCGACGGGAAAACCGGTCGTGTGTACAGGGCATTAGGGCCTCTCAGGGATGCTAGAGGTTTTTTGGCTGCTCTTTCATTCTTAAAGTGCTATGCACCATGTCATCAAGAACTGTTATGGTTTCTTTAAGCCTGAAAACTATGGCAGCTGACTGCAGCTCCTCAGGGTGAAATACTAATTACATGATAGATGCAGCAGAAACTGTAAAGCCTGCTGCAGTTGTGGGTGTGTTATACAATGTTTTTTTTTGTGATGTAGGAGCACTGAACCTTATGCAGATGCGTTTTAACTTAATGGATAGTTGGCATTCCTAAAGTCTGCTCAACAGAAACTATGGGGTCTTGCTGGACCCCCAGAGGAGCTTGCTGAAGTTTTGAAAGGATGGGAGCACTGCACTAGTTTGACTTTTTTTAAAGATTTTTATTTTGTAATAGCAATGCGTTTTAGGGGTTCAGCACTCCCCCTTCATCGGGGCTAAAAACAAAGAGTCATTAAAATGTGTTAAAAGCTATAAATATATAAAAGTATAAACGTACAAATATCTTAATGCATTAATATTGGTGCCAAAAAGGACATACATTACTTGACTAAGAAGTATAAAAACCATGAAGAAGAAAAAACAAAACAAACTGAAAGTGTTCTTGTTCATGTTAAAGCAAACAAATAAACAAATGTATAGCTTTTAACACATTTTATGGATTCTTTGTATTATCTTTATTATCTAGTTTTTAGTCCTGATAATTGGTGCTGGGCCCCCAAAATGCAAAATTAAAAATCTTTTAAAAAGTCTGTACAAGCTGGTGTGGCATTGCCATCCTTTCAAAACTTAGACACTGATTTTGAAAAGGGAAAGATCCGGAATCAGAGGCAGCGTTAGGGCACGAAACAAGGTCAAGAAGAGAGGAGTAGCATAGTACCAAATCAGAAAAACAACAGGAAAAACAGTCAACAAAAGCAAGGCACACATAGTACAATGCAGAATGCTGTAACCAAAAAGTAACCAAAATCGAGATACTGTAGCAGGCTCACAACAAATAGGCAAAAGTCCTTAGGATGGTCAGGAGACAAGTAGGGATGAGCGAACCCGAACTGTAAAGTTCGGGTTCGTACCAAACTTTATTTTTTTTTGACCCGGACCCGAACCCGAACAATTTTCTGAAAGTTCAGGTTCGGCGTTCGGCTATGTAACGGCGCACTGCAGGGCAGCCAATCAGCATTTCTTTTACTTCTGTGACCTAGAAGCCATCACAGCCATGCCTAGTAATGGCATGGCTGTGATTGGCCAGTGCAGCATGTGACCGAGCATGTGACCCAGCCTCTATATAAGCTAGCGGCACACAGCACAGCTCGTCACTCTGCTTTAGCTAGGGTAGGGAAAGGCTGCAGCTGCTCTCAGAAATCAGAAATCGCTGCTTCAGAAATTACATTACTCAGCGATCGATCTACTTAGCATTAGCTACATTAGGCAAAGGTTCCTGATTGTGCTTATAGGGAGAGAATTAGTTAGGAGTCAGTCCTACTTCACAAATCTAATTGCAGCAGCACTGCATATGTTCCTGATGTTCCTGTGAGATACTCTGTATATTACACCAGCACTGCATATGTTCCTGTCAGATACTCTGCATATTACACCAGCACTGCATATGTTCCTGTAACATACTCTGCATTAGCTACTGTAGGGAAAGGTTCCTGATTGTACTTATAGGGAGAGAATTATATAGGAGTCAGTCCAACTTCACAAATCTAATTGCACCAGAATAGTGTCCCATCATTGGCAGGAATAGTGTCCCATCATTTGTGTCAGTGGGAGAAATAGTGCCCCATCATTGGTATCAGTGGGAGGAATAGTGTCCCATCAGTGGTATCATTGGCATGAATAGTGCCCCATCATTGGTATCATTGGGAGAAATAGTGCCGCATCATTTGTGTCAGTGGGAGAAATAGTGCCGTATCATTGGTATCAGTGGGAGGAATAGTCTCCCTTCATTGGTATCATTGGGAGGAATAGTGTCCCATCATTTGTGTCAGTGGGAGAAATAGTGCCCCATCATTGGTATCATTGGCAGGAATATCACAAAACAAACAATTGAATCAAGCGCTCACCAAATTAAGTTTACAGAAATACATTTAAAAATGAAGTGGGGAAGTTATATGTATATCAAATACATAAAGGGAGGGGGGCTGGATAACTGGATATGGAAACTGGAAGGGGGGCATAAAAAGTTCCACGACTAGTAGAAGCAGTTTATATGAAATAGTTCGGTCCAATGGATCTCATTCAGATGATTGATGATAAAGGTTATACTAGTGCTGAGGGGGCTGCCAGCTTGCCAAGGAGAAGCGGTTCTGGAAACAATACAAAAGACAGAAAAAGCGGCGCCCTCTAAGCGTAGTAGTAGATTTATTAAAATAAAATGAAAAATTAATTCTTATGAGATGGGTACTTACAAGACTGCAGGAGGTACAGGCATGTAAAGATAGGATATCATCCGTGGCTTGCTTCCCCGGTCAGTGAGCTCTGCTGAACGGATGGGCAGGTGTTTACAACTCTCATGACAGAGAGACACACGATCGGTGGTTGGTCCGGCTGGTATGGTCTTCAACCTCTGTGGGTCCCTGGATGGTCTTCCAGCGCTGGTGAAGCAGGGAGTAAACAGGGGAGCCGTATAGCAGCAGTGGAACGCGGCCGTGGAGCGCAAACAGCAGGGCGTCACTTCCGGGTTAGGTCACGGGGCGGTGCTCGCGTTCTCCCCATAGAGCCTGATGAAGAGGCACGCATGCCTCAAACGCGAGCACCGCCCCATGACCTAACCCGGAAGTGACGCCCTGAGGCACGCATGCCTCGAACGCGAGCACCACCCCGTGACCTAACCCGGAAGTCACGCCCTGCTGTTTGCGCTCCACTGCTGCTATACGGCTCCCCTGTTTACTCCCTGCTTCACCAGCGCTGGAAGACCATCCAGGGACCCACAGAGGTTGAAGACCCTACCAGCCGGACCAACCACCGATCGTGTGTCTCTCTGTCTCTGTCATGAGAGTTGTAAACACCTGCCCATCCGTTCAGCAGAGCTCACTGACCGGGGAAGCAAGCCACGGATGATATCCTATCTTTACATGCCTGTACCTCCTGCAGTCTTGTGAGTACCCATCTCATAAGAATTAATTTGTCATTTTATTTTAATAAATCTACTACTACGCTTAGAGGGCGCCGATTATTGGGAGGAATAGTGCCCCATCATTTGTGTCAGTGGGAGAAATAGTGCCCCATCATTGGGGAAGGTTCCTGCTTGTCAAGATTTTTTTACGTATTTTATGTTATTTTAAGTTATTTCCCTATCCACATTTGATTGCAGAGTACTTGCCATGCTCTTACCAACATTTTGCTGCCATTTGCAGCTCTCTAGCCCTTTCCCTTAGTTAGAGACATTTTAGTAGTCAAAAATAAGGGCCCGCGTTGACTTCAATGGGGTTCGGGTTCGGGTCAAGTTTGGGCAAGTTCCACAGTTCGGCCGAACCCGCCGAACCCGAACATCCAGGTGTCCGCTCAACTCTAGAGACAAGCCTTTTACATGTAAGGTAAATTAAAATAACAAATACTCACCTAATCAGTGCTATGGTATTGCACAAAGTGGCCCTGATCCTCCTATTCTTGGGTCCCCCGGCAGCGCACCTAGCTCTTCCTCTTCTTCCTGTGTCCCCATAGCAAGCCTTTTTCTAAGGAGGCACATAGTGTCTGCACACTCCTGAGCTGTGTCTCTATGGAGCCGCGCTCCATAGACTTACACAGCAGGACTTAGCCCCATCAACGCTTCCTCCTCTCTGCATTTAATTGACAGCAGCAGGAGCCAATGGCTTCTGCTCCCGCTCGAGTAGTGTGAAGAGGAAGAGGGGGAGAAGAAATGCAGCCTTACACGGTGCTGGAACTATTCTCCCCTCTCTTCCCCCACACACAGGGAAGGAGGGGGGGTGGGGGTTGGACAAAGAAATAGAAAAAGTTTTTTTTACCTAATACAAGGAATGCATTAAAGTAAAAACAACGTTTTAACATTAGTATCACTTTAACGCAGAATCAGCAAATCAGGTCTTAGGTAAACAGAAACAAGCTGAAGAGCAATTTCCTTCTGCAGTACTTCAGTTTATATAGGCCGCTGGGTGCCAATAGCAGTGCCGAGGATACACATACATTATTGTGTACATGCTAATGTGTGCATGGCTACTTGCTAATGCATATCTGGTACAATATGCACAGAGGTATGGGAAGATAAATGTGCACGTGCAAATGCCAGCACTGGTTTCCTTTTGCTGAAGTGAATTTATTCTAACACAGCTAACATAGTACAAAAGGGTCTAAAAGGTGCTAAAAGTAGAGTCCACTTTTCAAAGGTAACATCTTTTTTCTGCTTGCTTGTTTTTTGTTGAAAGAAATTCTGCACATAAGAAGACCAAGGGCTCAACTTATTGCACCCAGGCATGATATGACAACACTTGGACCTGACCACAGGCAGCAAGCTTTAAGAGATTATTAAGAGACAAGCCTAGCACACGTTGGTTGGATGCACCTTTCTCTATAAACTCAAAGATCGTGATGTCACTGAAGACTGATATCATATCATGTATTTATGTTTGCAATAGTATATTGCAGTGGTTGAGCTGAACATAGTAATAAATTACATGTGTACATCAGTAGAGATGAAAATATTTTATTTTATTTGTAGTAGTGCAGGCTGTGGGCTTGAGGCTCTGTTGTAGAAAACACATCAGAGCAGATCACAGAATGAATGTTATATAACACACATTATTGGAGAATAAAAGTCGTTTTATGTTGTAGAAAATAATTGCTTGATGCTATATTATTTATGGCACAAGCAACCCATGAGGATCACAATGGGAATGATTTGAGTGGCCACCAGGGGCCCTTAGATTCAGGATGGCTTGTGACAGGATGCTCCATTTCTATTTATTGATGTTCACATTTTTCTACAGTCTGCATGTTTGCCATCTGCTCCAGACAGATTTTGTTAAAGTTAACCACTTAAGACCCGGACCAAAATGCAGGTAAAGGACCCGGCCAGGTTTTGCGATTCGGCACTGCGTCGCTTTAACAGACAATTGCGCGGTCGTGCGACGTGGCTCCCAAACTAAATTGGCATCCTTTTTTTCCCACAAATAGAGCTTTATTTTGGTGGTATTTGATCATCTCTGCGTTTTTTATTTTTGCGCTATAAACAAAAATAGAGTGACAATTTTGAAAAAAATTCAATATTTTTTACTTTTTGCTATCATAAATATCCCCCAAAAATATATAAAAAACATTTTTTTCCTCAGTTTAGGCCGATACGTATTCTTCTACCTATTTTTGGTAAAAAAATTGCAATAAGCGTTTATCGGTCGGTTTGCACAACATTTATAGCATTTACAAAATAGGGGATAGTTTTATTGCATTTTTATAAAAAATAATGTTTTACTACTAATGGGGGCGATCAGCGATTTTTTTCGTGACTGCGACATTATGGTGGACACTTCGGACAATTTTGACACATTTTTGGGACCATTGTCATTTTCACAGCAAAAAATGCATTTAAAATGCATTATTTATTGTGAAAATGACAGTGCAGTTTGGGAGTTAACCACAAGGGGGCATTGAAGGGGTTATGTGTGACCTAATGTGTGTTTACAACTGTAGGGGTGTGTGGCTGTAGGTGTGACGTCATCGATTGTGTATCCCTATAAAAGGGCTCACACGATCGCCGCCGCCGCCACAGTGAAGAACGGGGAAGCCATGTTTACACACGGCTCTCCCCGTTCTTCAGCTACGGGGACCGATCGGGGGACTGCGAGTGCCGCGGTCCTGGAGACATTGGAGGACATGCCCACGACCCGCGGCTGGGTACTAACACAGCACGCACCTGCACGTGCATGTGTCCAGCCGTGCCATTCTGCCATTCTGCCGACGTAAATGTGCAGGAGGCGCTCCTTAAGTGGTTAAAGCTGCCTATGGGTATGAGATTATTATTGTCAATGATTAGGATCATATTGGGAGATGATTACATGTGTATATGCAACCTAGGACCTCTGCAGACCCCACAATCTACTGATTTTGGAGTAAGAATCAATCTTTCAGTATTGTGTAGACATGTGCACACTGAAATATTTCGTTTTGGAATTTAGTTTTCGTCCGAAAAAATGTATTAATTTAGTTACTCCCGAAATTCGTTTTTATTTATATTGTTTCGTTAAAAATGCATTCATCCGAAAATCCGAATGAATTAAGGTCGGATCTGTCATTGAAGGCTTATGGTGTCTGTCGAATGTTCTAAGAAGATTTGATGCAGTAGCTAAACGGTATGATGCCACAATCGTAAATTTAAGGACAAATGTTCTGCCTACAAGCTATAGAAGAATTCTAATGTTGTATGACACTAGTAATAATTATATTTATAAATTATTATTACTAGTCAAAAACATTCAAATTCTTCTATAGCCTATGGGCCGAACATTTGACCTGAAATGTCTGATTGCGGCGTTGTACAGTTTAGCTCAGGCCTCAAAATGTCAAGTCCTGAGCTACTAGCCAGGCTTTAAGAGTTACTCGCCCCCATTCTATCATACCTATGCCTCCAATTCCTCCACCATGTATCATATGGTATGATAGATGGGGGGGGGGGGGAATTGGAGAAATAGGTATGATAGAATGGGGGGAGCTGGATGGAATTGGAGGCATAAGCATGATAGAATGGGGGGAGGGGGGCAGAATTGGGGGCATAGGTATAAAGCATACTAAGTATGCTTTAAAATCTAGAGTCACTAATAACAAAATGAAATAAAAGCCAAGAATGGCAGAAATACCGGAACGCAAATCTATAATCAATATAATAAACATTCAGTAAAAATTTGTTCTACTTCTTTAGATTTCAAATAGAGTGAACAGAAAATAAGACTATCATTCGGACGAAAACAAATGCACATGTCTAGTATTGTGGCCTTTTTGTGCAGACTGGAGAATGGCCCCCGGAACTGCTCGCTTCCTATAGCCCTTATGTGGTAGACTGATATTCTCTCTTATTATGTGTTTTGCATTCCAGAACAAGCAGCAGGAAGTATTAACAGCGATAGAGCTGAGCTGATAAATATGATTGTGACATCTTGACTAGAGTATCTGAGAGATACAGTATAAGCCACCATTGGGTTATTTATCTCATCATTAACTCCCAAAAACTATAATATCATATGTTATAGACTTACCAATTTACTGATTCTTTAAAGTGATAATGGCTAGGCCAGGCTCACAATCTTGATTTGTAAAAACCAAGTACAGTGTAAAGTATATGTAATGTCATTCATCCATTGTTTAGCATGGACTCAACTTTATTATTTATAATTATGTGTGTTAAAATGACATAAAAGTAAAATAGGTAATCCATGCCATTTTTCCATTCCACTCAGTTGTCTTTCTGTACATGTCATTATTTATTTTAGAAATGCGTTTCTTGCATTATCTTGTTATAACCTGTCGATTATGTTTCATTTTGCAACTCTGGAATGTTTTACTTTGAAGGCCGGGATCTACTTGTCATTCTAAAAAATAATTGCCGGTTGTGTATAACACTGTACTAGCACAAATAAACATACTCTCTCAAGGTGTTTTTTGCCTCTAACAAATCAAGTTTAGTATGCATATTGCAAGGATGTTCTACTTCTATTGGGAGATTATGAGCAATGTTGGAATTTTACAGAATGAGCAGTTCCGTACGGAAGATTAGGGCAGTGCAGAGCTTGTGAATAATTATTGCAAACCAGTCACCCTTCTGTTTCTTTCAGTGATGACCTGCCTAGTACAAGTAGGATCAAATGATGCCTAGGGATTCCAGGAAATTTTGGTTGAGAGGTCATCCTATGAATATTAAGAAGATCAGTATTGAAAACGGAATAAAATGCATGTAAATGTTTATTCTGTTTTTCAGATAAATTATCACTAAGGGCTCTTTCACACGGAGCGGATCCGTAATGGACCCGCTCCGTTAGCCCGTTTGCTCAGCGGGGATCCTCCGTAAAATCCCCGCTGAGCTGGCGGCTGACAGGGCGGTCCCCGCACACTGTGCAGGGACCGCCCTGTCTCTTCCCCCTGTCTCTTCCCCCTGTCTCTTCCCCTATGGTAAATCAGATGAATACGGACCGCGTGTCTGTATTCATCCGATCCATTCTGCCAGACGGAAGAAAAATAGGGTTTTCTTCCGTCGGGAAAATCGGATCCAGACGGAGGCAGGTGATTACGGACGTTAGCGGATACTCATCCGCTAACGGCCGTGATCCCATAGGGCACCATTCTAAGTCCGTAAATGGACTTAGAAAAAGCGGACCGTTCGTCCTCTGGTGTGAAAGGGCCCTAAGGGTCCTTTCACACGTTCGTCCGTTTTTTCATACATCCGTTTACGAACTGCAATGCGTTTCAATGGGATAACGTACATTAGCGGATGAGCATCCGCTAACGTCCGTTAACATCCGTCTCCGTTAAGCTCCATTTTTCATCAAAATATGTAATAAAAATAAAGTTCTAACAAATAAAAAAACAGATGAAAAACGGATAAAAAAAACGGATAAAAAACGGATGAAAAACGGATGAAAAACGGATGAAAAACTGATGACAACGAATGAAAACTGATGTTAAACGGATGAAAAATGGATGAAAAACGGATCAACTGATGATAAAAAACTGATCTAAAAAGCGGTCCACACGTGTGAAAGAGCCCTAAGTTCTTTCCTTCCTAGATTTTACAAATACAGTTATACTTTTTTCCCCTTTGATAGAACATTACCACATGAGTGAACTTTTATTAACTGCTTGAACCTTGGCTTATTTATGTTCTACTATGGCCTCTGCATGCATGCTCGTGTAGGTATCAGCTTAAAACGTGGATTGACTTCTGCTTCAATGACTGCCATAACAATTTTTTTTAGTGCCCATTCCCACCTTTATATTTTGGTGTGTTTTATTGCTTGATGATTAAATCAGTAGAAACAAATCAAAACATGTCACCATGGATTTTAGTGCACATTTTAATGTTTTTTTTACATTGCACCTAAACGTGCATCACAAGTGGAGTTCCAGGCTTTTTATGTTTATTAAAAGTCAGCAGCTTCAAAAAGTGTAGCTATAGACTTTTAATAAACAGAGACTTGCCTGTTACACGGCCCAGCGTTTTGGCTGCCCAGAGCTTCACTCCGCTCCCCCTCCTCTCTGCCAGCGCCTCCATTGCCACTCTGGGCACCCGGCCGTGACAGATTTCGGCTTCATGGCAGGGCCTCCGATGGAATTTTTCGTCGAAATTTCATTCAAGCTGTCTTGCATACACACCGCCAGACCAAATTCCTACTGTCAAAAACGTGGTGACGTAAAACACTACGACAAGCCGAGAAAATGAAGTTCAAAGCTTCCGAGCATGTATCGGCTTGATTCTGAGCATGCGTGTTTTTTTCTTCGTTGGAGTTCCACACAGACGATCGGAATAAAACATATTCGGTTTCTAAACTCTGACGGAAAAAAGTATTTTTTCATAGTAAATTCCGATCGTGTGTACAAGGCATAAGTCCGTTTTTTACTTTAGGTCTGCATTCATGTTCCACATCTCTTATAGCTCATTGGCCAGGGGGATTGATGGTATCTAGGGTCGAAAGATTACAATTATGAATAGTAACTAACTACAACGTTTTTTTTTTTTGCGTGGTCTAGAAGTGAAATTAATACATAACCGCATTAATTAAAATGAAAGCGCAAGAGACAAACAAACAGGGTTCCAACTTTCAGTTCTATTGGTCTGCATTCTAACTTTAAAGCTGAGACATGTCCCTATAACAAATGGACAATGAGATTGCACAGAGTTAGGCAAAGCTCTGATGTCTGTAAGCTTATACAAACCCACTATTCTGCACACAGCAGTGCACCATATATAATGCATTTTTTTCTCCTGCATTATTTGCATTACCCATACTGAAATAAAATGGTATTGCAGACCTACACTAAGACTCCTTTCACACTGGGGCTTTTTTAGGGCGTTTTCAGGCGCTTTGGCGTTAAAAAAAGCCTGTAAAGCGCCTGAAAGAAGCCTCATCTGCAATCCCAATGTGAAAACCCAAGTGCTTTCAGAGCCCTTTCACACTGCCAGAAAAACAATGGTAAAGCACCCCTTTCACACTGGGGCTTTTTAGGCGCTTTGGTGTTAAAAAAAGCTCTCTCAATGGGAAGGGGGCTTTAGGAGCGGTGTATTCAACGCTCCTACAGTGCTGCAAAGAAGCACTTTTTTTGATGCTCTGCCAGCGCAGCCCCTCAGTGTGAAAGCACTCGAGTTTTCACATTGAGATTGCAGATGCAGCTTTGTTCAGACGCTTTACAGGCACTTTTTTTTAACGCTAAGACCCCTTTCACACTGGGGAGTTTTTCAGGCACTTTAGTGTGAAAGCACTCAGGCTTTCACATTGGAATTGCAGATGCAGCTTCTTTCAGGTGCTTTACAGGCGCTGTTTATAAAGCTAAGACCCCTTTCACACTGGGGAGTTTTTCAGGCACTTTAGTGTGAAAGCACTCAGGCTTTCACATTGGAATTGCAGATGCAGCTTCTTTCAGGTGCTTTACAGGCACTTTTTTTAACGCTAAAGCACCTGAAAAATGCCCCAGTATTAAAGGGGTCTTAATATTTTAAAATATTACCATGAAAAGCAGTCAGCAGAAAAGGAGATGTACACGTTTTAGAAAATGTTGGATTTAGATTCTTCTAAAAATATAATGTGTAGTAACAATTATTTACAACATGCTGTTTAAAGCAATTTAAAAAAAAGAAGACTTTTCTTTAAGTTTTGTTCTCTTTCGTGTTTTTTTTTAATTATCTGTTTGAATCTACAAACTGCTTAAATGGTCATTGATACCTTTATAGAGAGATTTGAAACTGAGAAGACTGAGTCCTTACATGATGTACATAAAAGAATGTCACAATGACTCAGTTAAGATTCAGCAATGACAACTAGCCTTTCAGTGTGACTAATAAGGACATGCAGATAAAAGTAACAATTTCTTATAGTAGGATGAATAGAGAAAATGCTGCTATTAATGTGGCCTGAAATCTTAGAGAATTGATACTATCAAAAGAAAATGGGCACTAAAGATAGGCATTACCCTTTTCATCTATGGCTATTAATTCTAGGGACATTGGAATAGTAATATGAAACCTGACTTACTGTACTAGATTACCCATTCCATCTTACATTTAAGTTGAAATCTCATTTTAAAACAGAAATATACGATATGATAAATAATGCCCAGGTAGCACTATGGCTTAGCTAAAGGGAGAGTAAAAGGGTTACTTTGCTTCTCCTATTGTCTGGTCTTAAGACTTATAATAGATGGGTCACTGCTGTGATGACTATTTGGAGTTCTGAAAACAATGGTATTCTTCCAACACAGATGAAAGCTAAGTGTCAGGGAATCCCTGTGAGACATTTTGCACACAGACATGCACAAGCACATAGCTTGTGCTTGTGCACATGCACGAGTGCGCGCACACGTACAAGCCTAATTTTCCTTGGCGCCAGACAGCCTATTTAAAGGGAGTCTGGGCTCTTGTGCTTTGCTGACTGATCTTCAGTAGGGATGAGCTTCGCGTTCGATACGAACGTATGTTCGACTCGAACATTGTCTGTTCGTACATTCAAAGAAATTCTAACAAAAGCGGTTGTTCGCGCCAAATTTGAGTGACGCAAAACGGCCCGTAATTCACTGCAGCATTGCGCGCTGATGATTGGCCAAGCATGCTGTATGTCCCGCATGCTTGGCCAATCACAGCGGCAAAAAAACGAAGAGCCATAATTGGCCAAAGCCTGGGTGGCCAAAGCTCCTGGAGCAGTGATTTTAATGATGCTTAACTTAACCACTTAACCCCTGGACCATATTGCTGGTCAAAGACCAGAGCACTTTTTGTGATTCGGCACTGCGTCGCTTTAACTGACAATTGCGCGGTCGTGCGATGTGGCTCCTAAACAAAATTGGCGTCCTTTTTTTCCCACAAATAGAGCTTTCTTTTGGTGGTATTTGATCATCTCTGCGGTTTTTATTTTTTGCGCTATAAACAAAAATAGAGCGACTATTTTGAAAAAAAATCTATATTTTTTACATTTTGCTATAATAAATATCCCCAAAAAATATATAAAAAAAAATTTTTTTCCTTCAGTTTAGGCCGATACGTATTCTTCTACATATTTTTCGTAAAAAAAAATCGCAATTAGCGTTTATTGATTGGTTTGCGCAAAATTTATAGCATTTACAATAAAGGGGGTAGTTTTATGGCATTTTTATTAATATTTTTTTTTACTAGTAATGGCGGCGATCAGCGTTTTTTTTTTCAGTACCGAGACATTATGGCGGACACATCGGACAATTTTGACGAATTTTTGGGACCATTGGCATTTTTATAGCGATCAATGCTATAAAAATGCATTGGATTACTATAAAAATGCCATTGGCAGTGAAGGGGTTAACACTAGGGGGCAGGAAAGGGGTTAAGTGTGTTCCTGGGTGTGTTCTAACTGTATGGGGGGGTTGACTCACTAGGGGAAATCACTGATCTTGTGTTCATACATTGTATGAACAGGAGATCAGCGTTTCCCCCGCTGACAGAACCGAAAGCTTTGTGTTTACACACAAAGCTCCCGGTCCCCGCTCTGTAACAAACGAGCGCGCGCGGGACTCGGAGCACGCGCGGGCCGCCGGCGGCGCACATGCGCCCCCTAGCGGCGGCTAAAGGGAGGACATAGAGCTACGTGCTCTCGCCCAGCAGTGCCACCGTCCACCGTCCCGTCGTATAATGATGGTGGGCGCTCGGCATGTGGTTAAAAAAAAAAATGAAAAATTCCTTTAAATATTGTACCTGCTGGGTGTCTATAGTTTGCCTGTGAAAACGTCTTTGAGAACCCGGGTCTCGCCTGAGAGAACACATATCAATGGAAAAAAAAGTTTTAAAAACGGTCATTTTTTCAGGAGTCCTGCTCCTGAAAAAACGACCGTTTTTTTTTTACTTTTTTCCATTGATATATGTACCCTGGGGCAAGACCCGGGTTCTGAAAGATGTTTTCCAACAGTAAATTGAATTTTGGTCTTTAAAATGATTGTTTTTGAATTCGAACGTTCGAGTCCCATAGACTTCAATGGGGTTCTAAATGTTCGCGCGAACGGTCGGTCTGTTCAACGGTTCTGGTGCGAACCGAACGCGGGGGTGTTCGGCTCATCCCTAATCTTCAGCCGTGTTTCTGAATCCTGCTCTGATCCTGTTTGTCCTCCCAGTATTTAGACCCGGCTTGCTCTTGACCTTGGCTCTGTGTTCTGTTCCTGTACTGTTGCCCATCTCTGACCCGGCTCTGTCTATGATTTGGTACCTCACTGTCCGCCTGCTGACGAACCTGGCTATCCCTGAGACCTTGCTCCTGTCTATGTTCCTGGTTGTTGTTAACTCTCGGTTACCTGCCTGGCTGTTTCCTGTTCCTGTTCAGCTCATCACAGTCTACTCCAGGCCGCTGAACCCTGCCTAGCTGTTCTCTCAGCACCCCCTGCTCCAGGCACTTGTGTCCCTCTTGTCCTTCGGCTTCCTCTGTCTCACCTTCAGCGGAGCCAGGACAGGAGATATAAGAGAGGCCGACCTCATCAAATCAGCTTCCCATCCGATCCCTGACACTAAGATAACTGAATGTGTAAAGGGGAAAAAAGAGCACCACCTTCTGGCTGGAAAGAAGACAGCATACTATTAGTATGCATTATATCATATTTATCTGACCAAAAAAAAAAGGATTTGTATTTTTTTTTCATTCTGATCACAATAAAGTAAGTACATTTTTACATAGTCATCATTTACTTTCTTTAAAGTAAATTTGTCTCAAGTCTTGGCAATTTTTATGCTTATCTCACATGGATTTTTGGTATCAACATTTTTTTTTGCGGCTGTGAAAGGGTTAATACTGCCCACAATGCGCCCCTATAGAGGCGCATTGCGGGCGGTATTGCCGCGGTTTCTCATTCTTTTCAATGGGAAGGACCGGTGAAGGAGCGGTATACATGCCGCTCCTCTCACCACCCCAAAGATGCTGCTGACAGGAGATTTTTTTTTCTCCCACTAGCGCATCGCCTCAGTGTGAAAGCCCTCGGGCTTTCACATTGAGGATGCAGTGAAGAAGTTTTTCAAACGGTATGAGAGCGCTATTTCTACTGCCTGAAAAACTCCTCAACTCCTCAAAGTAGCAGCATGCTTAAAACATTTTGAATTGAACTTAGTTCTTGACAAAATCCAGGAAATGTATTGGCTAATCTCATTTGCACTGAATTTCCCCCCAGAAGTTAGCAAACAAGGGGAAGCTCTGCTGACTTCTATCATCATATCATATTCAAGCAAAAATGCTTTTTTTATTTATTTATTTTCATTGTACCCGATTGCATATTTTTACAATAACATGCAATGCAAAAGGGAAATTTCACCACATTCACGAAGCTCTGCGAAAAATACCTATACAAAGTTTTGTAAAGTGCCTAAACAGCCTATTTGCCTTAGTAAATCAACTTTAATACCTTAATGACTCTAGTGTCCACTTTATGGCCAGACATCCCCTTTCTGCTCTTAAATAGTTTCTCTCTGCAGGAGTTGATTGTTGGCTGAGGTATTCTACTGGATAATCTCCTGCATTGATTTACTGCAGCAAGACTATTCCCAGGCCAGCATCAGAGGCATCTTTAAAGAGCAACTGCAGTCTGCTTACATAGTTTGTAATAAAAACATCTTTGCCATTCTGAAGCTTCCTTGCAGCGACTTTTCATATTATTTTATATATACTGTGATTCTGTACTTACCAAATATGCTGCAGAAATCTCCCTCCACTAAGTCTGGCTTCAATCATTTTAACTGTGGGCAGTTTAAGCTGCTGCCTGTTTACTTCCTGGATTTCTCATTGACCCTCTTATGACTCAACCCCCTCCCTTCCTGGCAAACTCTCACATAATAAGGCTTACCTGTAGGTAAAATTAATATCTTCTAAACCTGTACAGTTTAGGAGATATTCACTTTGCATGCAGCCGCTGACATCAGCGGCGCATGCGCTGTGAAGGCCTGGCTGAAGGTTGCTATGAATGCAGCCTCTGAATGCAGCCTCATCATTGCCATAAATGCAGCCTCACCATTGCCATCAGTGCAGCCTCATCCATGCCCATCTGCAGCCTAGGAGGGGACATGGAGGATGGCTGGATGAGCACCAACAGTTTATATACAGGACAATCTCCTTTTACACAGAGGCCTATTTACACAGAGGCCTATTTAACCCCTTCCTGCCCAGATAAACTTTTAGCTTCCGGCACTGCGTCGCTTTAACTGACAATTGCGCGGTCGTGCAACGTGGCTCCCAAACAAAATTGTCCTTTTTTTCCCCACAAATAGAGCTTTCTTTTGGTGGTATTTGATCGCCCATGCGTTTTTTATTTTTTGCGCTATAAACGACAATTTTGAAAAAATACACAATATTTTTTGCTTTTTGCTATAATAAATATCCAATAAAAAAAAATAAAAAAACATTTTTTATCTCAGTTTAGGCCGATACATATTCTTCTACATATTTTTGGTAAAAAAAAAAAATCGCAATAACCGTATAGTGACTGGTTTGCGCAAAAGTTGTATTGCCTACAAAATAGGGGACATAATTATTATTATTTTTTTTTTACTAGGAATGGCGGCAATCTGCGATTTTTTTCGGGACTGGGACATTATAGCGGACACTTCAGACACTTTTGACACATTTTTTGGGACCATTTACATTTATACAGTGAACAATGGTATAAATATGCATTGATTACTGTATAAATGTAACTGGCAGGGAAGGGGTTAACCACTAGGGGGCGGGGAAGGGGTTACATAGTTACATAGTTAGTCAGGTTGAAAAAAGACACAAGTCCATCCAGTTCAACCATAAAAAAATAAAAAAATAAAACAAAGTAAAACACAGTACATCCTCCCATACACCCAACTCCATACCCACAGTTGATCCAGAGGAAGGCAAAAAACCCCAGCAGAGCGATGATCCAATTTGCTACCGGAGGGGAAAAAATTCCTTCCTGATCCCCCGAAAGGCAATCGGATTAACCCCGGATCAACTTTACCTACAAAACTTAGTACTCAGTTATATTATGTGCATTTAGGAAAGAATCCAGGCCTCTCTTAAAGCAATCTACTGAGCTGGCCAGAACCACCTCTGGAGGGAGTCTGTTCCACATTTTCACAGCTCTTACTGTGAAGAAACCTTTCCGTATTTGGAGGTGAAATCTCTTTTCCTCCAGACGTAAAGAGTGCCCCCTTGTCCTCAGTGTTGACCTTAAAGTGAATAACTTAACACCAAGTTCACTATATGGACCTCTTATGTATTTGTACATGTTGATCATATCCCCCCTTATTCTCCTCTTCTCAAGAGTGAATAAATTCAGTTCCTCTAATCTTTCCTCATAGCTGAGCTCCTCCATGCCTCTTATCAGTTTGGTTGCCCTTCTCTGCACTTTCTCCAGTTCTCCGATATCCTTTTTGAGAACTGGTGCCCAAAACTGGACTGCATATTCCAGATGAGGTCTTACTAATGATTTGTACAGGGGCAAAATGATATCTCTATCTCTGGAGTCCATACCTCTCTTAATACAAGAAAGGACTTTGCTCGCTTTGGAAACCGCAGCTTGGCATTGCATGACATTATTGAGCTTATGATCAACTAAAACACCCAGATCCTTCTCCACTACAGATCCCCCCAGTTGTACTCCCCCTAGCATGTATGATGCATGAATATTTTTAGCCCCCAAGTGCATAACTTTACATTTATCAACATTAAACCTCATCTGCTACTTAGTCGCCCAATTAGACAGAGCATTGAGGTTGGCTTGTAAATTGGAGACATCCTGCAAGGACATTATTCCACTGCATAGCTTGGTGTCATCTGCAAAAACAGAAATGTTACTTTTGATCTCAGACCCAATATCATTTATAAATATATTGAAAAGTAAGGGACCCAACACTGAACCTTGGGGTACACCGCTGATAACCTTGGACCATTCAGAGTAAGAATCATTAACCACAACTCTCTGAATTCTGTCTTTCAGCCAGTTTTCTATCCATTTACAAACCGATATATCTAATCCTGTAGACCTTACCTTACACATGAGCCGTGTGTGGGGAACTGTATCGAACGCTTTTGCAAAATCCAAGTATACCACGTCCACTGCTACGCCTCTGTCCAGGGTTTTACTTACCTCTTCATAAAAAGAAATCAGGTTTGTCTGACAACTTCTGTCTTTCATGAATCCATGCTGTCTGCTGCTTAAATAGTTTGTTTCCAGCAAGAACTCATCCACGTGGTCTTTTATTAAACGTTCCAGTATCTTCCCAACTATAGAAGTTAAACTAACAGGTCTATAGTTACTAGGTAAAGACTTTGTTCCCTTTTTAAATATGGGCACCACATTGGCTTTATGCCAATCCAGTGGTACTATTCCTGTCATTAATGAGTCCCTAAATATTAGATACAGTGGCTTTGAAATTTCAGAGCTCAATTCTTTTAGGATCCGTGGGTGGATGCCATCTGGTCCAGGTGCTTTATCCACCTTTATTCTGTCTAAATATTTCTGGACCATATCACTTTTGAGCCATTGTGTCACTCCCACCCCCTATATCGACATGAGCTCCCCCATTCTCCATTGTATACACAGAGCTGAAGAAAGCATTTAATAAATTTGCCTTCTCTATGTCCTCAGTCACCCACTCTAGATTATTTTGTAAAGGGCCTACATGCTCAGACTTGACCTTTTACTATTAATATATTTAAAGAATTTTTTGGGGTTTGTCCTACTATCTTTTGCAATCTGTCGTTCATTTTGAATTTTTGCATCCTTGATTTCCTTTTTACATATTCTATTATATTCTTTGTAACATTTAAACGACACTAGTGTTCCTTCATTTTTATATTTTTTAAAAGCTATTTTCTTATTGTTTATAGCTTTTTTATCTTTGACCGTGAGCCACATAGGTTTTATCTTTAGCCTTTTAAACTTATTGCCCATGGGAATATACTTTGCAGTGAGGTTCCAAAGAGTCTTTTTGAAGAATTCCCATTTCTGTTCTGTGTTCATCGGTGCCAATATTGTTAAATGTTAAATGTTTCTCCTAGTTTGTGTTCTAACTGTAGGGGGAGGGGGGTGACTGGGGGAGGTGACCGATTGTGTCCCTATGTACAAGGGACACAATCGGTCTCCTCTCTTCCTGACAGGGACGTGGAGCTCTGTCTTTACACACAGAGCTCCACGTCAGAGCTCAATTGTCGACAATCGCGTGTGCCCTGCGGCCATCGCGGCCGCCAGGCACACGCACGGTGTTCTCAGTGACGCGACAGGTGCGCGTGCGTGCCCCTAGCCGCTTTAAATGACAGGACGTTATATGACGTGCTGTCAGGATCATAGAAAAATCCCGCCCGCCGTCATTTGACGGCGAGTGGGTATCAAGTGGTTAATACAAAGTCCCATCTCCTATGTTAGACAGAACAGTCATCCAATGCCAGACCAGGAGACAGGACTTCCTATTACAGAGGTCGCCGAGTAAAAAGAAGATTCTCCTGTATGTAATCTAACGGCGCTCGTCCCCCTCCTGTCCCCTCAGAGGCTGCCAGAACAATAAATACGATATATATCTTTTGTGGCCCCCAAATTAATCCCTGAGCGCCACGCTCTTTACAGGAAGAGAAAATGGTTTTCTCAGGCAAACTCCTCCCTCCCCCAGAGCTGATTATTGTTTTATTGCCCACTGGCAAAGTCACCTGTCCTGGAGACGACTTGAAGTCGCGTTGTAAGTCACTCCAAGACGCGCTGAAGTTGTCTTGCAAAGTTGTGCTGGAAGTCATGTTGCCCCTGTATGAATAGGCACCAATGTTATTCCTCCAAACAGGTTATGGCAAAGTAAGTCACTTAGTCAAGGAGAGGAAATAAAGAAAACACTACCCTAGAAAAATATTAGTACAAAAAGTGTTAGTACAGTTAAAAAATAGTATCTTACATTTCTAAAAAACAGTCCAATGTCATTTATTACTTTAGGCTCAGTACACTACCATATACAATTCATTGGATGTTCTGCAAAGTAATGCCTTGTTTCCACTGCACGGAACGGTTCGGGTCAGTAAACTCGGAGTGGTTAGGATGGGACCGGTCTATTCCCGTGAGTGTTTCCACTGCAAATCGGACCGTCAGGGACCATTCAGGTTTTAGAAAAAATTCCTGGCGCGTCCACCAATCAGTGAGATGTATTTGTAGGTCCGCCCTAATGGAACCGTTCCACTCTCTCTGGACCCTCATCTGAAGCAGGACCCTTGCTGGTGCGGTACGGTTCGCTTTTTTGGCACGCTTTCATAATGGAAACACTCAAAATAGCGAACCGTACCGAACCGATCCGCTCAGTGGAAACGAGACATTAGATACACAACTGTGAATAAGGATTTCATTTGCCAACAGTAATAAGACTATGCACAGTCTTTAATGGAAGTTCTCTATTTTATAATAAAACTGAACTAATACTTGTCCTGATTGCTGCACCCGCTCTATTCTCTGTTTGAATAAATGTAAAGTTATGACAACTAATTTACATTTAATGGGGTTCTGCTTCAGCCTAGGGTCAGTCATTAAGGAAGAAGATACTTAGCAATGTGGCCATGAGTATGAATCAAGAATGCAATCACCAGCACTAAATTAATTACCATAGTAACCAACTGCTATGCAAATCTTTTTTCTGACTAATACAGAATTTCACAATAAAGCGAGGGTTCAGGATGAATAATTCAGAGAAAACTAGTTTAGTCTTTTCATTGTCGCAAGAAATATGAAGCACTGGTTGCTGGCAGGGCAGAAAAAATGGGGTGAACTATATTATAATAAGCAAGTTACATTTTTTTTTGCTTCTGTCTGTGAGCTGCATAGAAATAAAACCATATTTGGCCTTGCAAAATATTAGTCTGTAAAAAGCATAAAACCTTATATAAATCTGTTCCAAAAATTAGTTTTTTTTTTTTTTTTTTTCTGTATTTTAATTTTAATAATCATGACTTCTGCTTTCCAAAACAAAACTTAATAATGAAAGAATGAGGCAAAGCATTCAGTGATAAATGATGAATGCGCAGAAAGCAAAGAAAGCAATGCACTTGATGTATTCTGTTTATGAAACTCTCCCAAGTGGAAAGCATGGTAAAGTGCATTAGGTTTATTAAAGAAAAATCCCCACTGACACAAGTGTGATTGAAACACAGAGCTTTGTTTGTATACTTCATATTACTTGACATCTGCAACCAGAAGCTGCTGTAGGATTTTTTCTGACAGACATGATGAAAATACAGCAAAAACAAATGGGATTTGATAATATGTAAATGAGCCTGTAAGCTTAGGGTAATTATGTTGGCAGGGTAAAAAATAAATAAAAAATAAATAAATGATAAGTTTTAATATAGAGACATACATTTACCAGGACATTCATCGAACAAGAACTAGAGCAGCTAAGTAAAGGATAATGCACAAACTTGGTTGGGTTCAATTCACAGGTGCGTTTGAGCAACATGACGAAAATTCCACAAATTGTGAATTTTATTGCAATTTCTGAAAATAAATTTGCAATGCTAATATGCAAGGGACTGTCAAATCATAGCAACAACTCTTGAAGAAAACGTCTGTAGTGTAGTGTATAGTGTGGTGATGGCAGACCTGATGTGTACAGCTTAGATATCACTCTCACCTGCTCCTCTAGTTTGAACCGTAACTCTCTGATCTGGTGTCCAGCGTGACGTGCTTACAGTTGGTTGTCGCTTAACCACGCCCCAACATGTTTCGTCATACAGACTTATTAGTGGGATTCAGACAAATGGCACGGCAACCCATCCTCTTATATCCCCCATGTGAATCACTGGCGGAGACTATTCACTGGCGCATGTGTTTACCTGGTGTCCCCGTGTCCTCAATATCCCAAACACCACGTCAGTACAAAATGGAACACAGATCCTTTCACAAGGAGCTACTATATTCACATAAAAAGTACTCTATTTTCAATTAGCTTAGACATAATTTAACAGGTGATATTGCAAATGAGCAGCAAGCTATGCTGTAGCGCGAATATTTGAATAATAATGAATGATTATTAACAAATTATGCTAAACTCATTTAAAAAAAAAAGTAATACATTACATATCAAAAGGACGAATGACGCAACTTATGGTGAGCACATATTTTGCATACAAAACAATATGGTATGCATCATATATGAGGTAATTAATAAATGGGACAACTCGCTAAGGCAGCCTACCAGTGGCTGAATATAGTTATTAAATTGTTGCCCTATCTTTCTAGAATAGTCTCTTCCTATACCCTTTTTATATTATTTTTATATGGTTTTATATAATTTTATTATGTATTTATAGTGATCATATATAATAACATGTTATTACCAGTCATTCGTCCTTTTGATATGTAATGTATTATGTTTTTTAGAATGAGTTTAGCATAATTTGTAATAATCATTCATTATTATTCAAATATTCGCGCTACAGCATAGCTTGGTGCTGATTTGCAATATCACATGTTAAATTATGTCTAAGCTAATTGAAAATAGAGTACTTTTGGCCTTAAAGGGGTTGTAAAGGTAAACGTTTCTTTTACCTTATCCTATCCTCATCCTATGCATTAAGGTAAAAAAAACGTCTCACAGCACTGCCCCCCCCCCACGAGTCCCCGTTTTACTTACCTGACCATTCGAAACTCCAGGGTGTGTCCACGTCATCCTCTTCGGTTCCTAGCCTGGCCGTTGATTGGCTAGGCTGGGCGGATTGACAGCAGCGCAGCCATTGGCTTCTATTCTCTCTGATACAAGATATACCTATAGCTAGTACTAGATTAATCAATACCTTATTTGGCTCTTTTCACTGGGCCATCGCCTTTAATTGGGGCTCATCCAACGTACCATGGCTTAAGATTCTAAAGATTCTAAATCGCATGGCAAACATCAAATTATCAGAAAGGATACACCATACATTATATACCAAAAAAAATGGATCCTCTGGGAATCTTCACTTTTGGTTTTAGGTTAACTTCTATTATTCTTTCTGAAACTGTATTTAGATATTCGCCCACACAATCATAGTGGGTTCAGAACCTATTGTAATTGTATGTACCTTCTCACTTGATTAGCCAACTATATTATATGATGTATAATTGGATTAAATCTTACCTTTGTACATATTCTACCACTGTACCATACTCTACCAACGCGTATGAAGTTGTCTTTATTTTATTTGTAGGTTTTTCTTTGCACTCGGTTGGAGGTCCATACACCTAAGTGCAATTTTGCGCCACTTAATTTTTCACTATTGATTTAGATAGAGGTAAAAAATACAATCACATTTCTACATCATTAACCACTTGGCGACCGCCGCACAATTTACATCGACAACATGGCACGGGCAGGCAGATTGGCGTACAGGTACGTCCCTTTAAATTTGTCACCCAACAAGTGCAGCCGTGGGTCCGGGGAACTCGATGTTTCCGGGAGGCTGGCGATTGCGGTCAGCAAGGGCAGAACAGGGGAAGGCCTTTGTAAACACGGCATTCCCCTATTCTCCCTAGTGACACTGCCACTGATGACCGTTCCCTTTGATCGTGAACGGTCATCAGTGACATGTCACGTGTAGCCACGCCCCCTAACAGGAAGAATCACTCCCTAGGGAAAACCTAACCCCTGCAGCACCACCTAGAGGTTAACCCCTTCACTGCCAGTGTCAATTTTACAGTAAACAGTGCATTTTTATAGCACTGCTGTGTAAAAATTACAATGGTCCCAAAATGGTGTCAAAAGTGTTCGATGTGTCCGCCATAATGTTCGCAGTCATGATAAAAATAGCTGATCGCTGTCATAACTAGTATAAAAAATTTATTAATAAAAATGCCATAAAACAGTCCCCTATTTTGTAGAAGCTATAACTTTTACGCAAACCAATTAATAAACGCTTATTGTGATTTTTTTTTCCAAAAATATGTAGAAGAATAAGTTTCAGGCCTAAAATGTGTGAAAAATATGTTTTTTTGGGGGGGGGGGGGATATTTATTATATCAAAAAGTAAAAAATATTGCATTTTTTTTCAAAATTGTCGCTCTTTTTTGTTTATAGTGCAAAAGAAAAGCGCAGCGGTGATCAAATAGCACCAAAAGAAAGCTCTATTTGTGGGGGAAAAAATACATCAATTTTGTTTGGGAGCCACATCGCACGACAGCGCAATTTTCAGTTAAAGAGACGCAGTGCCACGTTTATTTTACAAAAAGAAGAAGCGTTTTCCATGTGGGTAAGGGGATATACAATAATCGTTAATGACTGCTCATTAAAATTGTTAATAACCTTGCAACCTGTGAAGCAGGTGACCTTATTTCTGCTTGTTAGAAAGCATATGAGTGATGAGAGGTTGACCCTTGGATTTGGGTTGATAGGGATGGATCATTCTACTGCACTCTGTCACTCATCCTGTGTAACCTTTACAAGTGAAAACAGACAGCACTGAAAATACTAAGCATGCAAGTCTAATGCTCCTATTATCATATTCACTTAATTTGAAGCAGAAACTCTCAATGTCATTAAATCTACACAATTTTATGTAATTTAGAGTTTTTCTGGGGAGAGGGTTGAGTAATTTAGTTTAATTAATATAATGTTGTTTGTAATTGTGTTTTTATATGGTTTTGTGTGTTTTGATAGTTATTTGTATACTGCTGTGTGAGTTTTTGTTCCATCAAAAAAAAGTCAAATAATTAGGCTAATGAGAGCCTTTTTGGCACACTGACAGGTACAAGATTGCTAAGGGAAACACACATAACCCCCTGGAGTCATTTAAAGCCTAGTTTAACCTTAAAACCACAAAAAACAGCATTCCCATTGTATTTTGTCACAAATTTTGCCTCCCCCCCCCAAAAAAAAAACTGTTGGTTTCACTTATCTGTATTGTTCTTTACTATATAATAAGCATGAGATGCGCTTACACTCTGCTTTCTGCTACATAGTTCCTGACCCTTTCTGAGGGAGTTCCTGTCTTCCTTTCCCTGCCCTTTGTATTCATTTGTTACTGGCCTGAAATACCACACTACTATCTTAGACTGCGGCCTGCCTTTTGACCTCAGGCTGTCTTGGATTACACTTCTATTTAAATTGTGTCTTATGATGCAAATCATCTGCTGCCTGCCCAGATCACCTCTGTCTTCTGGTTGTTCCTAGTGTGCGATGCCTCATGCCAGATACTCCTCAAGTATTATTTTTTTGTTACCTATGCTTGGTCTCTTGTCCTAACAGAAACTATGGCATTGTGTAACAGGTTTTGAGACAACTATGTATGGGTAGGCCTGCTGTCCCTTAAAGGAACAGGATCTGTTACCCACCAGCTAAAGTTTATGACCTTGGCATTGAGCATCTGTCATTAAACATATGGATGCTCAACTTAATGATTAGTAACTGCCCTGATGCTGCCTATCTTTCTCGGACTACAATGACAAGAACCACTTAAAATGTTCCTGCCAGCCAGAGACCTTGTGATTTAGGCTGCCTATGTCTCAGGTCACATGGGATAGGGGGTGAGGAGGAAAAGCTTTTTATTGGTCACGTTTTTGACTGCAAATATATTGATTTATTTACTTTAATCTCCCTGGCTCAGGTTACATTTCAGTACTATTAGCGGTAACCCCGAGCCACACTCAGGATGCATCTCAGGATACCTTGGTGCAGTTAGTTACTTGTTCCC